>CM033113.1:13379181-13794608 GCA_019321725.1 Paulownia fortunei | reverse complement strand
CATAGTAGGATCTAGTCTACTTTGATGTTCAATAGATGGTTTGCAACATTCTTCCATTAAGATTTTATGCATGACAATTGAAGGATTAATACCTTTTAAATCAAAATTGACTAACCAATAGCAGATTTATGTTCTCTTAAAACACGAAGTAACTTTTCAACTACTAAAAGAGATAGGGGCATTGAAATAATTGCCGGATAAGTGTTGTTAGCACCTAGAAATTCATACCACAAATTCTCGAGAAGTGCCTTCAACTCCGGTGATATTATTTTTTCATCGATTGTGGTATACCCTATTACTTCCTTGCATTTATCCTTCTTCAACTCCACCTCTCCTGATTCAAGAAAGAGCAAGTAATACATTAAATCCTCATTATCAATATCATGGTGATTACCTTACACTATGGAATTAACAATGTATTACTCTAAAGGTTCGGTAGGAATTTATTTGAAAAAGTGATAATGCAAGCAAGTTTCTAACATTTCAATCCTATTACAAGTATGTGGTTCCTCTTGGAACATAACTGCATGATAAATATTAAATATCACTTCATCCTCATTAACTCTTAGAGTTAATTTACCACGTTGCACATTAATAAAAGCACGCCCGATAGCAATAAATGATCGACCAAGAATTAAAGGAATTTCTTGGTCTTCCTCCATATCTAACACCATAAAATCTGTAGGAAATATGAATCTATCCACTTTTACCAATACATCTTCAACAACTCCTCTCGGATAGGTAAGAGACCTATTTGCCAATTGCAAGGTGATAGTGGATGGCTTGACTTCTCCAATTCCTAATTTCCTAACAACAGAAAGTGACACCAAATTAATGCTTGCTTCAAGATTACATAATGCTTTATCAAAAAAAGATCCTCCTTTGGTACAAGGAATAGTAAAACTCCCTGGATCATTCAATTTTTGAGGAAGTTTTTTCTGTAGAATGGTACTACACTCTTCTGTGAGATTCATAATTTCAAGCTCCGCCAATCACCTTTTTCTTAACACCACATCTTTCATGAATTTGGTGTAGTTAGATATTTTTTCAAGTGCATCTGCAAAAGGAATATTAATATGAATTTTCTTGAAGATTTTAAAAAAAATTGCAAATTGTGAATCAATCTTTTTGTTTTGAAATCTTTGTGGAAAAGGAATTGGAACCTTAAATTTAGAAGTTTCAAAGTTAGGAGTAGATTTTAGCTTCTCAGCCCCTGTTTGTTTATTTGATTGTCTTTCTTCTTCCTTTAGTTGTTCCTCCATAAGACTTTGACCAGAAGTGTTTGCCATTAGCTCATCAATGTTAGAACTTTTCATTTCCAACCTCTTGATTTTAGTTCTACTTTGAAGTTGGATGGCTTTGCAATGTTCCCTTGGATATGGAAAGTTTTCTTTATATTTTTTAGCATTAAATTCAATAGTAAGTTGTCCAATTTGAGTCTCCATTGATTTCATTTGAGCTCCTAAACTAGAAGCTAGCTTCCCCAATTGAGTCTCAATGTTGTCTATCTTTGTTTCATCCCTATTGAATTGGGCTCTTGTCTCGCCAATGAAAGTGCTAATCAAATCCTCCAAAGATGCATTTTTCTCACCTACTTGAGGGTTGGAATGTGGTAGATTGTTGTAACCCGATAGGGGTTGAAGCACATTTTGATTGTTGGCGTAGGAAAAAATCTCATGATTTCTAAGCCCCAGATGGTAGTGAGTAGGTAATTGATTTCCCCTGAAATTAAAATTATGATTATTAACAAAATTTACATACTTATTACCTTTAGTTTCCATCAATGAAGTGCTAGTGGATGCCATGGAATCTATTTCATTAGAAGCTCTATTAGAAATACAAGCTATAAATTGGTTAGAAAGAGCAAAAATTTGTGCAATTAATTATGTAAATTAATCTACCTCAAGAACACTGCAACCTTTTTAATGGAAAACGTCTTTGAAGGCCATTGATAGCTATTAGTAGCCATCTCCTCAAGCAAGATATAGGTTTTATTTGCAGTCTTAGGCATCAAAGTCCCACTTGCGGGCTAGTTTAAGCTCAAAATTTTTGGCATTGATCGATTGTCTAGCTATGCCGAAGTGATTTTTGTTCATGGTTGGTTGAAAATATTCCTAGATAGCTTGTTGTGGTGGTGTTTGTTGCGATGGAATATTAGCGTTCACATTAGCATTGCTGATGTTATCTGCCATGGCTTGATTGTCAAGACTCAATTTTTGGATCAAAATAACCCAAGTCAAGACTCTTAGTCTTATGCATACAAATACGTATAATCTAATGCAAGACAAGACAACATCAAAGTATGGGAAGAAAGTAAAAATAATCTAAACTAAAATAAAGACTATGTTATAACAATATTAATGCAATTAAGATAAAACAATCTCCTGCAACAGCGCCAAAAACTTGTTCATAAAATATTTTGCAAATCGCAAGTACACGGTGTCAAGTTTTAATACAACGGTGAGTTGAGTATCGAATCAAGAAGGATTGTAATAAAAAATTACAGCAAGTACCACAGTTCAAATAGTCTCAAGTTTATAAATCAAGTGATGATTAAACAAAGTAGAATATAAAAATTGTAAAAGATAAGAGTGAGTTCTTATAAGTAATACAACAAACACCTTATGAGCAATAAATTCTAGAGGAATGACTTACCTAATTATCCCCTATATTCTTCCCTCCAAAACATACCAATTCAAGTCAACAATATATTTAAGTTAAGAATTCCTAAGCTCATTAATTCCCTCTCTCGAGTGTCGAATTGATTGAGTTCCAGTATGAATTTATCTCAATAAAAATTCAAGAATAAAACTCTATAAAATTTATAAGCATCTCAACTCTATAATTCCTAGGTTATGTTATCTTCTTGATCTTGTATAATCTTCCCTCTCTCGAGTATCAAATCTTATACAACAAACACTCTCAATTAATGGCCAAAAAATCAAGATGCAATACAAAGCAAGATAACACAAACAAGATGAATAACTTGAACTAATATTGTTTGGAATTCAAAACATAGGATCAAATAAGATTATATCATCCTTTATAAAAAAAAGTTTAATTCATCATGTTGGAATATAACTTCAAGAAATACATAAGAAGGAATATGGAAATTGTTCATAAATTTGTGAAGTGAGAAGAATGATTGAAACTTTCATTGTCTCAAAGAATGGCTTCCTTATCTTCAAGAATCCTCCCTTCTGTCCAGCAGCACTCCTGTCAAAAATAACTTCTCACGTCCCAGAGTACCTTTGGAGCTAGGCACCAAACATTCTATCCAAAACTTATATTGCCACTGCTTTATGACCACTTTCTAGGCTAAACCGACTTGTGTTATCTTCATAAGATTTGTATCTCTATCTTGTAGATTTCTATATCATCATGAATCATCTCAATAGGACATCGATGGAGAGAGTTATGCCTACAATACAAAAATATATCATACAAGAAATTTTCAGTCCAGTATTGGCTCTTGAACTCGATGTTTCTCATTAAAATCGTAGGAACTGGATTTTGTGATAAACATAAAAGTTTTAGATATGTTTTTTGGATTTTTAATGGATCAAGAATCGAGTCAATATGATATTGGAGCAAAACCTTGCGATTAAAATACCAACACTGCCATTAGTATCACTACAATACATATTCTTCAATATTTCAACCAAGTTTTTGGTTTCTTTCCATTTTCTTCTCCTTTTTTCATTACCTACAAAATTTCAAACTAAATGCATAAAAAGTAACAAAAAACTTGAAAACAAACCAAATGTTAATCAAAAGATATATGAATTATTGGTATAAAACCAACTTATCATCCACCATGAAAAAGTACAAGTCGGTTTTGCTTGTTGGATCTGCTTCTAGATCAAAGGCTAAATAGCCCAAGAAAGGAAAGAAGAAAGGAAAGGGTTTCTCTAAACCCAACAAGTTAAAGGCTAAGGGCGATATCAAGAAGGTTTCTTTCAAGCCAATGACAAATGTCATTACAGCGACAAACTAGGGCACTGGAAGAGGAATTGCAAGGAGTATCTTGCAAGCCTGAAGTGTAACACCCACTACTCAACAACTACAAATAAAGTATAATTTGACATGATAAAACCTGTGTGCATGTATGAATTTTTTTTTATGTGTGTAATACTTTAAGAAAGGATAAATCACTTTTTACATGCACAACCCTATTTAAAATACTTTATCATATATGTCATGTATATAGCAGGATCAATATTTATATAAAAGTACAAAGACCACAATATTTACATACTTTTTTTTACAACAAAATTTTAAAATTGAAATATAGCATCATTCTCAAAATATAATACAACAAACTCAAAATATAACAAGCCAACAAAATAGCCTAACAGGTCGTCATCCATGTACACACTCCCTCAAACACCTGTAGGAGCTCGAACAGCCGCCTAACCAGCAAAAGATGCTTCAAGCATCATTGTGTTCACCTACAATGCATAAACTATATATGCTAATGCTCAGCAAATAAAGATTATGCATGTCAAAGAATAATTCACAATATCAAGTCATGCATCTCTAAATGTTATACCCACAATGCAATTTCATGCATCAAAATATTTCTCCCAAAATCATTTCTTTCTTGTGCCTATGACCAATGCTACTATCCCATGCACCGAAAAAAAGCTCTGCACACCATCATAATCCAATGGCCAATAATGATATAAGCATGCAAATCCATGCATACTCACATGAATACAAATCCATGCATACTTTGGTGCACTAATAGTGGTCAGCAAAATATTTTTCTTACTCAAAATGATGTCATACAATGCAAGATTTATCTCAATACTCATATATGATGCATGCACGTGCCAATGCCCATATATGTATGCTCAATAGACATGAATGACAATAATGTGTGCCCTCTGCTATACACATATGATCTATGATATTATATATAAATCACATATTTAATATATATATATGCATTGTAGTTGCAAATAAATATTTACTATGTCTATGTTTATGCACTATTTACTATATTGATACCTAAATTTCTTCTTATCTCAATACAAAATCAACCACTTAGGTTGGAAAATTCAATAACTAATACCGTGCGAGACCTTCAGAATTAAGTTCAATATTCAAGAATGTCGTATAAAAGAAATGAAATATGCAATGTCAATATAAATGCAAGTAGCATATAAAATTAGCACATAATGCATGAATCATATTTGGCCAGGTAAGTAGTGAGAGGTTCGAGTATCACATGAAGAGTTTTGGTATATATTTTGTTGAAGTTAATTGTCTATTAACAATATTTCTTGGATATTAGATACCAGTTGTGGATCACATATCTATAATGATTTGCATATGATGACAAGAAGTAGAAAGTTGGATGGAGGAGAGACAGTCCTTAGGATGGGGAATGGAGCTAGAGTTGTTACATTAGTTAGTTATAGGGACCATTAATCTAGCTTTGGAGAATGGTTTTGTAATATGTAATGCCCAATTCTCTCTTTCATAGCCAATAATAAACATCTTGCATGAATATACATATAATCAATGTGCATTATCGAATTATGGCATACAAATAGCATGATTATACGAACATCAATAATTGTTAATATATGCGCGATCATTAAAACTGTTTTCAAATCGAGGGGATATATATATTTATGTTTGATAAAAAATTTAATTTTCCGTTGAGTATGCCCCTGCAATTATAGCGAACACAACATGCTCTTGAGCAAATGCCCAACTACGCCAAGTTCATGAATGATGTGAAGTCAAGAAAAATACGATTGGTGGAGTTTGAAACTATGAATCTCACATAACAGTGTAGTACCATTTTACAGAAAAAAAAAAACTTTCTTAAACATTAAGGGATTTTGGGAGTTTTACTATTCCTTATACCATATAAGGATCTTTTTTTGATAAAGCATTATGTGATCTTGGAGCAAGCATTAATTTGATGCCACTTTCTATTTTTAGAAAATTAAGAATTAGAGAAGTCAAGCCATCCACTATCACCCTGTAATTGGCGGATAGGTCTCTCACCTATCCAAGAGGAGTTGTTGAAAATGTATGGTAAAAGTAGATAAATTCATATTTCTTGTAGATTTTATGGTGTTAAATATGGAGAAAGTTCAAGAAATTCTTTTAATTCTTCGTCGATCATTCCTTACTACTGGGCGTACTTTTATTGATGTGCAACACGGTGAATTAACTCTAAAAGTTAATAAGGATGAAGTGATGTTTAATATTTATCGTGCATTACAGTTTCAAGAGGAACACATACTTGTAATAGGATTGAAATGTTAGAAACTTGCTTGCATGATCACTTTTTCAAACAAATTCCTACCGAACCTTTACAACAATGTATTCTTCATTCCATAATGCAAGGTAATCACCATGATATTGATATTCGGGATTTACTGCATTACTTGCTCTTTCTTGAATCAGGAGAGGTGGAGTTGAAGAAAGATAAATGCAAGAAAGCAATAGGAGATACCACAATCAAGGAACAAATAATATCACCAAAGTTGAAAGCACTTCTCAAGCATTTGTGGTATGAATTTCTAGGTTCTAACAATACTTATTTGATAATTGTTTCAGCATCCCTATTTTCTTTAGAGATGGAAAAGTTGTTTCATATTTTAAGAGAGCATAAATCTGCTATTAGTTGGTCAATTTCTGATTTAAAAGGTATTAGTCCATTTGGATTATGCAATGCCCTAACCACATTTCAAAGATGCATGATGGTAATTTTTCATGATATGGTGGACCATATAATTGAAGTTTTTATGGATGATTTTTCAGTTTTTGGTTCCTCATTTGATATATGTCTACATAATCTTTCTCTTATTTTGTAGAGATGTGAGGAGACTAACCTTGTTTTAAATTGGGAAAAATGCCACTTTATGGCAAAAGAAGGTATTATTTTACGTCATCGAGTGTCCTCCGAAGGACTTAAGGTAGACCAAGCAAAAATTGTTACTATTGAAAAACTTCCATCACCAATCAATGTGAAAGTATTTTTAGTTTTTTGGGGTATGCCGGGTTTTATAGAAGATTCATTAAAGATTTTTAAAATATTGTAAAACCTTTGTGCAATCTTTTGGAAAAAGATAAGCTATTTTATTTTAATTATGATTACCTACACACCTTTGATCATATCAAGAAGGCTCTCATTTCAACTCCTATTATAGTGGTACTAGATTGGACCCAACCATTTAAGATTATGTGTGATTCTAGTGATTATGCAGTTGGAGCGGTGTTAGGATAAATAAGGGATAAAATTTTTAAGGTTATTTACTATACAAGTCGAACATTTGATGATGCCCAACAAAATTACACCATCACTAAAAAAGAAATATTAGCCATTATTTTTGCATTTGATAACATTTGTGCTTATCTTATAGGTACCAAGGTGATAGTGTGTACCGATCATGCTGCTATTAGGTACCTCTTTACTAAAAAAGATGCAAAACCAAGGCTAATTTGGTGGATACTCCTTCAAGAATTTGATCTTGAAATCAAAGATAAGAAAAGAAGTGAAAATATGGTGACCGATCACAATTCGAGGTTGGAGTAGAAAAATGAGAACTTTGAAGGATCAATTAAAGAATTTTTCCCAAATGAGTTTATTTTGGCAATCAAAGATAATTTACCTTAGTATGCAGATTTTGTGAATTATCTTGCAAGTGGATTATTAGCTCTGGGCCTCAATATCATCAAAAGAAAAAATTCTTACATGATGTGAAATCATATCTCTAGGATGATCCATTGCTCTTCAAAAGAAATTTAAATTCTGTGATTTGGAGATGCATTTCAATGGAGAAAACAAATGAAATTCTAAAGCATTGTCATTCATCCCTATGTGGTGGTCATTTTGGGCCTACAAGGACAACTTTTAACGTATTGCAATTTGGTTTTTATTGGCCAACTCTGTTTAAGGATTGTTATGCTTTAGTACAGACATATGACTGGTGTAAAAGGGCTGGAATAATTACTATACGCCATGAGCTTCCTTTGATAAACATGATGGAATTT
Source organism: Paulownia fortunei (assembly GCA_019321725.1). NCBI lineage: Eukaryota > Viridiplantae > Streptophyta > Magnoliopsida > Lamiales > Paulowniaceae > Paulownia > Paulownia fortunei. The sequence continues at coordinate 13,786,589 of CM033113.1, read as the reverse complement.
GAACTCTTTGATGTTTGGAGAATTGACTTCATAGGACCATTTTCTCCATCAAATGGTCGATCATACATTTTTCTTATCGTGGATTATGTTTCAAAGAGGATAAAAGCAATTGCCACACCTGCTAATGATGCCAAGGTAGTGCTTAAATTCTTACATAATATATTTTCACTCGTTTTGGCACACCTAGAGTAATTGTAAGTGATGAAGGTTCTTATTTTGATAATAAAATGTTTAATAACCTTTTGGCTAAGTACGGTATAAGACACAAGGTAGCTCTTGGATATCATCCTCAATCAAATGGACAAGCCAAAATCTCAAATCGGGAAGTGAAGTAAATCTTTGAGAAAACAATAAGCATTAACGAAAGGATTGACACATAAGCTTGATGATACATTATAGGCATTCCGCACAGTATATAAAACTCCTATAGGTATGTCTTCTTTTCGATTAGTTTATGAAAAAGCTTGTCACCTCCCCGTTGAGCTAGAACATAGAGTATATTGGGATGTACAATAATAAATTTTGATACAAAGGCCATTGGAGAAAAAAGATTATTGTAACTTAATGAAATGGAGGATTTTAAGCTTGATGCCTATGAAAATGCTAAAATCTATAAAGAAAAAACAAAATAATAGCATGACAAAATGATCTTGAGAAGGGAATTTTTACCTGGACAACTTGTGTTGTTTTTAAATTCTAGATTAAAACTTTTTTGGGGGGAATTAAAATCTAGATGGTCTGGTATCAACAAGACATTTTCATTTGGGGCAGTTGAGCTCAAAGGTAAGGATGGCATATTATTTTGTGTTAATAGACAAAGGTTGAAACATTATTACAAAAATAAAATTTGAAAGATGTCTAATCTTCCACTTGAAGAAGCAACATAAGATATTTGGTTTCAGTCTAGCTAAAGACTTTAAACAAAGTACTTCTCAAGAGGCAACCAAAGTTCTTTTTTCTTGCTTTGTGTGTATTGTTCTATTTCTTGTTATTCTTATGTTTTTTATATCATGATGATTATTGCTTGATTTTTACTCATTTTTGTAGGCTAAATGCTGAAAATACAAAAAAAAATATTTTAATTCCGAAAGAACACCACCCATTTTCAAGAAAGTCCTCTTATTTTATAATTTTTTCAATCATTGAGGATAATTCTTATATTAAGTTTGGGGGGGGGGGTTAGGATAGTTGCTTGTTACTTGAGACGTTTAATGCTTGTTGGTAGCTTGTTAAGTTTGGTTCATTGACTTGTTTAATTTATTGATTGTCAAGTTTAGTGATGAACTAAGTGCATGTTTTTTAAAAATAGTGAATATTAGAATAAGCATGTTAGTTACGTGTCTAAACATCAAAAAATTATTTTATTTACTCTGAGATCTTGTGAATCTTGATGCACTAAGTAGTTTGTTGAGTTACATTTAATTATTTAGAGACAGTTTATAAGATCTAATTATTTTCTTAATGATCCCACAACCTTTAGAACTTGTTCGATCACAAGTCCAGGCGAAATCCTAGGTGGCATAGTCAAAGTGAAATCCTAGTGGCATAGAACTTGTTTGCAAAGTTTAGGCTATTTTTGGACAGTTTGAGCCTTTGAAACCAACATATACTTAAATTATTCCCTAGTATCCCCTCTTGAGCCTATTGAAGTAATTCTTTTGATACCCTATACACAATATCGAGTTTTATGGAAAAAAAATTCAATATTCTACCCTTTTTCTTCTCATTTATACAATCATTTTTGAATAAATTAATGTATTAAAAAAATGAAAATAAAGAGAAGAAAAGATTGAAAAAGGATGAAAATGAAGAGATTATGAATTAAGGTGTATGATTTGAACTCCTTAAAACAAATAGACCCCCGTTGCATACAACAAAAGAAATAAGTTTGTGGGTAATCTAATATCAAAAAGAAGAAAAATATGATGTTTAATAAAAAAAATAAAGGGATTGATGAAGAAGTTGGTTCTCATTCATAAATAATACAAGTTTTGGAAGTCCTTTTGATATTTGATGATATGATCTACCTATATTAGTAGAGACTAATGTGAAAAACAAGCCTATGAAGTTTGGTAAGCACTTCAAAAGTGGATCAAATATGAATAGTTGTCTTTGTAAACCTATCTAAATGGTAAATGAAAGTTGATAAACTACTAGTTTCATACTCACACACACAAGACCAAGAAGTTAAGTGAAACCAATATACATGTTAACATGTAAACATGTAAACTTGGTATATTTTTCTAATCTTTTGAGATGAGATGTTAGAAAAATCTTTCTTGACTTTCGTTACCTAATTCACAGAGGGGTTGTTATTGAGAATTCATATTTGATGCTTGAGGACAAGTAAAACTTCAAGTTTGGGGGTATTTAATAAGTTGATTTTATACCAACAATTCATATATATTTTTATTAACATTTAGTTATATTACTTTTTATGCATTCAGTTTGAAATCCTATAGGTAATGGTAAAATGAGAAGACAATGGAAAGAAACAAAAACTTGGTTGAAATTTTGAAAAAACCCCGTATTATGCTGATATTGATGGCAGTGTTTGTATTTTAATCATAAGTTTTTGCTCTAATATCATATTGACTTAATTCTTGATCTATTAGAAAGCCCAGAGACAGATCTACAATGTTTATCTTTACAAAAAAATCCAATGCCTATGATTTCAATGAGAGACATTGAGTTCAAGAGTCAATACTAGACTTAAAATTTTTAGTATGACATATCTTGGTTTTGTAGGCATAACATTCTCCAAAGATGTCCTATTGAGAATATTTATGAAGATATAGATGGCTTAGAGATAGGGATATAATTCTTATAAAGATACCTAGAAAGTGGTAAAAAATCAATTGAAAACGGCTGCAAACACTTTAGAAATTGGTTTTGGACAAAATGTTCAGCGTCTAGCTATCCAGTTAGCGCCTGTGAGGTGCCTTGTGGATAAAAGGGGCAAAATGGATTTTTTACCCTCTTTAGGGCATCTCCCATCTGATTTTAAGGACCCCAAAGAGCCTCCAAATATATGCTTGGACGTGAAAAGGTATTCTGGACAGAAGAAGGTGCTACTAAATAGAGAGAGCCATTGTTGAGAGAAAGAGAGTCATTCTTGAAGACAAGGAAGCCATTATTTGAGACAAGAAGAGATTCAACCATTCATCTCACTTCAAAAATTGCTAAACAATTTCCATGTTCTTTCTTATATATTTCTTGAAGTTTTATTTGTATATGATGAATTAAACTTTTCTTTCTAGATGATGATGTAACCTTATTTGATCCTATATTTTGAATTCCAAACAATATTAGTTCAAGTTATTCATCTTGTTTGTGGTGTCTTGCTTAGTATTGTATCTTAATTATTTGGTCATTAATGAGATTGTCGATGTATAAGATTAGGAAATTATCATCATCATACTTCTTCTTGCCTCCGTTGGGATGTCCCCTGGATAAGTTATGAGGTCTTGGGGTACTAGACTTGGAGTGATGATGGTTGTCTTTAGCTTTATCAATGCACTCTGTTAGATAGTTATTCTGGATGAGCCCCTCGACCTCATTCTTCAAGTGGTAGCACTCGTCTGTTGTATGCCCATAGTCCTAGTAGAAGCGATAATACTTATCAAATTTCATCCGCTTGGGATTTTCTCTCATTGGCTGGGGTGGTTGAACTAACCCATGCTGCTCAGCAACCACCAATATATTCGATAATCTAACATTGAGGAAAGCAAAATGACTGTAGCCTAATGGTAGTCCATGCCTTCACTTTTCGTTCCTCTTTGCCTCAACTCTTTCTTCTTCATTGTGCTTTCTCTTTCTACGAGCACTTATCCCAGTAGTCTCCTCCACTTGGATATACTTCTCTACTCTGGCTACGAGCTCCTCTATCATAGTTAGGGGTCTCCCAAAAATTAATTTCTTGATGAAGGTTTTGTTGCATGATGCTAGCAAGAAGCTTTTGGTTTATATGGGAACCTCATGCACCACCTTAACGAAGCATTGTACGAACTCGTAGAGGGGCTCCTCATCCTTTTGGGTGATTGTGAAAAAGTACGCCGCCATCTTTGGGTACTTACAGTTAATGGAGAACTGGTGTAAGAATCATTGTGTAAGCTATTCAAGACTTATTCCCTCTTTTACAAGGTAGTCTGAAAAATCTTACAATACGCTATGTCACTCAGGTTATACAAGTCTGCTTTGGTGTAGAACTTGTTGAGGCGCTCTTATAGATCACTAGTTCCATCAAATTTGGTGAGTTTAGCTATCTTGACTCCAGTCGGTAGAGACTCAGCTAAGATAGGGTGGAGAATGGGCTTTGCTCAAGGGATGCTATCGCCAATGGGAGACAATTCTCCTTTTGGTCGCATGAGCCTGTTGGGTGAACAGATGCCATGGTATATATCGTCTTGGTCTCCCTTCATTGCTTTATATGGTGTTTGAGCGGGGATACATGGCTGATCGTATTCTCGTGAGTGTTGATTGCTCTGAGTCGTAGGGCTTCATGCCTCACCTCAATCCTTTTGGGAGCTGGAGCTGAATCTTAGCTTCGATGAGATAATTGAGGGGGTTCTTCTTTATGTTGGTTAGAAGCACTTTACCTTGTCACTTCATGTCTCTGCTCAAGTCCTTCAAGAGCTAGAGCGGGGTCTTGGTCTATGCGAGGTGGCTGAAGAGGCTCCTCTCTATACTAGTTAGTAAGGATTGGGTAACTACTTCGTAGCTGCGTAGGCTGTCACCTGTTCAATCATGATCCTCAATGCTTCTTGGGTCATGTGTAATACCAGCTCCCCCTGAGAAGGAAAAGACATATCTCTTGGGTTAGCTAGAGGTGGACGTTGGTTGTCTCTAGCACAATGGACACCTTTAGTAGGGAAAATGCCTCCATTGCCCCGAGCACCCCCAGTAAGGGAGTCGCTTTGGGTGCTGGCTGCTCTTAGGGCTCTAGATCTCGACCGCATTCTCAATGATTAGATAGTGAATTTCCTACAGACGGTGCCAGAATGATGTGGTATCACTCCTTTAAGTAATACTCCTACTAACCTCGGTTTGTTGAGTAGATCTGCATCATAAAAAGTTATTAGGAGTACCGGGGGTTTACTCGACAAAAACCCTTCGATGCTCAAGTCAATTTCATAATAGATAGATGTAAGCCAAAAATATTAAGACCATATAAGTGCATAATTAATTGTGTATCTTTTAATAATAAAAGGTGGGGGTATTTAATAATCGATACAATTATGCCTTATAGCCTCAGTGGGCTAAGCCTAAACATTATGGTCCAATTTGTCTGTTATCTTGTTGACCACATAAACTTGGCCTATTCGGTATTGTCATTGATCCAACCTATATTGCAGACGGTCCTTTTGAACTTAGCCTCTTGGGACTATTTTGGGCCCAAGGCTCATCAATTCAATTAAATAATTTTTATTATTTAATTGAATGGATTAATATAAAACTTTAAATTAATTCGATATTAATTAACTTAATCCAACTCCTTTGGTACTTTCTAAATTAGAAATGGACTATCCCGATTTGTGTGTAACCCTTTAGGTTTACAACTAAGCTAGCAATGGGCATACAACTTTTACAACTTAGGTGAATAAATCATTATTCTATTTAATTAATCTAATTAATTAATCATCTTGGAATTAAATCCTTAATTCCCATAACCACACGAGCCATGAGAAGCACGTAGCAGTGTATCATGTCAATCTAGCCTTAGCAAGCAAACTTATTTTTATTACGAGTACCATTCAAATATAATCATTTTATCAAGTAATCTCCCGATTCAGCATAGGCATATATTATTAGTCAAAATTCTATTTTGATTTAACAACTATGATTCTATTTTATGTTATGAGCCCTCGTCTAATATTTGTCCTACTTTGGCTAAAATCTTCGGGTTCATATACTATGAAAACATAGGAGATTTACCTATTCTACTGGATAGGTGACTGATCTTTATTGGCCACTCATTTAACCTCTATACATTAAGATGTTACACCCAATTTTAACTCGTTATGATTATCATACAATTGAAAAATACATCAAAGTGCAACATGTCATGTGCAAGATTACCATAGTGCTTCAAGTTTAAGGACTAATTATTACACTATTATAACTAGAAAATTCTAATTCAACAAACAACATTTCCAATTAAGAATTTTCAGTAAGCCTGTTCGATGTACTTGTTCCTTAACAAGCACCCGCACACATGCACTAGAATTACCCTATTAATGCCTATGGAGCGAGATATCCTCCTTTCGAGCCTGCATCGTATGCGCGAATTTATTAGACTTATCAATATCCCTTCTCATTAAAACCTAGACTAGGAATGAATTTAAGATAAAAGCTATAGAGGTATATTCTTTGATCGTACATTATATGCGTGAGCATACCCCATAGTTATGTATGATCAATGGACTTTATCTAATTAACTAAACGCAATTGAAGATAGAAAAGTGTCAACTTTCTTAATATATTTTGAATAAGACTGTTCATAGCAAAAGTATAAAAGCAGCTAGTAATTGGCATGTCGGATACTACTCTAACAATAATCTCTCATAATAATTAAGATTTTATTAAAATGTTAGAATAAAAATTATTTTAGTACTCAAGTTTTTCATTTATCCGAATGTGATACATAAATTTTTATGATGCTCTAATTAGTACCTGAATTTTGCGATAAATATTAAATTGGCATATATTGGACTGACTCTATTAAATTCTTCATTTAAAACTTCTTATAGTCACGAATATACACTTTTTAACCCTAGTTTCATTTTAATTATCTATATAATCTTTTACAATACATTCAGTTGATTAAAATAAATTCTATCACTATGATAATATAAATACTAAATTGAGTAACAACCAATAATCATATTTTAAAAATAGAAATATGCATAGCTATTAATAAATTAAAATACACCTTGACGGAAACAATAACTTTGAAATTAAATTTTTTGATTTGAGATTTCCAATTTTATTTATAATGGTTGAGATTTAAAAAAAATAATAGAAAGAATAAGATAAATATTTATTTTGCTTTCATTAGATTTTCTTTCTAGGTTTTGTTTTAATTAGGCCTAACCATTAAGATTAAAAATCCTAAAAAGTTTTAAAATAACAAAAAGACTAAAAAACTCATTATTAATGAATATTTAATATGACTTTCAAAAATTAATGTTTAAATCTCATAACATATATTTTAATTTTAAATTATTGCTTTTCTTCAAATATATTTTAATTTCGATCTCTTCTATTTCATAATCTTTTTATGTCTTACTTATATGGAGGTATATTATTAGAGAATTTTCAATATATATTAAACATATGATAGCATTTAATTTAACTGGATGACATATAATCTGCAAAATTGAAAAAAGAATTTGAAGTAAATAGATTAAAAAGTGTCATCAAAAGAAATTTAAAAGAAAAACTATATGGACTACATTCTATTAATTTAACATTTTATGGTGAAACTTGGATATCATTTAAAACATATGTGAAAATTCAACTATCAAATTAACATTATTAAAAAGATTCGGGTACCAAAATGATTTTTACTTTTAAAAGTTTTTTTGTTTATAATGCATTATAAATTTAATGCTAATGATAAAATGTTTACGATTGTTAATAAAAACCCATCTCGCTTTCTCAAGATAGCACTGCAAACCCGTCCTTTTAGTTAGACCTGACAACCTATTGATCAGGAAAGAAAGTTCCAATGAAAACCTTTCAAAGGTTATACATTATATATATTTGCTGTCTCAATGATTTTTTAATTATGTATCATTGTTAGAGAGTTGACGAAGAGAAATGGATATAGACAAGAGAAATAAGTAGGTGAATGGATAAGATTAAACTTTACAGTTTTTAAGTTAACAAGTAGTAATTTTAAATTATATTGTCATTATATTCCTGTTTTAAAGAAATAATTTAATTTACTTGAGGTTAAATGTGTTTCTCTTAATTAACTATGAAGGTTACATTGATTGAAAAAATTAAGTACCAGTGGTTAAAAAATATATTTACCAATGTTGAGCTTGTGTGACCATATACAATGCACTGCTAGAACAATGTAATATAATAATATTTTAAAAAATTATATTTAGACTAATTTATTGTAAAATGTTTAATAAATATTACTTTGTTTTATTCTGATCTTTTAATCACTTGTCTTTATAGTAGTTAACTTAATGTGCATACTGAAGTCCTTGGCCAAGGCAGAATGAATGTTAGACGGAGTTTTTTTTTTAATGATTCATCATGAGTCATTGAAATTTGAAATGGAATCATAGTTATTTAGCAATTAGAGGTTCGACTATTAATCCATGCCCTATACTACAATTGGGAGATTAGTTGATGGAAGATCTTACGTGTATGATACTCGTAACTGAAATAGGTTCACTCGCTATTTCACCTAAGTGTAGGTAGTCATGACATACTTGTTAGGTGTTTTCCATGACTTGTGAAGTTCTTGAAATTAAAGAGTTAATTTCAAGAGGATTAATTAATTAATCAGAATAATTTTTATTGTTCATAAGTTGCAAGTGTTGCAAGCCCACTGCTAGTTTAGTTGTGAACCTAAAGGGTCACACACAATTTAAAAAATATTTCTAATTTAGGAATTGATCTAAGGGGTTAGATCTAATTAATTAATGGATATTAATTAATTAGGGCTTAAACTAATTCATGAAGTTGAATTAATTATTCAATTAAATAATTGAATTATTTAATTTAACCTAATAAGATTAGGAAACCTAATTCGAGTGAAACAATTAGTTGATTGAATCAAAATAATTGTGTAGTCCATAAATTAATTTACTCAATTAAATAATTAAATTATTTAATTGGACCTAATTTGATTAGGTGGGCTAGAAGAAATTAATTAATTAAATTTGGAATAAGATAATTAATTAAATTAATTGTGAAATTTAATTTTAAGTCCAAGCCTAATTGATAAAGGCTCATTAAGAGATGCCCATCAAGGTGGTTGAAAAAGAATGGAAAGTCAAGAGTTCAGAATTTTTGGGAAACCTAAAATATCTTTAAAAGATATGAAAGGGATAAAGTTAGAAGAAGTTTGAATAAATCAAAAATATATTCCAACCAATCAAAAGGATACACAAAATACCAAAAGTGGGACTCTTGAAATTTTGAGTCCTCTATTTAAGCACCATATGGCCGAAAATTGTTGGAGAATTTTAGCCTTTAATTTTCTATCATTAAAGAAATATTAAGGAGATAAAATATTTTCTTCATTCATCATTTTTCCCACTAAAAATTCCATCTTTTATTAATTCTTTTATCACAAGTTGATAATAAGAATTAATATTCTCTATACACACTCTATAAACTAGGTTAGAAAAAAAGTCAAAACTGCTAGTGGAATTTTAATTTTGTATTCTTGCTCAAAGTGTAGACCACTTTAGAGGGGAGACACGTGGATCTCTGTGAACCAAATTCATAAAAGGGGCTAGCAATTGATTACTTCAAGCCTTACGATAATCGAAGTGCATAGAAAGGTATAAGTCAAAATTTTAATTGTTTTACTACAACCGTTGAAAATTATGAGATCGTTATAAATCGCATCGGATCCAGGATACTGCCATAATTGTTCTGAAATGATATTTTTAAAAAATTTAATTTTTTGTTGTGCATACCCTACGATCACGCAAACCCAATAATTACAACATCCAACGTACCCCCTTTGTATTTGCCAGATAATCAGAATATACTTCAAAATAGAATACGACGCACAAGGCTAATATGATGCTTCAAGTCCAAGGACTAATTGTGTACTATCGTAACATAAAAATTCATATTTTGACAAATAACATTTTCAATTAAAAATTTCTAGTAGGCTTGTTCAGTGTACTTGTTCTCTAACAAACACCTGCACACATTCGCTAGCATCACTACGCCAATGTGCATGGATCGAGACATTCTCCTTACGCGAGCATACATCGTATGCGTGAGTTTATTGGGCTATTCGATCTTCCATCTCAAAAAGCCCTCGATGAAAACCATAGATGTATATTCTATGATCACCGTCAAATGCGTGACCATACCTCATAGTTAAATTTGGTTTAGAAACTTTATGTAATTACTATATATAATTCAAAAATAAAGAAATTTGACAATTTTATTAATATAATTTAAAAAAATTTATTTTTATAAATATAAAAATATAAAAAACGCACAATTTAGATACATTGGGCACTACACTAATAGAACAGACTCCAATTTTTAATTGAACCGACTAATTCCATGTTGTAAGCTAAATTATCTATTAATAATGCACTGAGACAGACAGAAAAAGAAACGTTGACATGTTAGTCTGAACATTAAAATACAATTGCCAGAGATGCAAGAACGTGGACCCTAGTGGCTTTCAGTAGCATATTTCCCAAGGTTGTGATTTCTGCTCAAAGAGTGAGCAGCCTGTGCGTGAAGTGACTGAAGAAAAATATTGCCAGTAGAGTGATTTATACAAGAATACAAAGGTAATACTTGAAAGCATGAACTAAACAAAACATAACATTATTATATTTGCAAGGATATCTAGAAATTGCAACTATCTGGTGCTCATGAATGCTCGTTCAGTAAGGTGATGAGGAGCTTGTTCAACTCATCAGTATACTGCTCCTGAGCAAAATGGGTTCCTTGAGGCAGGAAGGTGATTTCTAAATCAGGAACATAGTTCTTGACCATTCCACTTCTTATGTAATGGTCAAATCTTCCGAATTTCAAGGCATAATCTCTCTCTCCCATAATTAATAGAGCTGGAACATTAACTCTAAGGTCATCAACTCCATAGTCTTCCAGCCATGCCCTGCACAGACCCTCACCCCTCTTGGACGATGTAAAACTCGCAAGGGATATTCATCTTAATTTGATTGCTATTAAATGCGATCACGGAGTTAATATAGTTAAAATATGAAGTCCCATGTTACCTGTATGGGACCTGCAGTGCAGTCTGGAAACCAGATTTTTCATACAATGCTGCGTATGTTTGAAGATCTTCTTCAGTAAACCAGGTAGGCAACGGGGTAGATTGATCAATCAAATCCATTATTTCTTGATCCTCCGTAGCTACTGGGAGTTCACTTCCTGAGAACAGAATGTAAATGTTCTTCACCACAGTCTTAACAGTGAACCGTCCAAAGTCTCTCTCAGCTCTTCCTGGTTCCTGCAAGAATGTGGTTTCAATGTTAAGACTGTGGCTTAATTTCATTTAAAGAGTTTGGTTTAATTCTATTTACCATTCCTTGTAAAAATTTTGTATTTGAATTGAAGGATTTGAGAGTAAAGATTTCAAATTCATAATAATAAATCATTTGCATTTATTTGAATAATGTTCAACAACCACAAATTTCAAATCCTTTAATATATCATTTTGAGCTTTTTTTTACTCATTATGCTGGATTTAAAATCCTGTTTCAAATTTAAATCCAAATTCTTCGTTTAAATTCAAATTCTTCAATCCAAATGCAAGTCGTAAAATTCAAGAGCAATGAATTGCCTGCCATCTCAACTGTTGGAAATTGAATCGGGTTTAGAACCCTTGACCCAATTGACATCCATATTTAGTTGGATGTCTCCACAATTTGAGTGGGATTGAGTTTTATAATTGGACTAGGATTCTACCTTAAGTAGTAATAAATATCTCTAATCCCCATTTAACAGAATGTGTGAATGAACGTAATTCTCCCATTAACTCTCTCCATATTTTCTCAAATCTTTTTGTCTCTCAGTCTTCCTTGGAGCATCACCATAGACTCCAAGAATTTGAGGTGTGTAATTGAGTGAATAACTCTAATAGTTATTTACCACCAACAAGAAAGATATGTTCGTGATTCGATCAAAAGGAGGCTGGTAGACGAGTTTGATTCGGGATACGTGGATTGACAATCCACTGTGTATAGGTATACCTAATCCACATGAATTATATGAATATTTGATTCATATTATATTGTTGATTAATTTTCTTACAGTGGTATCAGAGCCCATAGGGCTCGTTCTCGCCATTTTATTTGATTGAATTTATGAATATGTATGTGCTTTAAAAAAAATTATTTCTTTTAAAAGTATAAATTTTTACCATACGTTGATCTTAATGTGTAGATCATGTGGTTAAAATTTGGTGAAAAATGGATAAACAGTTTGAGAGAAAATTTAATTTAAAGTTAGATATTTGTTTATATTTAGACTCAAAATCGAACTAGGATTTGATATTTTTGTTATGAAATTTTTATGCTATGTTGTAGAGCATAAAAATAGGTTTGAAATGATATAAAATTTGTTAAAAACGGACTTAAAATGAGTGAGATATGAATTTTTAAAGTTTTTGATAGATATTTAATTTTTCTTGTCGGAAAATCCATTTGGTCGCCATAATTGGACGGCCGGTGCCGGAGAAGGCGCCGGCGCTGATATGGCGCACTGGCTAATGTGGCATATAGTCACGTGGCGCACACGCTTAGGTGGCGCGCTAACATGGCGCCTCCAGCTGATGTGTTATACGACCACGTGAGATAGGGAACTACCACTAAACCACTGCACTCTTTTGCGATATAATTGATTGCGAAATCTATATAATAGTTTTTTATACTATTTTTCTAAAAAGTTTTTTGATGTGAATAGAAAGTGATTAAAATATTTTTGCGCATTACAATGCATGCAAATATATTTTTTGTCAGTCAAAGTTTTTAATATCAAAATACTTTTTGCGCATTAAGGTGCATGTAAAAATATTTTTTTTGTGCATTAGGATGCATGCAAGATTATTTTTTTGCATTATGAGTTACGTGCTTTATTAATTATTATTTTTTATATAATTATGATGCAATTTAAATTTATTTGACACGATATGAATCATTATATATTGTGAATGAATAAACACTGACATTTGGATGCTCTAGTAAATTGAATGTTTATTGTTTTATATTATCTCATATTTTGATGGGAGATAATTTGTGGCGGTGGTAGTAATTCGATATTCTTATTTTTTATTTTTGTCTAGATTGATATAGTAGGCTTTGAACCAATCTAATTTTTTATTATTTTTAAGGCATGTATTTTTTAGGCCATTTTTGGGAGGTCGTGTATATCAATTTTATGGGGATATTTTTTGCTTTACCACCATGGGCCAAAATTATCTCAACATGATGCACCAAATGTCAATGTCGCCCATATGGGGCTAATATTTTATTGTTCATATTGCACATTTGCATTCATAATATATGCGTGGACAAATTTATATTTCATTCATGATCAGTAAATTTTTATTATGTCTTTTATTCAGTGGGAGATGATTACTAGCCTAAGTTGCGAAATTTTTTATTTCGCTGAGTATAAAGGAATAATAAATAATTTACTTGGATGTAGAATAAAATATTAGACCAATACCTATATTTTTTTGTGCAATTAATTTAGAAGTCTTAGACCAGCTCACAAATTTTACGTTTTAAGCCAATTAAGCATGAAAATGAACAAGTTGTCCAATATTATCGCGACTTAGACCCTGACAATATGGCAGTAGACTAAGATTAAAATTTACGCTTTAATTTGTTTAAGTCGCAAATATAAGATTTTAAGTTGTCAAATATTGTCATGACTTAGGTACTGATAATATACTAATGGATCAAGAATCACGTTTGCGCTTTAATTCGTGCAAGCTGCAAATACGAGGAATTAATAAAGGAGTTTGAGTTCTATTTTGTCATGAGCTTGCTCATAATTAAAAAATTCTAGTTGTCCTAAAGTCATTTTTTTCAGTTGATTTATAAATATTACTAACATATTTTTGATAATAATCACCTAACTTGAGGCTGATTGTTGAGAGTTGAAAAATGGACAAGTAATTATTCTTGTTGCTCATGTTAACGAATATAAACCAACTTGGGTTAGTGTTGGAAAAGACAAAAATAGCTTGACAAGAGCAAAATTTAAAACTAGAACCATAAATTTGATCCAATGAAGTGACAAGGCATGTCACATTAGTGATAAAGGTAACTAACCGCCAACAATTATCAAGTGCAATGATGAGACTGGTCACTTCACTGGTAATTGTACTGAGATGAAGTTTGACTACTTAAAACTCTCTCATTTGCTAATATTCTCAATTCTCTCCTTCGATGGATAGTAGAAGTTGATGAAACATAGCATAAAATTCGAGATTGAGCATACTATTATCGAGTGTTATGCAACCATGTTTGTTTAAATGACGCACAAGAGAAGGCATTATGAGTTCGCAATGCCATCTCAAGCTCTGCAAAAGGCATGAGCTATTTTTTCAAGCTCAACAATTAGTGTGAGTTACTCCTTGGAGATATGCAAAAGATACTAGATTCGAAATAGTCTATTAAATTGATGCACTTATAAGACATTGGTTGAGCGAGTAGATTTGTCCATCTTTCATGTAAGAAACCTTTTAGGCATAAGTCATATTTGTGTTGTGATTGGCTTAAGGTAGTATTTCTTGTACTTCTTCCATGAATTTTTATTTTAATTATACTGTGGCTTGCGAGGTTGGGATGATGACTGTATTAGCTGGAGGAGGTTTTATTGGCTAACTGGCTAAAGTCAACCTGCCTCTGCACAAAATTTTCTAGCGGGAAAAAGCCCACTGGAAGAAAGAAATAGGGTTATTTATCCTCTAGAGCTAATCCCCTAAAATGAGTACAGATTTACGAGTATGAGGTACTGAATAGTGCATTCTATTTTCCTTTATTTGCTATTCGTGCTATAAGCTAGTACACTCCAACTCTCACTAGTCAGAAGCACCAAATTATTTAGAGCGATTCTTGACAGAGGTAAAGAACCACAGGGAGTATGAACATTGAGGTTCAACATACTAATTGGAAGTGAGAATAACATGTCTAAATAGTTTAGACATATGTGTGGGGAAAATGAAATTGCAATTTGAAGGATGATTCTAAACATTTTGCAACTAAAAGAGTTTGCGAAGAGTGATGAATCAAACACTTCAAAATAACTCAATTAATATGATGGCGCAAATTGATTTGTTTCTTAATTAGGAAAATGCAATGTTGATTACGGCCTACATAATGAAAATTGTGCCTCCAAGTGAATTCTCCAACCTTAAATGAGCTGTGATGTGGCAGCAAGCCTAAATTAGTGGGTTTATTCCTATTTAAGTTCATGAAGGTATGTTCTCAAAAGTGATGAACACCTTGATGGAGAAATTATAAAAATTAAGTCGCACAGTATAGATTTTCTCATGGAGGAATTACGAGCATATAAGAAGTCAAATGAAATCTTGCGTTATACAAGTTGTAAGATTCTTGAAGTGGCGCCCAATTTTCTAGTGAGAATGATATTTTTTTAAAACTCATTTAGCAATCACTAGGATAGTGGGAGCGACCCTAAGTCAGTGGGAGTATCTCACTTAAAAATGAGTCTCATATTCCACAAGTAAGAAGGAGTGCACATGAGTTATTTCTCATCGTCTATATGAGATTAAGTGGGTATCCTCATGACTACTTTTATGGATGTTGATGAGTCAACTTAGACTTTTGACTTCACTTGATGCTTTAAGAGAATAGCTGCTATGAATGAAACGATGAGCCTAATGACTAAGAACAAAGTCTAGAGCTGGTTGATCTTCTATTTAAGTGCAAGGCCATTAGAAACATGTGGTTTCTAGAGGTCAAGTGCAAAGTAGATGGGTTGATTAACATTTGTATAGTTCAACCAAGGGCAAAATGTTTACGCCTAATTGGGGAGCGTAAATTTTTGATATGTTCTCCCTAAGTGGTGAGATCACCTCAATACGCCAAGATACTATTAGTTATTACCACCTTAATCTAGGTTTGTCCTTGATGATTGAGGTTGACATATATAATTGAGGAGTGGACGATGAGATCTATGTGAATCGCCTAATGAATTCAAGAAGTGGGGCAAGAGCGCAAAGATTGTTGATCGAGAAGCTCCGTTTATAACTTGAATTATTGTCCAAAAAGTGGTGCTATCAATTTCATCAAGCAATCACTCTGGTAGGCTTACGATAGTTGAATAAGATCACTAAATATATGTCAACACAAATAAGAGAATTTAATTCTCACTGTATTTGGGCAATAATATGATGGCCAGAAGGGACATGAAGGTGTCTCTGCTTAGTAGTGGTGGTCATTTATATTTGAATGAACATAGGAAAAGTAGATGTATGCTTGGTATTGTGATACTGAATTTTTATATGCATCTCACCAATCCTATTGACACTTCATGTTCAAAGATTATGTTCTTAGTTAGATTGAAATGCCTTGAGATGGAAGAAGAAAAGAAATGCTAGCTAGTATTATGAAAGCATTGTAGAAGGTTTGATATGCACTGGTGTGTACTGACTAGTACTGTGCTTGATAATTAAATTATTGGTGAGTGGATATCAAAGTGATCATTGATGCAATAATGTGTGTGGATACTTAGATATCTTAATAGAGTGGTCTGAGATTTGTTGGAGGCGATTTGGTATTTTGAAAGGATGCGCATTGTACGCACATTTGTGAGGCTTTTATTGTCTTTATGATAATAAAGCCACTTTGATGTATGCTTTGAGCGCCAAGTATTGTTGGAGGACTAAATATACTAATACCAGTCACCCCTTCATTTAAGAGAGTATTGCACAAAATTAAATTATTCTCGGTCATATTTCTGCGAGCGGTTTGATCGCTTATCCCTTGCCTCTGTATGGAGATATGCTTCAAAGGCATGTGAGTAGTACGAGATTATGTAGAATTTGATTTTTGTGGCCAGTGAGAACATATTGTGATTAATGAGCTATATTTGTATTCTCATTTTGAATTTGGTACTGGATTTGTGAGTTATCACCAGGTTTTGATTGACCTTCTCACATGGGTAATCACCTTGGCGCTACGATAGCAAGCAGGATGAGACTTAAAGATCGTATCGCATAATTAAGGTTTGCAAATGATCGCCTTTATGCTTGAAGCAGCGAGGAAGGTTAATATGTATAACTATGAGTCACCTTAGCTTGGAGGCTAAGATGAGATCAGAGTTGATCGATTATGAAAAAGTATGTCCAAACTTCATAATAAGCTTGTTCTTAGCTGAACATGCAAATTGCAAGAAGATATTTTGGAGAGTGACTTCTGGTGGTATGCAGGTCAGGCGCTTTGAGAGCTACTGAACTTAGGTTCATATGATGTTAAGAGCATGACATGCCTAAATTAAGTGGGAGCTCCCATAGCATGTATTCATACTACATGTGCTTTGAGACGACCTCTTATGGAAAAGTGACTGAATGGGTGTCTGCTTCCTCACTGTGTGAGCCCATATTATTTTTGTACCCTTTGGGACTCTGGACTTTGTCATGAAGTGTAAGCTTGATGATGCTACTTTAGCATATTTCCAATGGCCATGCATGATTCAGTCTGTCGGAGCATGTCTAGGAAAGCTGTCAAGAGCAAGCTGATTGGCATGAGAGGCCAAGGAAGAACTAGGTTGGTAACGCACTTATGTTCTATTGTTCATAGCCCGGGCAACTATGTCGAAATGTGTTTGACTAGTCATGAATATAGATACATATTTAAGTAGGTCGAGTATGCTCTATTTATTTCATTGAGGGATCTAGAGATGCTTGATTGGGTGTGACCACTTGATTTGGGGTACATAACGAGCTATTGAGTTGTAGGCTTATGTTAGTTTGGTGATGACTTAATATAACTCTCCTCACCTATGCTTTCTCGCTTGGTCGCACACCTCATTTTCTGTATGAAGGGATTGGCATGAGATTGAGAAATTCTATGATGATGAGATTCGAGGAGATCGAGTCAAATATGTATGAGTGGGAGATTTGGAAATTGGATCGGGTTTAGAACCCTTTACCCAATTGACATCCATATTTAGTTGAATATCTCCACAATTTGAGTGAGATTGAGTTTCCTAATTGGATTAGGATTCTACCTTAAGTAGGAATAAGTATCTCTAATCCCCATCCAACAGAATGTGTGAATGAATGTAATTCTCCCATAAACTCTCTCCATATTCTCCTAAATCTTTTTCTCTCTCAGTCTTCCTCAGAGCATCACCATAAACTCCAAGTATTTGAGGTGTGTAATTGAGTGAATAACTCTAGTAGTTATTCACCACCAATAAAAAAGATATGTTTATGGTTCGATCAAAAGGAGGCTGGTAGACGAGCTTGATTCAGGATACGTGGATCGACAATCCGCTGCATATAGGTATACCCGATCAACATGAATTATATGAATATTTGATTTATATTATATTGTTGATCAATTTTCTTACATAAATATGTAAAAGCCTTGAGGGAGGAGATCTCTTGGGAATGCCTCAGGACCTGTGAGAATGAATGGCACACCTAGTGTTACAATTGGGACAACTCTTTAAGGGTGGACAAGGGCGAAATGGTGGACTACCCGTTCTCCAAAATCTTTCCCTACCAGTAAAACCTGCAAATTACATGGTGCACTTCTCATGAGATTTCACCCATAATTTAGTTAAACATACGAACAAGGTAACGAATTTGTAAGGGGATTCGATGCTTATACATTTAGAATATTAAGTGTATCTAGCATCACCAGAGGATCATCCATAAGATCCTTGAAAGTTGTTTTCTTTTGTTCTGGGGGCTGTTCAGACAGGCCTTAGCCTTTGAGGCGCTATCGCTCAAAATCCAGCATTGGCAATTGCCGTCATCTGATGCCTCTATGAATACCAAATCTCTGGAAAACCATGAAGGAAAACCACTACAGGACCTGGCCGAATTTTTCTTAAGATTGACACATTTGTACATTTGTATGCATTAAATTCATAACTTAAGCATATATCACTAAAAAAACAAAAAAGGTGATCAGACGTGTCCCACTTTCTGAAATATGAAGCTTGAGCCCTCTTATATCGACAATGCTGTGTTGTATCTTATCCATTTAGAGCTAGGACTGAAAATTTGTGAAAGTGGTAAGTCCCAACTTATGTCAAGGTGATTTATGAAGGTGAGTCATATGCTTCATGGCTTTTGTCATTTTTTCATAGGTCAATCACGTGTTTGGATGAAGATAATAAACTAAACTTTATCCTCATAACGGTTAAATATGTTTTTTGCCCATTGAAATCTTTCACATGTCGTAGTTACTTTCCAAAACTAATTAGTGAGATAGTTAACCCCCTAGGTCAGTAGATGATAAAGCTTATGCAGTTAGTCCTTGTCGTCAATTTTACATGTCCGCTCTTAAAAGTTAAAAGTTTTGAGAAATTACTCTTTTTTGTTTTAATACCCAGGTATCTAGGATGTCACAACCTCCCAATAATATGTATAACTATATATAAACAACCTGTGCAACATAATTTGTGCACGCATGCAAGTGTATAACTTTTTTTTTCTACTCAGTTCAACAAAATATTGATAAAAAATCCGGATGATGAGCATAGATGTTATAAAATTAATGACTATATATACATGGGTAGTTATTAAACATTAACCAAGTCTATAAAAAACATCATAAATACAAACTCTCTATCACAAAGGAGTTTTGAAAGTGATATACAGGATAAAGTCACTAATATAATACAATAACTGTAAAATAAAAAACACAGCCCACAAAATAGCCTAACAGGTCGTCATCCAAGTACATTGATTTTTGAAAGCCTGTAGGAGCTCCATTGCCAGCCAGTAAACCAAAGGTCTCAAGTCTCACCTTGGTCACCTATAATACATGAACTACATAAGTTAACGTTCAATAAGTAAAAATCATGCATGACAAGCGTATGATATAAAATCTCATGCAACTCAACTCTAAGATATGATGCTATAAATGTGTCAAATTGTGTACTCATAAATCAAAAGGTTTTTATTAAAAATCATTTCATTTATTGGGCCCTTAGCCCACCTACTATGCACCGGATAAAGATCTGAATAATATCAATAATCACATGGCCATAAACAAATGACTCAGTCCAAGGGCCATCTCCTGGGATCACCAAAGGTTCACCCCCTATCTTCTCCTGTGATCCTCAAGAAATCTTCCCACTAGCGGAGTCAATAAGGGTACAGTCAAGTGGTCCACCTTCTCATGACCATTAGAGGCACACCCCCTGTCAACCCCTATGATCCTCTAAGAGGTAACACTCGCGGCATCCCAAAATATTATATAATCATGCCTCGGTACACTAGTAGTGGCCAACCAAAATATTTTCTTTTTGAAAACCATGTCTCAAATCATATCGTGTATGTAAAAAACCTCCACTATACTCATATATCGTGCATGCACATGTAAATGCTCATGAATGGTATGTTCAATATGAAATGCAAGTCATCTTGCTCTCAGCATGTTTCAAGAATCATAAGATTCTCAGTCAAATTTAATATCGTCAACACATTAGGTATAAATGCTTCAAGACATACTATGTTCATACATTGTAGTTGCAAATAGATCTTTACTTACCTTTCACTTGGTTGGTGGCTTAGTCTAGAATTTTTTATTGTTCCTCTCCAATCTTAGATGTAAAATATCCTATAATATTACCCAACATCAGGCGCCATTCCCAATTTGGCAAGTTGAAAGCATAAAATATCATACTAAGACCTTAAACACCAAGCTATCTAGGAAACAATCATGCTTTCACAAACTAGAACCCAATCTAGTCCTTCAAATGCCTTAATTTCTTATCTTAGATACATGTAAACATCATATAATTGAACTAATATAACTCTAATATCATGTACCTAATTGTTACCACTCAATAGCAACACGTTTAGATTGAAATATGCTAAGTTATAAAATGGGACAGATTCATATTTTCTTTCTGTCTAATTTAGTTGCATGATAATTTTGACATCCCTAAGAATATCCAATCACTCCCAAATTTTTACCACGCTTAGATAAAATGTATATCAATGTAACCATATTATATAATAGCTAAAAATCATGGATATAGCTTCCCAAGTTCAGCTTTCTTCATGACATACTGAAACAGATTGTTTTCCTACAGTGATAATTTTGCACACTTCATGACATTAATGGTTTTGGCACCCTTAAGTATATACAATCACTCCAAAATTTTCACCATACTTAGATAACATATATAAGGAGACAACCAGGTCAAAGTACTACCAAAACTAATGGATTTATTGATGTAAAACCAGCACCATTCACATAGGACAAAATTTGAATTTCAAAGAAGACACTTTTGAGCCCCTCTTTAATTATCACACTATATTACAATTTATAACCTCTCTAAACTTACATAAATCACCTAGACTCATATATAAACAAATATATGGTGAAATACACAGGTTCTGATCAAGTTATTATACATATATAAAGCATAAATATAAAAAATCAGCAAGTATACAGTTTCTGTCCTAGTGATTTTAATTGTGATTTTGCAACTAAAAATCCTTCTTTTATGAATTAGAAGACCACAAATAACATCCTAACATGATTATAATCAATAATAGAAGCTTTAAAAATTATAAACCCTCAAAAAATTCAAGAACTTAAATAAAAAAAATGAGTTAAAGCTCACCTATGCACAGATTTTAGCTTCAACTTGCTCCTCCTTACTTCCCTTTACTTCCTTCACTTTATTCTTTGCTTGGAATTACTTGATAGCAATTTATAAAATTCCATATGAAGGTTTGGGATGTGAAATAGCTCAGAAAATGGTTTATGGTTGTGTTCAATGATAGAAATGAAGAAAGCTTGAGGTGGCAAATGGTGGTTCAAATCTGATATTTTTCACACCTTATATAGCCCTAATCTAGTGTTTCTAATTACTTATTTATATATATACAACCTACTTTAATCTCCATTTGATCGGATAATATATTATGCCCTAATTTCTTAACCGTTCATTCAATCTCCAAATCGATCGATAATCGATTCTTAAATGATTGTCTAGTTTTCATTTTCTAAAATCACATGCACATATAAACCTTGTATTATGACACTTAAATCACATTATATGATGTTCGAGATCCAAAGTATGTTAATCTATGGATGTATACCTTTAAAACACCTTGATCTAATTGAATCAAATCATATAAGCTTACTAGTGACACCTTTAACACTTCCAAAACTATAACATATAACCTATGAATATCCAATATATTGACCAATCTATTCTTTTTCTTATCTACATATAGAATTACTTAATTAGGTTATAAGATCTCAATCATTAATATCAAGTAATAGCATTAGAGGTATAACGATTAAGAATGCTATAAAGATGCCATGTAGATGTCAATGTAAATTAGCATATAAGTAGCATGTAGTGCATGAATCATATTGGCCAACTGAGTAGTGTGAGGCTGGGGTATTACACAAGGCTTACGCCCTGACTAAGTTCTGGAGAGAAATGCCCACCCCCTAAGGACAACCTCTAGATAAAGCCAATCGCGTGGTATCCACAGTGTACTCACACCCAGGTCAGACAAGTGGTTCATTATGTTTCCTGCCAGAAGCAACAACACACATAGGCCCATTGCCAAGCCCATGTAGCCTTATTAAAACTTCTTGGGGATTCGAATCACCACCACTCACATTTATACCCCAAGCGCTTTTCATTGTGCCACCTACCATAGGGGATAGAAATTAGAGTGGTGCCAAGAGAATTGAATTAGTTGTTTCTCTACTTAATGAATAAATATTTTAATTTATTCAACATCAATTAAAAGGCAATTGCTTCTCTTTATTTTTGTTAAATCCAAATAAAGTCACCTAAGGCCTATTTAGATATGGAATATAATTGTGTATATAATGACAATTGTGAAATATGTCTCTTTGGCCTTGATTTAAAATAGTTAAAATTCATAGTATAACTGAGAAAATACATTAATGATTCGCACATGCTTACATGTATAATGCATGCTCAATTAGGATAATGTCTGGTTTCATGGGTATTGGTGTGGTAACACAACTTCAATTGAGTAATTATTGGAAAACAAGTTTACTAGCAACCGTGCTAAGAAATTACTAATTGAAAATAATAAATGTCGAATATATAATTTCTTTGTAGTAATAGTTCAACAGAAGTCCTTTTCGAATTGAGCACCATGGTGACCTTGTACATAGTTAGATGCACTTTGAATTATTTTATGGTTCTATAGAGAATCACAATAGGAATATTTTGAGTACAATTATTGTGATATCTATCATCACATTACCTTTACCTATAAAGATAACCAAAACTAAGGTAGTTTAATTATATATGGCTGTTTGTTAGTGCCAACAAAGAATTTATCATTTATCTAGGTAAATGTATGAATATCCTATATTTTCCATGGTCCATAACTTAAAAAATTATTGATCAAGGTGGGATGACAAAGGGGACAAAATTTCATGATTTTATCATTAAGTCATACACTAGGAGTTTTTAAAAAAATGGAAAATAAGTTTTTTGATTTAATTGTCGGGTCAAGTGACTAGGAAATATTTTGTCTTATAGCAAATAAAATAAGAGGCACTGCTCCATTTACATAAAAAGAAAAAAAAATTAAAGAAAAACCAACACCAAAATTAGAAATGTTCCAAAACATAAAGGTGGGCCCTAGGTGCAATGTAATTTGTCCTCCATGAAGTTGATAGATTGAGCACCTAGGTACTGGAGAAGTCATTAGCGCCAGATGTTGGAGAAGTCATGTATTAAGAATTTTCTTTTTTATTAAAAGCCATCTATTTCAAGTAGGAAATAAGGAGTACTTACTCCCTTACAATCAACGATACATGAAAAAATTCTAAGAAAATATAGATAAGGAGTACTATTCCCTTACAAAATGTATATAAATTTTTTAAAAAATAAAATTTGAAGTTATCATCCAAGGCACATGGCAGTGCAGCGGCAAAATACGGGGTCGCGGTGCAGAAAAGTAAGGTGTTGTGGCAAATGAGAAGATGTCATAACTCTAAAAGGAGTTGAACATTCTGCTAAAATCCTAGTTTTCAAGCCGCAACCTAAAATCTCTTGCCACGGCACCATAGAGTGCAACGCATCTCTGAGTAGTCTACCGAAAGTTTTGTTTATTGCGTCGTGGACTAAATGTTAGAGTAGTGCTCAACATGCCAATTAAGGTCCTTTTATACTAAAGCGAATACATAATCTTATTTAAATTATGTTAACAAATTGGCAATTCTTTATCTTTAATTATAATAAATAATTAGATAAAGTCCCTAGACCATACATAGCTATGGGGATGGTCCACATATAATGGAGATCATGGAATATACCTCTATGGCTAAGGTTTTAAATTAGTTTTGAGTTAAGGGTTCATTGAGATGGGACATTGGTAACCCATAAATACTCATGCCCATAATGTATGCTCGAAAAGAGGACGTCTCATTCCATAGGTAGGTGACGTTGGTGTAAGTGAATAGGTGCTCATTGGGGAACGAGTACACGGAACAGGCCTATGGAAATTTTTTAATTGGAAACGTTGTTTGTCAAATGAGAATTTTCAAGTTATGATAGTGTAAGAATTATTCCTTTGTCTTAAGCCACCATGGTAACCTTATGTACAACATCATGTGCTCTGATGTATTTCCTAATTGCATAACAATCGTAAGAGGTTTTACGTTGGATGTATGCTTTTCGTATATGGAGGTTAATGAGTGGTCAACAAAATATTTGTCACATATCTAGCAAAATATATGAATCTCATATCATTCCATGGTCCTTGATTTAAAAGTCTTAACAGGATGAATATTCGACGATGGTTTTCAAATAATTCATCATGAGTCAATATGACTAGGAATGGGATCATAGTTATTAAGTCGATTAGGGTATCGAGTAATAATCCATGCCCTAGATTTAATCAGGAGATTAGTTGATGGAAGGATTGGACTTGCATGGTACTCATAATAGAAATAGGTTCGCTTGTTAATTCACCTAAAAGTAGGTAGTCAAGATGCACTGCAAGATGCTTTCCTTGACTTGTGAGGTTCTTAAAATTAAGGAGTTAATTCTAAGACATATTAATTAATCAAAATATCTTTCATATATTTACTAAGTTGCAATAGTTGCAAGCCCACTGCTAGCTCAGTTGTGAATCTAATGGGTCACTGCTAGCTCAGTTGTGAATCTAATGGGTCACACACAAAATGAGATGGATTACTTCTACATAGAATAATATTCAAGGAGTTGGATCAAGTTAATTAATGGAGATTAATTAACTTGGAGCTAGAATTAATTTAAAGAGTTAAATTAAATCATTCAATTAAATAGCAAAATTATTTAATTAGACCTAATTAAAATTAGGGGCTCTTCGGGAGTGAATTAGTTAATTTATTTCACCAGTTAGTTAATGGGCTAAATTAATCTAAGGGGTTAAATTAATTTGATCAATTTAAATGATATGATTATTAAATTGAGCCTAATTTAAGGAGGGCTTGAGGAACCAATTGATTAGTTGATATGATCGACTAATCGAGATGAGGGATAAATTAATTCAAAGGATTAAATTAATATCGGATTAAATAATATAATTATTTAATTAGGTCTAATTTGATTAGGTGGCCTTGATAGGACCAATTAATTAGTTGATTAATTAATTAATTAAGTTGGACTTGTTTAATTAATAGAGATCAATTAAATTGGCTTAATTAATTAATTAAAGTCCAAACCTAAGAGTTTATGGGCCCATACGAGGCCTGCTAGGATATCCTAATTAGAAAGTCAAAGAATCTTAATGAAACATAGAAATAAGATAAGATAAGAAAGGAATGAAATACGTACCTAATGTGATTAGGTCTTGGAGAGAGAAATAAACATTCTCGCCCCACACAAAAATGTGTAAGAGCTTTCAAAAAGCTCCAAGACACCTTCTCTCTCCTCATCTTTCTTCTCTTTTGATATTTTCTTGTTCCATCAGAAAAGGTTCCATCCCTTTTTAATTTAATTTAATTTTTTATCAATAGTTGATTTAAAAATTAAATTGCACTCCAAAAATTCTAGACTAGAGACAAGAATTCATTATTTTTAACAAAAATATTGAATTGTCATCTTGCTCGTGGTATGGATACCAGTACAAGGAAGATGCATGAATTCCTCAAGTGAATCAAGATTTCTAATTTAGGGCCACGATTTGAATCATCCAAAACATCACCATCAACTAGAGTGTAATTGAATAAGGTATATCTATGAAACTTCTATTTGAAATATTTGTGTATGAATCAATTGATCGCATCGATTCTGGGATTGCATGCTTAATTGTTATGCATGTTTTCAAATTTTTAAATTTTTGCTTCATTTAGATCCCTTGATTGAGTAAATCCAATAGTGGTATCTGAGCCTAGGTTACGACTCCCCGATACTTTCATGAATAAATGGTTGAATTCAATTGATGAATTATTTATTATATTTAATTACACGTTTTTATTTGGGATAACTTCCTAATTTTTTTTGCATGTTTTTAAATGTTAATTTTCTAACATGAAATAAAAAAATTCTTACATCGTAGTGCGTTAGCTTGTCGGTGTTGTCACCGAAAATTAGATAGAATGTCTGGCGGACAACTCTAGATAGAATTCTATGCAACAGATCGTTTCATGTCTGAAGCTAAAAATTTTTGATTTTTTGGATTTTTTAAATTATTGGTTAATTTTTAAAATTCTGAAAAAAGAGTTTTTCTTGGAAAAATCATGAATTTAATTCCTAAAAATGAAAAACAGTAGGTAAAATACATGGTTACCTACTTTGAATTTATTAAATATAACATATGAATTAAGCATGTATGCTAGAGTGGATGACGTGAAGCCTAAACTATTTTATTATGGAAATTCTATGTGCATTGTGATTGCTTGGTTTATTACTTTGGGTTATACTTAAAATGAGGTCCGTGTGTCTCACCTTATATCTATTTCCTCCGATTATAAATTCTATCTCTCTCCTACTTCCCTTTGAAAGAAATGCTAAAGTTTCTTGTTAAGTCAAATCAAATATAATAAGAGTAGAATTAGGATATGAGGTATTCTTTTGAAGGAGCAATGAGGGGAAACAAGGAATGAAAGTCCATGAATGTATGGGTGATACATTCATGTAACACAATAGGTTCTATTTATCATTTTAATTACTTTTCTTAGACTAACCTGGATTTACTTTGGCTCGAGTGAATCACATAAGATATAGCCCATGTTCATTTCTTTTATTATATACGTATGTTAGATGCATGTATAGGTTTATTTAATGCTTTTCTTTTGATTATGCTTGCATCAATAGGATAGTAAAACATTAAATAAATAAAAAAAAAAAGATAAGGTCCTGGAATTTTAAAATGAACCCTTACTTGAAAGTCAAGTTTAAGAGTTTTTAACTGAATTCTATATTAAGCGTGAATGGGTCATATTAGGTTAGGCCCCATCATCCAAGCCTTCCATCAAAAGTTGTTGGTATATGAAATGCTGTCACGCTTAGTCTGTCGGCCATAAGTTGTGGGATGTGCTAAGGGAAGATAACGAGTTATGGAACATAGTTTAGTTGTCTTACTCATATAGCTGATTGATAGGTAACACTTAACACTTAGTTGGTAATGCTTAACACTTAGTACCATATGGACTCATAAAATTGATATCTATGGCAAGAGTGAGGTAAAATAGTTTGAGGCATGGGGATGCAATTGTTAATATGTTAACTACTTTTTTATTTAGTCATATGGGCTCATAATATTGAAGAGTATAGCAAGGCTAATTGGGTCTCAAGTGCACTAAAAAATATGATTTTATGAATCGCCATCTAGAGGTTGACGGGATTTGAATAAAATAGTAAGAGATGTTTATAATTAAAGATCATACATAAATGAATATATTGTTGAATAGATGTTTAGTTTCCTGCCTCTATTAGGATAATAGTTCTCACTTATTCTAAAAAATAATAAATATTATTAAAGCTCCAATCTATTTGGATTGCTCTTAAAACTTAAGAATGGTTCTCAAATTTAAGATGCGAAAATATGTGCAAAAGAGAGTTTCAACAATAGTTGTAGAAACAACTCCTACAAAAGTTATGGAAGCATGTCCACCGCATATTCTACAAATAGTTGTAGAGGACCATCTATAATTGTTGAAGAAAGACCTCCGATAAAGAGTTATAGTAGATTCTAGTTGTCAACGCCCACCTTTGATTATTGGTCCTACTGGCTCTAAGACTAAAGGTTTAATAGAATGAGTGAGAAAGAGTTCTCATTAGAACAAAATATAAAATTGGGCTTGGCTAGAGGATTAGTCCAGACAAAATAGGTTTATGCAACCATTGCAGATGAAGGGCATAGAAAAAGGAAATGCAAGTATGGACTTGCTTAAATGAATTAGAAGGGATTCCAATTCATGCCTTGAATTAGAAAGGGTTCTAATTCAAACTTTAAGTTAAAAAGGGATTTTAATTAAAAATTATATTTTGTTGAAGTCAACCATTAGCGTTGATAATTTTTTTTGGGATTGGATACTAGAAATAATCCCATATCTACAAAAGGTTGTAGGGGATGACAAGATGAATGAGACTAAGAGGAAAGACAATCCATAAGCTTGATGTTGAAACAAAGGTAACTTCATTGGCTAAAGAAATGGTCCACTTAGCTCTGCATAGAATTACGGTAGTACTAATTATTTGCCTTTGGTACCAAACTATATTGAGAACAAAATCTGAGAAACATTTGATTGGAAAATGAAAGAATGGAAATATTCCATGGTTCTTGAATTTCATGCATTGGCAATTAATTTATACTACCACAATTCCATGTTACTAGTTTCACAAAAATATAATTTAATTAGGTAATTATATTTCTACATACTTGTGGCGTGCATGCTTACGATATATCTCTAAGAAGAGACTTCACAATTTGGCATGAATGTTATACCTTTAGGAAGAGCTTGACATGCCAAACTGTAAATATTAGATTAAGGGAAAGACAACCAAATCAACATTTGTTGGACAAATGGAGCATTTCTTTTTTATTCGATTTGATCCTGACGGATGTATGAAGGCCACTAAGTGTTAGTGCTTGAGTAAACTACCACTACTTCATTACCTTTACCAACGATCCATCAAAGTATGGGTATATGTACCTTTAGAGATACAAACTGCTTTGTACATATGATCTATGGTATTACATATAAATCACACATTTACTATGTATATGCATTATAGTTGCAAATGAATTTTTACTTACCTTTCAATTGGTTTGTGGCTTAGTCTAGTTTTGTTTACTGTTCCCCTCCAATCTTAGATGTAAAATAGCCTGTAATATTACCAACATCAAGCACCATTCCCAATTTGGCAAGTTGAAAGCATTAAAATATCATACTAAGACCTTAAACGCCAAGCTATCTAGGTTTTACAAACTAGAACCTAATCTAGTCCCTTCAATACCTTAATTTCTCATCTTAGATACATGTAAACATCATATAATTGAAGTATTATAACTCTAATAACATGTACCTAACTGTTAACACTCAATAGCAACATGTCTAGGTTGAAATATACTAAGTTAAGAAATGGGACAGATTCACATTTTCATATTTATTTGATGTCCAATTTAGTTGCATGATAATTTGGGCATTCCTTAAATATATCTAATAACTCCCAAATTTTTACCACACTTAGAAAACGTATATACAAATGTAACCATTTCATAGAATTGATAAAACTTATGGATATAGCTTCCTAAGTTCAGCTCTATTCACAACATACTGAAACAAATTATTTTCCTACTGTGACAGTTTTGCACACTTCATGACATTAATGATTTTGGCACCCTTACGTATATTTAATATCTCCCAAATTTTTACCACACTTATATAACATATACATAGAGACAACCAGGTTATAGTCTTGCCAAAACTAATGGATTAGCTCCCCTAATTCAGTCTTCTTCACAGCACACCAAAACAGATTTTGCTGCTTTGGCAGTTTGAGTGTTTCTCAAATATCATTCTCTATTTCAATTTCTAATCGATCAAAATTCATTCCAATATTATTTAATCATATATAAACATGTATATGATGATAATTATAGGTTTTATTCAGCATACCATACACTTTTGAAGCCTAAAACATAAGAATACAACAAGGTGACAGTTTCTAGCACAAGTGTTTTCTATCAAATATTTCCAACCACAAACCCTTTGTTTATGCATCAAAGCCTATCTAATAACATCCTAACACATTTATAAATAATATTTAAAGCTTAATAAGCCAATAAACCTCAAAATAAATCTGAAAGTCATGCCAAACCCATAGGTTAAGCTCACCTTGCACAGTTTTCTACTTGAACTTGGTTACTTCTCCTTTCCTTTGCTTGTTCTGCCTCCTTTTTCGGTTGGAATCACTTAGGACTATTTAGAGATATTTTTCCATGTATTTAGAAGCTGAAATGGTTTAGAATAAGGTTCAAGTCATGGCTGTTAGCTTAAGAGTGAAGAACAGGTTGAGGTGCTAGCTTGATAAGTCTAAGCATGAGGTGGCATAAGCTTAAGGTGGCATGTAATGGTATAATCTGATTTTCTCCCTTATCTTGCAGCCCTAATCTTGTGTGTCTCACATATTCCTATTTGGTTTCAACCTATCTTCATCATCATTCATTTCCATAGCTAATTCCTATATCCGTTCATTAGGTTCTTCACCCGAAAATCATCGGTTCTTGCCCGATTGATAAGTTTGTGCACTGATAGTATTACAAACCTATGAACCTAGTTATATAACATTTAAATTATAATATTGTATGTCTAGTTGTCCCAAGTGTATGATTTAAATATACATATAATATTAAAATTCATGATCAAACCAACTTGCTTTCTATAAACTTTTCGATGATACCTTCCGAATTCCTAAGGTTATCACGTGTAACCTAGCACTATTCACTATATTGTTACCTCAATTTCTTCTTATCTCAATACAAAATCAACCACTTAGGTTAGGGGATTTGATAATCAATACCGTGCAGGAGCTTCAAAATTAAGTTTAATGGTTAACAACGCCGTATAAAATAAAATGAATTATATAACGTCATATCAATGCAAATAGCACGCAATTAACATGTAATGCATGAATCATATTTAGCCATATGAGTAGTAAGTGGCTCGGGTATTACATCCTCCCCTCCTTATAAAAATTTCATCGCCAAAATTTCACTTATCGAAAAAGTTCAGGATACTTAGTTCTCATTTTGTTCTTCCTTTCCCAAGTGGCCTCTTCTACCAATTAGTTTCTCCATAATACTTTAACCAATGGAATCTGTTTATTTCTTAACTGCTTCACTTCTCATAACAAAATCTGTACAGGCTTTTCTTCATAGCTTAAATCTGCCTTTAATCCTACTAGTTCATTCTTCAGAATGTGAGAGGGATTAGCAATATATTTCCTTAGCATAGACACATGAAATACATTGTGTATTTAGGACATAGATGTTGGCAGATCCAGTCTGTAAGAAACAACACCAATTCTTTCAATCACCAAGAATAGACAAATGTATCTGGGACTCAATTTTCCTTTCTTCCCAAACCGCATGATGCCTTTTATTGATGCTACTTTAAAAAACACCTGATCTCCTATCGCAAATTCCAATGCCCTTCTTCTTTAATCTGCATAACTTTTTTGTTGATTTTGGGCAGTAGGCATTCTTTGTCAAATCTGTAACACGGTTTCTGTCATCTCTCGAATCATATCTGGGCCTAAAAGTTTCTTCTCACCAACTTCATCCCAATATATCAGAGACCTACACTTTTTGCCATACAATGCTTCATAGGGAGCCATTCCAATACTAGTCTGATAGTTGTTGTATGCAAACTCCACCAAAGGTAGGAATTTACTCCACTAACCTTGGAAATCTAATACAGAGGCTCTGAGCATATCCTCCAATGTTTGTATTGTCCATTCAGATTGCCCATCCGTTTGAGGATGATATGTTGTACTGAATGATAATTATGTTCCCAAAGCTTTGTGTAAACTCCTCCAAAAAAAATAGATAAAAATTTTGAATCTCTATTAGAAACTATAGGCAATGGCACTCCATGAAGCCTGATAATCTCTTGAACGTATTGGGCATAGCGATCCATGGAATAGGTAGAACATATGGGAAGCAAATAAGCAGACTTGGTTAATCTGTCGACGATAACCTAAATAGCATCATGATCCTTAGTAGTCTTTGGCAAACTAGTTACGAAATCTATGGTGATCCTTTCCCATTTCTATTCTGGAATAAGTAGAGATTGTAAAGTCCCTACGGGTCTTTAATGTTCAGCCTTTATCTACTGACATGTTAGACATTGCTACACATGCTGGGCGATGTCCTTTTTCATACCCGACTACCAATAATGCATTTTCAAGTCTCTATACATCTTAGTAGCCCCTGGATGTACTGAATAAAGGGTTGAATGTGCCTATTTTAAAATGTCTTCCCGAATATTATCAATATTAGGCATACAAAACCGCCTTCTAAATTGTAAAATATCATTCTGAGTCATCTTAAATTTAGGAGACTTCCCTACAACAACATATTTTCTCATATTGATGAGATATTCATCTTCTCATTATCCCTGGTTGATCCTATCAATTAGCATAGGCTGAAGCGTCAGGGTTGCCAACTTTGCCTCTATTACTCCTGTCTGTAAAATCTCTATATTTATTTTCTGCAAATCATTCAGTTCCAATTTCTGAATTAAACCCAGAGCTATTGTACTTTATGTGAATTTTCGGCTCAATGCATCGGCTACAACGTTGGCTTTACCTAGGTAGTAATTGATCACACAATCATAATCTTTTACCAGTTCTAACCATCTCCACTGCCGCATATTCAACTCTTTTTGTGTGAAGAAGTGTTTGAGGCTCATGTGATTAGTATAGATCTCACACTGTTCACCATATAAATAGTGCCTCCATATTTTAAGTGCAAATACTACAGCAGCAAGTTCCAAGTCATGCGTGGGGTAATTCTTTTCGTACTCTTTAAGTTTCCTGGATGCATACGTAATTACTTTGCCATTCTGCATCAGTACACATTCTAATCTATTCTTAAATGTGTCACTGTAAATTACGAATCTTCTAGTACCTGATGGAATTGAGAGAATAGGTACTGAAGTCAACCTCTTTTTCAGCTCTTGGAAACTTCGCTCACACATATCCGTTCATCTAAACATCACCTTTTTTTTGGTTAATTATGTCAATGGCATAACAATCTTGGAGAACCCCTCCATAAATCTTCGGTAATATCCAGCTAAACCCAAAAAACTACGTACCTCCCAAGGATTAGTAGGATGCATCCAGTTGTTAATAGCTTCAACTTTACTTGGATCTACTGATATTCCTGCTCTTGATATAACATGTCCCAGGAATACCACACGATCTAACCAGAACTCGCATTTCTTGAATTTGGCATATAACTGCTTCGCTTTTAGGACCTCTAGTACTTGTGTTAAATGTGCGGCATGCTCTTCTTTTATTTTGGAGTAAACTAGAATGTCATCGATGAACACAATAACAAATTTATTCAGAAACTCCTTGAACACTCTATTTATCAGATCCACGAATGCTACTAAAGCATTAGTCAATCCGAATGGCATCACCAAAAATTCATAGTGCCCATATCTTGTACTAAATGCCGTCTTGGGGATATCCTATTCCTTTATTTTCAATTGATGGTACCCAGAGCGTAAGTTAATCTTTGAAAATAGTGCGGCACCCTGAAACTGGTCAAATAAATCATCGATTCTGGGTAATGGATATTTATTCTTAATCGTAACTTTATTCAACTCTCGATAATTGATGCACAGTCTTCTGGTACCATCCTTCTTACGTATAAATAGAACCAGTGCTCCCCAAGGTGAAAAGCTCGGTCTAATGAATCCCTTGTCCAACAAGTCCTGTAATTTTACTTTCAATTCTTTCAACTCCAAGGGATCCATTCTGTAGGGAGTTTTAGAAATTGGAGACATTCCTGGTTGTATGTCAATAGCAAACTCTATTTCACGATCTGGTGGCAGTCTCGGGAGTTTATCTAGAAATACTTTAGTATATTCTCGTACCACTGGTATTTCACTCAGAGTTGGTGGGTGTTGTTCCTCAATGTTCATGGCACTAACCAAGTAACCTTTGCAAACATCATTGAGTAATCATTGTGCCTTCACTGCTGAAATCATAGGGAATTTGAAATTCTTCACAATGCTGACAAATGTGAAAGGCTCTTTCCCAGAAAGTTGTAATGTCACCGTCTTTTCCTTACAGTTGATAGTAGCCCCATACGTTGACAACCAATCTATGCCCAAAAAAATATCGTAATCATTCATATCCAGTACAATCCAGCATGTACTTCTCTACCTTCAACAAGTATAACACAAGCTCTCAAAATTCGATTGGTTTGTCTAGCATCTCCAGAGGGAATTGTTACATTATAACTGATTTCTGCTACATATGGTATTCTACCCAGCCTCTTCACGTACTCAATGGATGCAAATGAGTGTGTGGCTCTAGAATCAAATAATACAAGTGTTGGAACACTAGAAATATAAAGTGTACCTGTTACCACCGATAGATTTGCTTCTGCATCCGCCCTGGTCATGGTGAACACCTTAGAGGGTACATTATTTTCGATGGTCTAACTCTGCTTACCTAGGCAAAATTTAGCAATATTTCTCGGTATTCCACATCAAAATATGTCCTGGTATCTATATAGCAGCCTCCAGTATGTCGATTACCATATTTCTGACACACAGCTTCTGGCATCGGTACTTTTCCTTGTTCGACCCGTGGCCTTTTATTTTGACCTTCTTGTTGTTGGCCTCGTTCTCCTTGAAATTTAAATCCCAGCTTCTGTATTTAGATCGGTTTTTGCATTTAGACTAGCCTCTTTTGTCCCACAGTCCATCTCTGTCCCTGCTGTCTGAATTATTATCAAGCCTCTTGTGCATGAGCGATTCTCAATTTAGCCTATTCTGCTACTAGTGCCCTCTCAACCACCTGTGAAAATGTCACCCCTTGAGTATCTGCCATATTCACATCCCAGTATAACTCTGGCCTCAAACCTTCCAGAAATCTCTCTACTTTAAGTGCTTCAGTGCTGACCATCTGCGTAGTGAACCTAGACCGTTGTTCAAATTTACAAATATATTCCCTAATAGTCATTGCTTCTTATTGTAGTTGTATAAACTCATTCATCTTCATCATGCGAACTAGGGCCGTAAAATATTTATTTCGGAATAACTCCTTGAATCTGTCCCAGCTCATGGTAGTAATGTCCTCTATGTTGCTAATCATGTCCCACCAATGGCCTGCACTACCACGAACCATGAAAGTGGCATACATTACCCTCTCCTCTACTGGCACCCTGCTATACCGAAACATATTTTCCAGGGTCCTCAGCCAGTCCTCTGTAGTGGTAGGATCAATCACATCCTCAAATGTTGGGGGATCTAACCTCCTAAATCATTCTCCCACCATATATATATAATTTGCTTGCTGTTGGTTTACCTCTATCCGTGGTTGCTTACGATTATCTCTTTGTCGAATCAGTTGCTGAATTTGTTCGAACTGTCATTCAATTAACTCTGTTAATCAGTTAATTATAGTATCTCTATCATTAATTGGGGTGGGTGTCTCATTTCTCTATGCTCTGGAACCACCACTGCTCTCACCATGAGTTCTCACCATTTTGCAGCGCTATTTTACACAAGTTTGACAACATATGGCCAATATAATTCATGAAATATGTAATGCAATATATGATAATATAAAACTTACTGGCGTGGCTGCACTTCATAAGTTCTAAGATCATGTACATGGATAGTCTACAGAATCAAGACTTGGGCTCTGATACCACTCTGTAACACCCCTATTACTACACAACTAGATATAGTATAATTTGACATGATAGAATATGTGTGCATGCATGGAATATATTTTTTTTTTTTTTTGTAACACTTTAAGAAAAGATAAATCACTTCTTACATGCACAACCCTGTTTAAAATACTTTCTAACACATGTCAAATATATAGCAGGATCAGTATTTATATAAAAGCACAACACCCACAATGATCCAATATTTACATACTTATTTACAGTAAAGTTTTAAAAGCGAAATATAGTACCAGTCTGAAAATATAATACAATAGACTCAAAATATAACAAGCCAACAAAGTAGCCCAATAGGTCGTCATCCACGTACATACTCTCTCAGACACCAGCAGGAGCTCCAACCGCCACCCAACCAGTAAAAGATGCTTCAAGCGTCGTCGTACTCACCTACAATGCATAAACTATATGAGCTAACGCTCAGCAAGTAATGATTATACATGTCAAAGAATAATCCACAATATCAAGTTATGCATCTCAAAAAGATATGCCCACAATGCAATTTTATGTATCAAAAATTTCTCTCAAAATTATTTCTTTCTTGGCCCCCTAACCAACACTATTATCCCATACACTGATAAAAAGAGCTCTGTACACTGCCATAGTCTAATGGCCAATAATCATATAAGCATACAAATCCATGCATACTCATACGCATGTAAATCCATGCACGAAAACCTACAAATTCATGCATAAAACCATGCAAATCTATGCATGCTTCGGTGCACTAGTAGTGGTCAGCAAAATATTTTTCTCTCTCAGAATCATGTCAGGCAATGCAAGATTTATCACAATGCTCGTATATGGTGCATGCACGTGCCAATGCCCATGTATGTATGCTCAATGGACATGAATGATAGTAATGTGTGTCATCTGCTTTGTACATATAATCTATGGTATTACATATAAATCACATATTTACTATGTTTACGCATTGTAGTTGCAAATGAATCTTTACTTACCTTTCATTTGGTTGGTGGCTTACTCTAGTTTTGTTTATTATTTCCCTCCAATCTTAGATGTAAAATAGCCTGTAATATTACCAACATCAAGCACTGTTCCCAATTTGGCAAGTTGAAAGCATAGAATATCATACTAAGACCTTAAATGCCAAGCTATCTAGATTTTACAAACTAGAACCCAATCTAGTCCCTCCAATACCTTAATTTCTCATCTTAGATACATATAAATATCATATAATTGAAGTATTATAACTCTAGTATCATGTACCTAATTGTTAACACTCAATAGAAACATGTCTAGGTTGAAATATACTAAGTTATGAAATGGAACAGATTCACATTTTCATATTTGCTTGCTGTCCAATTTAATTGCATGATAATTTTGGCATCCCTAAACATATTCAATTACTCCCAAATTTTTACCACACTTAGATAACATGTATATAAATATAACCATATCATAAAATTGATAAAACTCATAGATATAGCTTCCTAAGTTCAGCTCTCTTCACAACATACTAAAATATGTTATTTTCCTACCGTAATAGTTTTGCACACTTCATGACATTAATAGTTTTGGCACCCTTACGTATATTCAATCTCTCCCAAATTTTTACCACACTTATATAACATATACACAGAGACAACCAGGTTATATTTTTTCCAAAACTAATGGATTTAGCTCCCCTAATTCAGTCTCCTTCACAGCACACCAAAATAGATTTTGCTATTTTGATGGTTTGAGTGTTTCTCTAATATCATTCTCTATTTCAATTTCTAACCGATCAAAATTCATTCCAATATTCTTAAATCATATACAAACATGTATATGATGATAATTATAGGTTTTATTCAGCATACCATACACTTTTGAAGCCTAAAACATAAGAATACAGCAAGGTGATAGTTTCTAGCACAAGTGTTTTCTATCAAATATTTCCAACCACAAACCCTTTCTTTATGCATCAAAGCCTATCTAATAACATCCTAACACATTTATAAATAATATTTAAAGCTTAATAAGCCAATAAACCTCAAAATAAATCTTAAAGTCATGCCAAACCTATAGGTTAAGCTCACCTTGCACAGTTTTCTACTTGAACTTGGTTACTTCTCCTTTCCTTTGCTTGTTCTGCCTCCTTTTTCGGTTGGAATCACTTAGGACCTATTTAGAGATATTTTTCCATGTATTTAGAAGCTGAAATGGTTTAGAATAAGGTTCAAGTCATAGCTGTTAGCTTAAGAGTGAAGAATAGGTTGAGGTGCTAGTTTGATAAGTCTAAGCATGAGGTGGCATGTAATCGTATAATCTGATTTTCTCCCTTATCTTGCTGCCCTAATCTTGTGTGTCTCACATATTCCTATTTGGTTGTAACCTATCTTCATCATCATTCATTCCCATAGCTAATTCCTATATCCGTTCATTAGGTTCTTCACCCAAAAATCACCGGTTCTTGCCCAATTGATAAGTTTGTGCACCGATAGTGTTACAAACCTATGAACCTAGTTATATAACATTTAAATTATAATATTGTATGTCTAGTTTTCCCAAGTGTATGATTTAAATATACATATAATATTAAAATTCATGATTGACCCAACTTACTTTCTATAAACTTTTCGATGACATCTTTCGAACTCCTAAGGTTACCACGTGTAACCTAGCACTATTCACTATATTGATACCTCAATTTCTTCTTATCTCAATACAAAATCAACCACTTAGTTTAGGGGATTCGATAATCAATACCGTGCAAGAGATTCAAAATTAAGTTTAATGATTAAAAATGCCGTATAAAATAAAATAAATTATATAACATCATATCAATACAAATAGCACACAATTAACATGTAATGTATGAATCATATTTGGCCATGTGAGTAGTAAGTGGCTCGAGTATTACATCCTCCTCTTCTTATAAAAATTTCATCCCCGAAATTTTACTTATCGAAAAAGTTCAGGATCCTTAGTTTTCATTTCGTCCTCCCTTTCCCAAGTGGCCTCTTCTACCAATTGGTTTCTCCATAACACTTTAACCAATGGAATCTATTTATTTCTTAACTGCTTCACTTCTCATAACAAAATTTGTACAGGTTTTTCTTCATAGCTCAAATCTGCCTTTAATCCCACTAGTTCATTCTTCAGAATGTGAGAGGGATTAGCAATATATTTCCTCTGCATAGACACATGAAATACATTGTGTGTTTGGGACATAGATGTTGGTAGATCCAGTCTATAAGAAACATCACCAATTCTTTCAATCACCAAGAACGGGCCAATATATCTGGAACTCAATTTTTCTTTCTTTCCAAATTGCATGATGCCCTTCATTGGTGCTACTTTCAAAAACTCCTGATCTCCTATCGCAAACTCCAACGCCCTTCTTCTTCAATCTGCATAACTTTACTGTCGATTTTGGGCAGTTTGCATTCTTTGTCGAATTTGTAACACGGCTTCTCTCATCTCTCGAATCATATCTGGGCCTAAAAGTTTCTTCCCACCAACTTCATCCCAATGTATCGGAGACCTACACTTTTTGCCATACAATGCTTCATAGAGAGCTATTCTAATACTAGTATGATAGTTGTTGTTGTATTCAAACTCCACCAAAGGTAGGAATTTACTCCACTGACCTTGGAAGTCTAATACAGAGGCTCTGAGCATATCTTCCAATGTTTGTATTGTTCATTCAGAGGATGATACGTTGTACTGAATGATAATTATGTTCCCAAAGCTTTGTTTAAACTCCTCCAAAAAAAAATAGATAAAAATCTTAAATCTCTATCAGAAACTATAGACAATGGCACTCCATGAAGTCTGATAATCTCCTGAATGTATAATTGGGCATGGCGATCCATGGAATAGGTAGAACATATGGGAAAGAAATGAGCAGACTTGGTCAATCTTTCGATAATAACCTAAATAGCATCATGACCCTTAGTAGTCTTTGGCAAACCAATTACGAAATCCATTGTGATCCTTTCCCATTTCTATTCTGGAATAAGTAGAGGTTGCAAAGTCCCTACGGGTCTTTGATGTTCGGCCTTTATCTGCTAAAATGTTAGACATTGCTCCATATGTTGGGAGAAATCCTTTTTCATACCCAGCCACCAATAATGCATTTTCAAGACTCTATACATCTTAGTAGCCCCTGGATATACTGAATAAGGGGTTGAATGTGCCTCTTTTAAAATGTCTTCCCGAATGTTATCGACATTTGGCACACAAAACCGCCCTCTAAATTGTAAAATATCATTCTAAGTCATCTTAAATGTAGGAGACTTCCTTGCAGCAACATATTTTCTCATATTGATGAGATATTCATCATCTCGCTGTCCCTGTTTGATCCTATCAATTAGCATAGGCTGAAGCATCAGGGCTACCAACTTTACCTCTTTTACTCCTGTCTGTAAAATCTCTATATTTATTTTCTGCAAATCATTCAGTTTTGGTTTCTGAATTAAATCCATAGCTATTGTACTTTGTGTGGATTTTCGACTCAATGCATCGGCTACAACATTGGCTTTACCTAGGTTGTAATTGATCACACAATCATAATCTTTTACCAGTTCTAGCCATCTCCGCTGCCGCATATTCAACTCTTTCTGTGTGAAGAAGTATTTGAGGCTCTTGTGATCAGTATAGATCTTGCATCGTTCACCATATAAATAGTGCCTCCATTTTTTAAGTGTAAATACTACAGTAGTAAGTTCCAAGTCATGCGTGGGGTAATTCTTTTCGTACTCTTTAAGTTACCTGGATGCATACGCAACTACTTTGCCATTCTGCATTAGTACACAT
The DNA here is from genome assembly GCA_019321725.1 of Paulownia fortunei. NCBI lineage: Eukaryota > Viridiplantae > Streptophyta > Magnoliopsida > Lamiales > Paulowniaceae > Paulownia > Paulownia fortunei. The sequence goes on along the minus strand of CM033113.1, from coordinate 13,745,986 downwards.
CCTAATCCATTCTTTGACGCGTCACTGTAAATTACGAATATTCCAGTACCTGATAGAATTGAGAGAATATGTGCTGAAGTCAACCTCTTTTTTAGCTCTTGGAAACTTCGCTCACACATATCCGTCCACCTAAACGTCACCCTTTTTTTGGTTAATTGTGTCAATAGCATAGCAATCTTGGAGAACCCCTCCATAAATCTTCGGTAATATCCAGCTAAACCCAGCAAATTACGCACCTCCGAAGGATTAGTAGGATGCACCCAGTTGTTGATAGCTTCAACTTTACTTGGATCTACTGATATTCATTCTCCTGATATAACATGTCCCAGGAATACCACACGATCTAACCAGAACTCATATTTCTTGAATTTGGTGTATAACTGCTTTGCTTTCAGGACCTCTAGTACTTGTGTTAAATGTTCGGCATGCTTTTCATTAGTTTTGGAGTAAAATAGAATGTCATCGATGAACACAATAACAAATTTATCCAGAAACTCCTTGAACACTCTATTCATCAGATCCATGAATGCTTCTAGAGCGTTAGTCAATCCGAATGGCATCACCAAAAATTCATAGTACCCATATCTTGTACTAAATGCCATCTTGGGGATATCCTTTCTTTTATTTTCAGTTGATGGTACCCGGAGCGTAAGTCAATCTTTGAAAATATTGCAACACCCTGAAGCTGGTCAAATAAATCATCGATTCTGGGTAATGGATATTTATTCTTAATCGTGATCTTATTCAACACTCGATAATCGATGCTAGTCTCCGTGGTACCGTTCTTTTACGTACAAATAGAACCGGCACTCCCCAAGGTGAAAAGCTCGGTTTAATGAATCCCTTATCCAACAAGTTCTGTAATTGTACTTTTAATTCTTTCAACTCCAAGGGAGCCATTCTGTAGGGATTTTTAGAAATTGGAGACATTCCTGGTTGTATATCAATAACAAACTCTATTTCACGATCTGGTGGCAGTTCTGGGAGATCATTTGAGAATTCTTCAGTATATTCCCGTACCACTGGTATTTCACTCAAAGTTGGTGGGTGTTGTTCCTCAATGTTCATGACACTCACCAAGTACCCTTTGCAACTATCATCGAGTAATCATTGTGCCTTTACTGCTGAAATCATAGCGAATTTGAAATTCTTCATAATGTTGTCAAATGTGAAAGACTCTTTCCCAAAAAGTTCAAATGTCACCGTCTTTTCCTTACAGTTGATAGTAGCCCCATACGTTGACAACCAATCCATGCCCAAAATAACTTGTAGTAATTCATATCCAGTACAATCCAGCATGTACTTCTCTACCTTCAACAAGTATAACACAAGCTCTCAAAATTCGATTGGTTTGTCTAGCATCTCCAGAGGGAATTGTTACATTATAACTGATTTCTGCTACATATGGTATTCTACCCAGCCTCTTCACGTACTCAATGGATGCAAATGAATGCATGGCCCCAGAATCAAATAATACAAGTGTTGGAACACAAGAATATAAAGTGTACCTATTAGTACCGATGGATTTGCCTCTGCATCCGCCCTAAGCATGGTGAACACCTTGGCTGGTATATTTTTTTTGGCTGGTCTGATTCTATTTACCTGGGAAAAATTTAGCAATATGTCCCAGTATTCCACATCAAAAACATGTCCTGGTATCTATATAACAGCCTCCAGTATGTCGATTACCATATTTCTAACACACAGCTTCTGGCATCGGTGCTTTTCTTTATTCGACCCGTGGCATCTTATTTTGACCTTCTTGTTGTTAGCCTTGTTCTCCTTGAAATTTAAATACCAACTTCTGTATTTGGATCGGCTTTTACATTTAGACTGGCCTCTTTTGCCCCACAGTCCATCTTTGTCCCTACTGTCTGAATTATTGTCGAGCCTCTTGTGGACGAGTGATTCTCAATTTAGCCTGTTCTGCTACTAGTGCCCTCTCAGCCACCTATGAAAATGTCACCCCTTGAGTACCCACCATATTCACATCCCAGTATAACTCTGGCCTCAAACCCTCCAGAAATCTCTCTACTTTAAGTACTTCAATGCTGACAATGTGCGTAGTAAACCTGGACAGTTGTTCAAATTTATGAATATATTCCCCAATAGTTATTGCTCCTTGTCACAGTTGTATAAACTTATTCATCTTCATCATGCGAACTGGGGCCGTAAAATATTTATTTCGGAATAACTCCTTGAATCTGTCCTAACTCATGATAGTAATGTCCTCTATACTGCTGATCATGTCCCACCAATGGCCTGCACATCCGCGAAGCATGAAAGTGCCACATATTACCCTCTCCTCTACTGGCACCCTGCTATACTGGAACATATTTTTCGGGGTCCTCAACCAGTCCTCTACAGCGGTAGGATCAAACGTATCCTCAAATATTGGGGGATCCAGCCTCCTAAATCATTCTCCCACCATATATATATAATCTACCCGTTGTTGGTTTACCTCCACCCGCGATTGCTAACCATTATCTCTTTGTCGAATTAATTGCTGAATTTGTTCGGACTGTCATTCAATTAACTCTGTTAAATGGTTAATCATGGTATCTCAATCATTAACTAGGGTGGGTGTCTTATTTCTCTGCGCTCTAGAACCACCACTACTCTCACCATGAGTTCTCACCATTTTGCAGCGCTATTTTACACAAGTTTGACAACATATGACCAATATAATTCATGAAATATGTAATGCAATATATGATAATGTAAAACTTACTAGCGTGGCTGCGCTCCACAAGTTCTAAGATCATGTACATGGACAGTCTACAGAATCAAGACTTGGGCTCTAATACCACTCTGTAACACCCCCATTACTACACAACTAGATATAGTATAATTTGACATGATAGAACCTGTGTGCATGCATGGAATATATATATTTTTTTTAACACATAAAGAAAAGATAAATCACTTCTTACATGCACAACCCTATTTAAAATACTTTCTAACACATGTCAAGTATATAGCAGGATTAATATTTATATAAAAGCACAACACCCAAATGACCCAATATTTACATACTTATTTACAGTAAAGTTTTAAAAGCGAAATATAGTACCAGTCTAAAAATATAATTCAACAAACTCAAAATATAACAACCCAACAAAATAGCTGAACAGGTCGTCATCCATGTACACTCTCTCTCAGATACCTGCAGGAGCTCCAACCGCCACCCAGCTAGTAAAAGATGCTTCAATCCATGCATACTCATACGTATGCAAATCCATGCACGCGAACTTGCAAATTCATGCATAAAACCATGCAAATCTATGCATGCTTCGGTGCACTAGTAGTGGTCAGCAAAATATTTTTCTCTCTCAGAATCATGTCAGGCAATGCAAGATTTATCACAATGCTCGTATATGGTGCATGCACGTGCCAATGCCCATGTATGTATGCTCAATGGACATGAATGATAGTAATGTGTGTCATCTGCTTTGTACATATAATCTATGGTATTACATATAAATCACATATTTACTATGTTTACGCATTGTAGTTGCAAATGAATCTTTACTTACCTTTCATTTGGTTGGTGGCTTACTCTAGTTTTGTTTATTATTTCCCTCCAATCTTAGATGTAAAATAGCCTGTAATATTACCAACATCAAGCACCGTTCCCAATTTGGCAAGTTGAAAGCATAGAATATCATACTAAGACCTTAAATGCCAAGCTATCTAGATTTTACAAACTAGAACCCAATCTAGTCCCTCCAATACCTTAATTTCTCATCTTAGATACATGTAAATATCATATAATTGAAGTATTATAACTCTAATATCATGTACCTAATTGTTAACACTCAATAGAAACATGTCTAGGTTGAAATATACTAAGTTATGAAATGGAACAGATTCACATTTTCATATTTGCTTGCTGTCCAATTTAATTGCATGATAATTTTGGCATCCCTAAACATATTCAATTACTCCCAAATTTTTACCACACTTAGATAACATGTATATAAATGTAACCATATCATAAAATTTATAAAACTCATAGATATAGCTTCCTAAGTTCAGCTCTCTTCACAACATACTAAAATATGTTGTTTTCCTACCGTAACAGTTTTGCACACTTCATGACATTAATAGTTTTGGCACCCTTACGTATATTCAATCTCTCCCAAATTTTTACCACACTTATATAACATATACACAGAGACAACCAGGTTATATTTTTTCCAAAACTAATGGATTTAGCTCCCCTAATTCAGTCTCCTTTGCAGCACACCAAAATAGATTTTACTACTTTGGCAGTTTGAGTGTTTCTCCAATGTCTTTCTCTATTTCAAAAATTCATTCCAATACTCTTAACTCATATATTGAAATGAAAATGGTAATAATTATAGGTTTTATTTAACATACCATACACTTTTGAAGTCTAAAACACAAGAAAACAGTAAGGTGACAGTTTCTAGTATAAGTATTTTCTATTAAGTGTTTGTCATCAAAAACCTTTTTTTTGTGCACCAAAGTCTAACTAAAAACTTCCTAACACTTTTATAAGAGATATTGAAAGCTTAGTAAACCTAAAACTATTTAGAATAATCTAAAAACCAAAGACAAAATCGTAGATAAGTGTTACCTATGCAGATTTTTGAGGTTAAATTTAGTGGTAATTACTTCTCCTTTGCTTTTCTTGCTTTTATTTCAACCTAAAATCAATTTGGAGCACTTGGATACCTTAAGGTGTGTGTTTGGAAGATGAAAATGGCTGAAATGAGGGTCTGGTCATAGCTTAAGGGTGAAGGGTTTGAGGTGTTAGCTTGAGATGTTAGCTTAAGCTTAATAAGAAAGCATGAGGTGGCAAAGCTTTTATTCCAAACCGATTGGCATCTGATTCTTAAATGATTGTCTAGTTTGCATTTATAAAATCATATGCACATATGGACCTTGTATTATGACACTTAAATTACATTATATCATGTCCAATATCCCAAGTATGTTAATTCATGGATGTATACTTTTAAAATATCTCGATCTAATTAAATTGAATCATATAAACTTACTAGTAACACATTTAATACTTTCAAAATTATAATATATAACCTATGAATATCCAATATATCGACCAATCTATTCTTTTTCTTATTTAAATATAGAATTTCTTAATTAGGTTATAAGATCTCAACTACTAATATCATGTAATGGCATTAGAGGTCTAACGATTAAAAATGCTACATAAGATGCCATATAAATGTTAATGCAAATTAGCATATAAGTAGTATGTAATGCATGAATCACATTGGCGAAGTGAGTAGTGTGAGGATTGGGTATTACAACCTTAGATGTAAAATAGCCTATAATATTACCTAATATCAAGTACCATTCCCAATTTGGCAAGTTGAAAGTACAAAATCTCATACTGAGACCTTAAACACCAAACTATCTAGGTAACAATCAAGCTTTCACAAACTAGAATCCAATATAGTCCCTCAAATACCTTAATTTCTCATCTCAAATGCATGTAAACATCATGTAATTAAAGTATTATCACTCTAATAGCATGTACCTAATTTTTAGAACTCAATAGCAATATGTTTAGGCTAAAACATACTAAGTTATCAAATAGGACAAATTTTCTCCTTCTAATTTTCTTGCTGCCACATTAGGTTCCATAGACATTTTGACATCTTTAGGAATATTTATTCACTCTAACTTTTTTACCATCATGCCATAAAGTTTTTAAAATACATGGGTCTAGGTCCTCTAATTCAGTCCCCTTCACAGCACACCAAAACATATATTCTTACTTTAGCAATTTTGAGTATTTCTTCAATATCTTGCCCAATTTCAATTTCTAACCGATGAAAATTTATTCTAATAATTACAGGTTTTATTCAACATACCATACACTTTTGAAGCCTAAAACACAATAATACAACAAGGTGACAGTTTCTAGCACAAGTGTTTTCTATCAAGTATTTGCAACCAAAAACCCTTTCTTTGTGCGCCAACACCTATCTAATAACATAATAACACATTTATAAATAATATTCAAAGTTTAATAAGCCAATAAACCTCAAAATAAATCTAAAAGTCATGCCAAACCCATAGGTTAAGCTCACCTTACATAGTTTTCTACTTGAACTTGGTTATTTCTCCTTCCCTTTGCTTGTTTTGCCTCCTTTTTTGGTTGGAATCACTTAGGACCTATTTAGAAAGCTTTTTATATGTATTTAGAAGCTTAAATGGTACATAAGAAGGTTCAAGTCACGACTGTTAGCTTAAGAGTGAAGAATAGGTTGAGGTGCTAGCTTGATAAGTCTAAGCATGTAGTGGCATGTAATGGTATAATCTTGTGTGTCTCACATATTCTTATTTGGTTGCAACCTATCTTAGTCACCATTTCTTCCCATAGCTAATTCCTATGTCTGTTCATTAGGTTCTTCACCCGAAAAATCATCGATTTTTGCTCGATTGATAAGTTTGTGCACCAATAGTGTTACAAATCTATGAACCTAGTTATAGAACATTTAAATTATAGTATTGAATGTCTAGTTGTCCCATGTTTATGATTTAAATATATATAATAGTAAAATTCTTGATCGAACCGACTCACTTTCTATAAATTTTTCGATGACACCTTTTGAACTCCTAAGGTTACCACGTGTAACCTAGAACTATTTACTATATTGATGCCTAAATTTTTTCTTGTCTTAATACAAAATCAACCACTTAGGTTTGGAAATTCAATAACTAATACTGTGCGAGAGCTTCAAAATTATGTTCAATATTCAAGAATGTCGCAATGTCAATATAAATGCAAGTAACATATAAAATTAGCACATAATGCATGAATCCTATTTGGCAAGGTAAGTAGTGAGAGGTTTGGGTATCACAGCATGCCTGGAATGGAAGGCTAGCAAAGCTGAAGTAAAATGATGACCCCCTGAGGGCTCACTTCAACAACTTCAAGAGCCTCAACTCCAACGAGCTCCTACAATACCAGACCAACAAGTCCTAGCTAAGGGACCAGTCCTAACATAATTCATATAAAAGTATTGCAATAGATCACCCAGGCAGCCTCCTCCTCAACCCTCATGTTAGAGCCAAGTATAGAAAGTAGATTTCGGGATGGATGAGAGATTGAAATCCAAAGGTGCATCTACCCAAGCAGACCTAGGCATGTCCATCTCAATAGCCTTAGGAGTTATTGCCCATGTAGCCACATATGCATCCGTTCCATGAGTATCTTCTAGAAGCACCTACCCTAGCAAACCCAATGTCAAGGATCTCAGGCATTTTTGCCCTCGCAGTCCTTGATGCATCCAATCTAAGAGTGTCTACCAAAGATGTCTTACCTTCATGCCTCTAGGCACTTCCGCCCTTGTGGCCTCAAATGCTCCTACTCAGCTTTTTGGGTTTGCGAAGTAGCAAGACTAAGTCTAGGGCATGGGTTATTAGTCAAAATCATATTCGACTCAAAGACCATGAAATGCATAGGATATTCACCTATTCTACCAGATAGGTGATGGATCATTTATTGGCCACTCACTAACCTCCTTACATGAAGATCATATACCTAACATAGATTTCTTGTGATTGTCTAGTTGGGAAATATATAAACTTATATATGATGTCGTGCACAAGCCTACCCTAGTGCCTCAAGTCAAAAGACTAATTCAATCACTATCATAGCTAAAAAAATTCTCATTCAACAAATAATGTTTCTAATTGGGTTTTTTCATGGGCTTATTTTGCACATGTGCAGTAGTATCTCTATGCCAATGCCTAAGGAGCAAGATATCCTCCTTTCGACAATGCATCATGTGTAGGAGTTTTTATAGGCTTATTAATGTCCCATCTCAATGAACCATGACTTTGAATTAGTTTAAGACCAAATCCATAGAGTCATATTTCATGATCACCATCATATGCACGACCATGCCTATAGCTAAGTATGGTTTAGGAACTTTATCTATTTGATTATATGCAATTAAAGAGAAAGAAAATGCTAATTTTATTATATATTTTGAATAAGACTATTATTATAAGAGTATAAAAGTGGCCACTAATTCTCTTATCGAGTACTACTCTAACATCAACAGCCTTAGGAATATCTATTGGGATTGTATAAAAGACTTTGCTAAGAGTTGCTTCCACTAGAAACCCTGTTGTCGATCAAATGGGTGTGAATGCTAAGATCGTTGCCATCCAAATATTTTGCTAAAGGAAAATATCACCTAAAAGGTCTCCTCACATACGTAAAGTTCCTATTATGGCGCCACTATCAAGATACCATGCTTTCCTACCTATGTAATGTGACCTCATGCTCCCTAGTGAGGCACTTGCCTTGCTACTACTAACGCACTCCCATGCTCCCTAGCGAGGCAACAATCCTTGCCACTACTGGCCTCTATGCTATCTACAGTAAATATCCAAGTCTGTAAGAGGTTGCTCTATGTAATCCATGACAACTCTCTAAGTTTGTTAAAGGTTGCTCCGCGCAATCTATAAGGGCTTTCCATTTCTATAAAAGATTGCTCCATGCAATCCATAATGACTCTCCAAATTTATAAGAGCTCACTCCATGCTATCCCTAATGGCTCTCCAAGTCTATAAGAGGTTGCACCGTGCAACATATTATAACTTTCTAAGTCTGTAGGAGGTTGCTCCGTGCAATTCTTAATGACTCTCCAAGTTTGTAAGAAGTTGCTCCACACAATCTACGATCACTCTACAAGTCTATAAGAGGTTGTATCATGAAATCCTGATGACTATGCAAGTCTGTAAGAGGTTGCTCCATGCAATCCATGATGACTCTCCAAGCCACTATAAGGCAGCTAAGTGTAGTCCTTAGCAAAATTGCAATCAGCCTATAAGAGGCTGCTTAATGTAGTCCTTGGCAAACTTTTATAACTTGCCTGTAAAAGGCTGCTTTGTGCAGTCCATGGTAAAAATCTAAAAGTTAGGCTATAAAAGGCTATTCACACAATCCTTGGTGAAATCTATCGAGTAACAACTTAAGATGAACATGTTAGGTTCACTACAATCACAGGGGCATGTACAACTGAAAAATTAAAATTTTATAAAACATAAATTTATCAAATAAATTTATTTCCTCAATTCGAAAGTGATTCTAACAATCACACTTATTCAAGTGAAAATATAAACAAATATATTAAATTCGAATTATACCTTTCAAACATTCCGATTGATGTAAGGAATGAAGTAATCAATTGCTATATTCCTTACTTATCAAAACTTGCAGGGATCCACATGTCTCGCCTCTATCAAGTCCACAATATGAAGAACAACACTGATTAAAAGAATTTGCTAGTATTCTTAAAATTGTTTTTTATTCTAGATCCGAAATAATGTTTGCCCTTTAATCCAATTGATGGATTAAGAACAACCTTTCAAGAACAATAAAGATTAATTATTTAAGTTCTTGAAATTCTAAAGTGAAGAGAATATCAAGAAACCTATTTTCTTTAAAGAACGAGAAAATAAAGATTTTCAAGAAAACACCTTTTCTTTTCTTTTCTTTTTTTTCTTGAAGAGAAAAATAGAAGGCAAGACAAAATTATTTTCCTTAAAATCACTATGCAATTTTCGGCCCTCCCTATGTATATAGGGGCTGAAAATTCTTTCCCTCTCCAACTCTTGGAGAGTTTGTTAATTTCGAACCATTTCAAAATTTAATTTTTGTAGGATTCTAAATCTTTCAATTCTTCTTTTTCTCTCTCCAATGTATGTGGACTTATTTAAGAATACATTAGTCATCTAGAATAGTCTACATGCATTCTTGATATTAATATAACTCTTCAAATAATATCAAGATAGATATATATCAAAAATATATTTATATAAAATAAACACCTAATGATCGATTTTTTATCTCGTAAAAATCGATCATATTATATTTAATTACATAAATATATTATTAAATAAATCATATTTATTTTAATTATCCTCTTCATCTTCTAGTGGGCTTCTTAAGTGATCCACTTTAATTTTTGGGTTTGCACTTAAAAAATTCAATAATCAATTTAATTGATTTAAACCCATATTAATCAATCCAATTAATTAATTATAATTTTATTCCAATTGGCATCTTAATCAAATTAGGTCCAATTAAATAAATCTGATTATTTAATCAAATAATTTAATCTAACCATTAAATTAAATAAAACCCCTAATTAATTAATTAATTAATATTAAATAATTAATTTCCAACCATTGGGAAAATCCCAAAATAGAAATGTTGTTTTTCATAAAGATATGTGGCCCTCTTAGGTTCACTTCTAAGCTAGTAATGAGCTTACAATATTTGCAATTTATGAATAATAATTATTCTAATTAATTAATCTAATTAATTAATCCACTTGGAATTAATTCCTTAATTCCAAGAACCTTACTATCCATGAAAACACCTAAAAAGTAATCATGACAAACTAGTCTAAGGTGAAATAGTGAGTAAACCTATTTTAGTTGTGAGTGCTATACATGTACGATCATTTCGACAGCTAATCTCCGGATTGAATATAGGTCATGGATTATAAGTTGAAACACTAAATGATTTAATAACTGTGATTCCATTTTATGTTCCAATGATTCTTGATGAATCAAGAATTATCCTGCCTTGGCCAAGGTTTTTGAATCATGAACTATGAAAACACAAGAAATTCCCTTGCTAAATAAAATACAAGTGTCAAATTCTATATTAGCCACTGACAAACCTCCATGCACACAAGTGCAACACAAACATACCCCATTTCTGATTGTCAAGCAATAAAAAAAAATCAAAGTGTTGCAGGATGCACACAGGGCTACCATCGTACCTCAAGTCCAAGGACTAGCCGTGTATTATCGCAATACATAAATTCTTATTTCGACAGGTAAAGACTCCAGCTAAGGATTTCTTGTGGGCAATGTTCGGTGTACTTGTTCTCTAACTAACACTTACATGCATCCACTTGTGTCTACGCTAATGCCAATGAAATGTGACATCCTCATCTTACGAGCATACATCGTATTTGCAAGTCTTACTAAGCTACAATTTGATGTCCTATCCTAAAAACCCCTTAATTCAAAATTTATTTAAGAGCAAAGCTTTACAGGCATGTTCCATGATTACCATCATATGCATGACCATACCCCATAGCTAAATTTGGTCTAAGAACTTTATCTAATGCGTAAAAAGAAAAATGCAAGACTTAAGATAAAGAAAGTGTCTTTTTATTCATGTGATTTCCAATAAGATTATCTTTACCAAAAAAAAGAGTATAATACACTCAATCTAATTGGGGCGCTAGGTATACTACTCTAATAGAATATACATAAAATTGGCAGCCAAATAGAGATTGCTCTGCCCAATCTATAGGGCACGCCCCAAGAATAGTAGTCAATAAAAGGCTACCTTGCATAGTCCAAAACTAATTCCTTAAGGAAGGGAATTGGTAAGAGGCTACTGCATATAGTCCATAGAAACAACCCTGAACAAATTACTCAGCTAAGATAACAAAAAATCCCAACACTTTTCTTGAGGGCATGAGATACTCTCGCGGGTAAACTAAAAAGGAAATATGATAACCCTAAAGTACAAGTTTTAACTAGATAGCTCTTTCTTGGGGGGGGCGGGCTTCCATTGGCACTGTTCCATGCTCATAGCTCCTTAATCCTTGCTCACTACTCCCTGCTCTCTACTCTCTGCTCCCAACTTTTTGCTCCCTACTCCCTACTCCCTACTTAGTGGTCCATGCTTACTACTACACAGAGCCTCGCCACCACTACTCTCAAGCAAGGCAACGTACCTCATCTCTCTAGCAAAATTAACTCCCAATCAACTCATGCCCTATTAGTATGCCTGGGAGTTGGGGATTGTATGATGGATATATTTCAAATTAGGCTCAAAAGACATCCAACATTAGCCCAATAAGGCATTTAAGCCCAAGTGGCCCAAGTCATGTAAGCGGCCCATTCGATTTAAATACATTAGATACTAGACCAACAAGGCATATAGGCCCATAAGCCCAAATCATATCAAAGGCCCATACAACCCATATCCCACTTACACAAGTAAATACCCCCTCCTTCTCATTTTTCACATATATAATTTATTTGCTTTCCAACTTTAAGTTCAGTTTTGTTCTCTCGAACACTTGCTGACTTAAGTATTAGAAGAGTTTCCCCAAACATTCAAAGAGACCTGCTAATAGTCTGTTCATGCTGTAGACAGGGGGCCCTAAAGAAGAAGCTTCTTGTAAGAGAAGAGTTCACCTCTGTTGGAAAATTTGTATATTAAATAATTTTGTTCCTAATCTTAATCGGGTGCAATAGAAAAATGTGGTATCAGGTACAATAAATTTTTTTATAAAATTAATGTAGTTGTATGAACACGTAATTTTAGTTAGTTGTAAATAAATTCTCTTATAAAGTAAAGAGTATCAAAAAACATAAGCTGATAGAAAAAGACTTTTTGTTTTTCTTGTGTTTCTTTGGGAATCTACAAGCCCTCCTCTTTAAGTTTTGATCCTATTGATTCAGATATGAAGATCTTCTAAGCCAAGCCTTCACACCATTAGAAACGAGTAGGCTTTCTTAACGCCAAATTAAAATATACTATATAACTTTTCTTATGATGTTTTCAACTCATAAAATCACAAGAGTGGGCTTAGCCTTGCTGAATCCCTAGTTATATATTCCTCTTCTAACTTTGATTGGAAGATAACTATATTTCTTAGGAGAGTTATATTTATCTTCTTTTTGAAATTATATAGAATTCATAATTCTAGTTAATACACATAGATATCAAAATAAATATCTTATATTTATTTATGCCCATGTAGTAATATCACATGTTCTCAATAATCTTGATATTTATAATTAGCATCAAGTCTAGGAAATAATTTCCTATAAATATAAGCATAATTTCATGTGTTGAACTAAATCCTATTCCAGTGTTTATGACGGATTAGAAAAGAAAAGAAAAAGAAAAGTTGTTTTCTTGAAATCTTGATTTTCTTGTTCTTTAAAAGAAAACTAGTTTCTTGATATTCTCTTTATATCCAAGTTTCAAGAACTTAAATAATCAGTTTTTATTATTCTTGAAAGTTTCTTCTTGATCCATCAATTGGATCAAAAAGGCAAAATTTACTCTAGATCCAAATTAGTAAATGATTAAAAGAGTATTAGCGAATCCTTTTAATTGGTATTATTTTTCTTATTGTCGACCTGATAGAGGGGAGATACTTGGATCCTTACGAGTTCTGAAAGTCCAGAATAAGCAAGTGATTGCTTCATTTCCTAAAATAATTGGAGTGCATGAAAGGTATAATCCAAAATATTTTTTTGTATATATATTCACTTAAATAAGCACGATCGTTAAAATCTCTTTCGAATCAAGGGGATAAATTAATTTGATAAATTTTTATTTTTATAAAAATTTTAATTAACCGATGCGCATACCCCAACGATTATAGTGAACCCAACAATTAGAACTCTTGGAGATGCCACCAGTTGGCTTCATGTCTTTAGACTTTGAGGGATGCTTTTCTCTCCCTTTCTTCCTCTTGGGCTTTGCAGCCTTTGAGTTGGATGAGGATCCAACAAGCATGACCAGCTTGTCTGTCTTCATAGTAGATTCAGTCATTTTCAACATGTTAACCAGCTTAACAATGCTAGTTTCCATCTTATGCATGTTGAAGTTGACAATAAAAGTGTCAAACGAAGGAGTCAAAGACTAAAAGATGAGATCCAAATAGAGCTCGTTATCCATAATAACTCCAAGTGACTCGAGCCTTTCAATCAGGCCTATCATCTTCAATCCATGATCATGGACTCAAAACCCCTCCATCAGATAGGTTTTGAAAAGCTCTTTCGAGATCTGAGATCTCGCCTGCCTAGTATGTTCACCATACAACCCTTGTGGTAAAAATAGATATCATGCCCACGCGCATGTACCTCCTGTTTTTTCTACAACTCATTTGACATTGATGCTATCATATAGCATCATGCTTGCAGATCATCATCAACCAGCTTGTGATAATCCACAAGCTCCGCTTCAGTGGCGTATGTTGTCTCGGCTAGCGGCAGGATCACATCAAGTATGTATTCCCTCTTTTCGGACTGTAGAATAATCCAAAGGTTGTTCAACGAATCGACATAGTTGGGACCAGTTAATTTATGATGGCCGAAAATTTGAGAGCTTCAATAACCTTAAATTTGGCCCTTACACTTTATATAAGGTGGACTAAAAAATTTCAAGAGTCCAACTCTTGGTATTTTTGGTCTCCTTTTAATTGGTTGGAAGATTTTTGGGACACCCAAAACTCTCCAACTCTATCTCTTCAAATCTTCCAAAAATGTAAAGAGATAATTATCTAATCATAACAGATAATTTCCAAGAAGCTTCCATTCTTAGATTTCCATCCTTTTTCAACAACACACATGCGCCTCTCCTAATAGGCCTCTTTAAGTTAGACTTGGACTTGTAATTAATCCCATAATTAATATAGTTAATTATTTTAGTATGAATTTAATTAATTAATTCCATCTAACCAACATTTTCTAATTGAATTAGGACTAATCAAATAATTTAATTATTTAATTGAGTAAATTAATTTAACAATTAAATTAATTTATGGTCTACATAATTAATTTGATCAAATTATATAATTATTTCAGTGCAATTGGGCTTTCTAATCATATTAGGTCCAATTAAATAATTTAATTATTTTAATTAAATAATTAATTCAACTAATTGAATTAATTTAAGCCTCAAGTAATTAATCTTCATTAATTAATTAAATCCAACTCCTTGGATCAATTTTTAAGTTAGAAATGTTTCATCTCAAGTTGTGTGTGACCCTTTAGGTTCACAACTAAGCTAGCAGTGGGTATGTAACATTTACAACTTATAAATAATAATATTTTTAATTAATTATTTTAATTAATTAATTTAATTGAAATTAACTCTTTAATTTTAAAAATCTCACAAGTCATGGAAAACACCTAACAAGTGTATTATGACTACCTAGACTTAGGTGAAATAGTGAGTGAACCTATTTTAATTACGAGTATCATATATATAATGTTCTTCCATAAACTAATCTCTTGATTGAGTCTAGTGCATGGATTAATAATCGAAACCCTAATTGCTCAATAACTATAATTCTATTTCAATTTTCATTAATCATGATGAATCGTTAGAAAACCCACATCTAACATTCATCCAACCTTGGTCAAGACCTTCTGAGTTATGAACTATGAAAATAAAGGAGATTCACTTATTTTGCCAGAAAATTGATGGATCATTTGTTGGCCAGTCACTAACCTCCATATATACAAATGCAACATCCAACGTCCCCTTTGTGATTGTTAGACAATCATAAGATACATTAAAATGGAACACGATATGCATAAGGCTACCAGGGTGCCTCAAGTCTAAAGACTAATCATAGATTATTGTAACATGTAAATTCTAATTTTGACAAATAATATTTCTAATTAAGAATTTCCAGTGAGCCTGTTCAGTGTACTTGTTCTCTAGTAACCACCCGTGTATATACACTAGTGTTACTACACCACTATCCATGTATCGAGATATCCTTCTCATGCGAGCATGCATCATATGCGCGGGCCTATTGGACTATTTAATGTCCCATCTCAAAAAGCCCTTGACTCGAAACTTATTTAAAACCAAAGCTATAGAGGCCTATTCCATGATCACCATCAAATGCGTCACTATGTCCCATAGTTAAGTTTTGTCTAGAGACTTTATCTAATTACTAAATGTAATTAAAGATAAAGAAATTTGTCTATTTGGTTATATGATTTAAAAAGATTATTTTTACAAATACAAGAGTATAAAAAATACGCAGTCTAATTGATGCGTTAGATACTATCTAACAGATACAACCTTTGTGTTGACCATAAATTAAAGAGACAAAATGGATTTAAGAGTCAGCAACTGATAGAAACTTTTAGATATGGCATATCTTGATATGTTTGGTATAACTTTCTGTACAAATTTTATATTGAGGTTATTCAAGCGCCTATGAAAAGATATTATATAGCTACATGCATAGATAAAAAACTAATTCATCAAAGAAGAAGATTGAAAATCCAAAGACATTGGACAAAATACTTCTAGTTGTGACCAGAACAACACTTGGCATTGGGGCACTATGTCATCACACTAGGGTGCTGGAAATAGAGATGAATGCACTTTCAGAAACACCTAAAGGAGACTAGAGAGCTTGAAGAAGGCATCAAGAACATGTGAAGACATAAAATTCCCAGACATAGAAGATTTTCTTCTTTTTTATTCTTGATTTTTTTTTCTTTTCTTCTTTCAACCATGAACAAAAACTTGTCTATGTGTTTTTCAGTTCTAGTTGTGAACTGAATTTTAGTTTTTAGGGGATGAGGTACTTATCTCCGATCCTAAATTTTGATATTTATTTCATGTTATTTCAAGTTTCTCAATTTATTTATGTTATCTTATTTAGATTGAATTCATGATTAATTGGTGATCAGTCTTGAATGTTTGGTGTATGAAATTTAGCACTCAAGAGAGGAAATTTCATGCATGATCATAGGATAACACAACCTAGGAATTTTTAGAGTTGAGAGGCTTATGAACCCTTTAAAATCTTACTGAAGAATCCATTGAGCTTTAATAGAATTATAGTTTTAAATTTTTATAAAGAGATTAAAATTCGAGTTAGAATTCATAATCACTTGGCACTCAAAGTTGATTACTTTAGGAATTCTTGACTTATAAATTGTTGGTTCAAAATTGATGAATTGGATTGGTGAATATATGTAAAAACTAGGTGAATCATAACTCTAGAATGAATTGCATATCTTGCGTTTGATAATTTGCCTAAGTGAACTTTTTAAGTCATAATTTAGGATTTTTAGTCTAAGTAATTGCAACCTTTGTTAGATTAATCTCAAAAAAGCTAAGACTATTCTAATTATAATACTCAGTGTTAATATGATATCAATCCCTGTGGATATGACGACCCTTCTCATCCAACTATACTTAAACTTGACATTGTATACTTGTGGGTAGGATTTCAATGAACATCCCTATAATGCTTAAGTCAGTAAGTATCCGAGAGAACAAAACTTGACTTAATGATGGAATTGAGCAAATGAATTGCATACTTAATAAATGAGAAGAAGGGGGGTATTTATACCTATATAAGTAGGGCATGGGCTACATGTGATTTGCATATCATGGGCCTATATGCTTTGTTAGGGTAGTGTTTTTTATCTCTGGATCACGTGGGCCTCTTACATGACTTGGGCCTTTTTGGCTTAATGCCTTATTAGGTTGAAGATTGTATTTTAGGCCTAATTTAAAATATTCCCATCATGCAGTCCCCAAACTCCTAGGTGTACTAATGGGTCAAGACTTGGTTGGGAGTTAAGAGTTTTGATAGGGAGATGAGGTACGTTGCCTTACTTGAGATTTGTAGTGGCGAAGCTTTATGCCTTACCCAGGAGTAGTGACTACAGAGTAGGGACCAATGAGCAAAGAGAAAGGAGTAGAGAACAAGGAGCAGTGAGTAGAGAGGACTGCCAATGGAAGCCCCCAGGCAAAGCATGTACTAAGGGGTAATCATATTTTCTTAAGTATATATAAGTGTTATATATGCGAACATTAAGATTATAGACAATAAACTAAATTAGTTATTAAATTAATTAAGGTTAGGATCTTTAATTAAATCATTATTACTATGGTTCATCAACATTAAAGAATGTAATGGTCTTATCCTAACTATTGATGTGGTGACATCATAATAGAGGTACTTTATATAATGCCATTATATAAGATTGACCTTGATGTAATTAAATTTTCACCTAATTTTCTTTATTTTCTACAAAATCAAATATTTTAATCCTGAGTATTAATAGACTCCTATTTATTTTAGTGTTATCTTCGATTTTTTCATTAAAGGTTTGTTAGTTAGAATTCCTTAACACTTGCATTTTGTTGATGTATATCGTGTTTCATCTTGATGTATCTTTTAATTGCCTAATAATATAAGGAGATACATTTGACATTTTGTTGGCATGTATAAAACTTAATGAGTAGCCAACAGAGGATCCATTACTTGTCAAGCAGAACAAGTGAATCTCCTATATATTTATTGTTCACTCAGAAATCCCTGGCCAAGGCAGGATAAATGTTTGTCGAAGGTTTTCAAACAATTCATCATAAGTCATTGGAACTTGAAATGGAATCATAGTCAGTGAGTTATTTAGAATTTTGACTTATAATCTATATTCTAGAGTCAATTGGGAGATTAGTTGATGGAAGAACCTTATGTGTATAGTACTCATAATTGAAATAGGTTCGCTCATTATTTCACCTATGACTAGGTAATCATGATACACTTGCTAGGTGTTTCTAGTGAATTGTGAGGTTTTTGGAATTAAGAAATTAATTCCAAGTGAATTAATTAATTAGATTATTTAATCAGAATAATTATTATTCATAAGTTGCATTTGTTACAAGTTCACGGCTAGCTTAGTTGTGAACCTAAATGGTCGCACACAATTTGGGATGAAATATTTCTAATTTAAGAAATGATCCAAGGAGTTTGATCCAATTATTTAACAGAGGTTAATTAATTAGGACTCTATTTAATTTAAGGCATTCAATTAATTATTTAATTAAATAATTAGATTATTTAATTGAACATAATAAGATTAGGGAGCCCAAATGGAATAAAAAATAATTAATTAATTAGATCAATTAATTGAAATAGCCATAAATTAATTTACATAATTAAAAGAATTAAATTATTTAAGTGGGCCCATTTTGATTAGGTGGACTTAATGGAATTAAATTAGTTGATTAGGATCAATTAATTGAATTTGGGCCTAATTAATTAATTGAATTAATTGGAGAATTTAATTTAAAGTCCAAACCCAATTCAAGTGGCCCATTAGGAGGGCCCACAAAAGTTGTTGCAAGAAGATGGAGTTCCAAGAATTAGATATTTTTTGAAATATCTAATTAGATTAGATAAGATTATCTTGTAATATCTTGTGAAGATAATAGAGATAGAGTTAGAGATTTGAAAGATTTTGTGATCAACCAAAATCCTCCAACCAATAAATAAAGAGGCCAAAAATTCTAATAGTTAGACTCTTAGATTTTCTGCCACTAATACATAAATAGAGGTGGCCAAAAATTTAAGTGTAAGACATTTCAAATTTTCAGCCACTTCTATAATAAGAGAGAAAATTAGTTTTTCTCAATCTTTCTTCTTCTTCCTTCCAACAATCAAAATCTCATCTTTTGATTGAAAAGTACTTAATTCTTAACACCACCAATTAGCTAAAGAATTAATACTCACTATATTTCAGTCTGAAAACTAGGTTAAGAATTGCTAGTGGAATTTTGATTATGTATTCTTGCCTAAAGTGTGGACTTCGTTAGAGGAGAGACATCTGGATCCATGTAAACCTTTTCAAAAAAAAGGGCTAGTAATTGATTGCTACAAACCCTACTATTGATGGAGTGTATATAGGTAAAAGTCAAAACTCTTTTCCATTTAAGTTAAGATAATTGAAAATTGCAAGATTGATAAAATCACATTGATCTGGGTTGGTGCCATATTCGATATGGCTTGGTTATTTTAAAAAAAATTATTTTTCCATTGCGCACACCCCGTAGTTAAGTAAACCCACCACTAGGTCTAATTATGAATCATCTATGGAGGGTCAAACCATATGTAATGATTATATCGATGGACTACTCAATATGAATTAGAGTAGATTATTTTACAATTACATGAGTGCAATTCTAATTTTTGAGTGGAGTAATCATGGAAATAATAATTTGGATAACTTAATTAAAGAGTTCGATTAATTATTCAAATTTATTGGAGCTTGTAATTACAGGTCCATAGGTCTTTGAGAGAAAAATAGAAGCCTAAACAAAACAATAATTTGATAATTAATACATGTAATTTTTGGCCATCCCTATATATAGGGGCTGAAAATTTTCTCCAACTCTAACTCTTGGAGAGTTTGTCAATTTTGAACTATTTCAAAGTTTGATTTTTGGAAGGATTCTAAATCTTTCAACAACTTTTCTCTTTTTCTCTCTCCAATGTATATGGATTTGTTTGAGACTACATTAGTCATCAAAATCGTCAATATACATTCTTGATATTAATTTGAACTCTTCAAATAATATATAACTAAAATAAATTTATATAAAATAATCCTAGTAGCCAATTTTTATCTTATGAAGAACTGTCACTCTATTTATTTATTTATAAATATGTCAATTAAATAAATTATATTTATTTAATTTATTTTCTTCATATTCTAATGGGCTTCTTAAGTGATCCACATTAATTTTTGGACATAAACTTAAAAATCCACAAATCAATCCAATTGTTTAATCCCAAATTAATCAATCCTTCTAGAAAATCTCATATGGTATTAGTTGTCAATTATCATAATATAAGTAATCAACACTAAATTGAAATAAGCTGAAAATGAGGTTGATCAATATTGGATATAGATGGGATGTATAGGTTATAATTTTGAAAGTGTTAAAGTTGTTACTAGTAAGCTTATACGGTTTGATTCGATTTCATCCAGATATTTCAAAAGCATATATCGGTAAATTGCATATTTGGGACATTGGACATAAGATAATATTATTCAAAGGTGATATTACAATATTCATTTATGTATAAGATTATATAATTTTTAATATAGATAATTATTTAAGAATCGGATAACAAATTAAATGAACGACTAGGAAATTAGCTTATGAATTATCTATAGGATCTTGTGGTAATTAAAATAGGATGCAATAAGATCAATGTATAGTAAGACACATCTGATCTAGGCTTGAAATATGGGTGAAAGGTCAGATTTATACCACAACTTACCACTTCATGCTTGCTACCAAGCTTAAGCAAGCACCTCAAGTGCCACCGCAAGCTTTTTTTCACTCTTAGCCATTTACCCATGACCCTCAACCATTTTCAGTCATTTTCAAGGTCCAAAATCATATCAAAATCTCTCTAAGCTGGTCCTAATTGATCCCAAGTGATAGAAAAGGGCAAAGGAAGCAAAAGGAGGTAGTAATCACAAGTAGAAGCTGAAACTAGTATAGGTGAGGTTCATCTATAGTTTTGACATCAATTTTTATATTATTTGAGGGTTTTGTGATTTCTTAAGATTCTTATCTTGTTCTTGATGACGTTATAGGTTATTCATAGGGTTATTTTTCATAAAGGAATGATTTGTGGTTGCAAACACATAGTAGAACCACTACGGGGCCGAATCTATGTATATGTTGATTTCTAGTTTATTGAGCTTAAAATATGAAAGAAACCTTGGGTAAATTCTATATTTATCATCATGAAGGTGTTTATATAGGATTTAAGATTTTGTATTTAGGTTTGGATAGCTTGGGAATTAAAATATGACATGACAATTAAAGAGATGCTTAGAACTGTCTCCATCGATTTTTAGATTCTGTCCTATATGAAGGGGATTGGTTTTACCATGACAGTTTTGCGAAACTGTCATGGTAGAAAAAATCTATTTCAGTATGCTGTGAAGGGAGCTGAACTTGGGAAGCTATATTCATGCGTTTTAGCCATTGTATGTGATAAAAATTTGGGAGTGAATGAATATGTCTAAGGGTGTCAAAATCATCATGCAAATTAATGTGGCAGCAAGAAAATGTGAAGTTGTGAATCTGTCCCATTTGGTTCATTAACATGTTCCAGTATAGATGTGGTGCATTTGATCCCTAACATTTAGGGAAATGTTATAAGAGTTATAATATATCAATTAAGTGAGGTTAGTATACATTTAAGATGTGGAACAAAGGTTTGTAGAAGGTTGTATTTAGTTATAATTTCTAAGTGGTAAGGTTGTTTAGTTAAATTGAGATTCAAGATCTGTATACTACATTAGGTATAATAAACTTGTTAATTGAGAATGGTAATTGATATCTTATATTTTTACAGATTATTTCATATTTAGAGTTAGGGAGTAATACTTAAGAAACCTAGAAGTAACACACAACCGATCAAAGATTAGTGAAAATTCATTTGCAACTACAATGCATGAACATAGTATGTCTTAAAGCATTTATACCTAATGTTTTGATATTTAAATTGATTAGATGACAAGTATAGTATGTACCTTAAGATTTTTATGATTCTTGAAACATGTTGAGAGCAAGATGACTTGCATTTCATATTGAACATACCATTTATGAGCATTTACATGTGCATGACATCATATGAGTATAATTGAAGTTCTTGCATGCACGATATGATTTGAGACAAGATTTACAAAAATAAAATATTTTGATTGGGTACTACTAGTGTACCGAGGTATGTGAGACATGCATATATGATATTTTGGGGCGCCGCGAGTGTTACTTCTTGGAGGATTTGTGCCTCTGGTGGTCACGAGAGGGTATACCACTTAACTATGCCTATATTGACACCACTGGTGGGAAGACTTTTGGAGGATCACAAGAGAAGATAGGGGGTGGACCTTTGGTGATCTTAGGAGATGGCCCTCGGACTGTGTTAATTTGTTTATGACCATGTGATTATTGATATTGTTCAGATTTCTATTCGTTACATAGTAGGTAGGCTAAGGGCCCAATGATGGAAAATGATTTTGAATGAACTATTTTGGTTCAGGAACTTGCATTCTTAGCATGATTTCATAGAGATGTATCGCATATATGTTAGATTATCTCTTCAGGATGCATGATTTTTGCTTACTGGTCGTTAGATCATGTAGTTCATGCATTATAGGTAAGCATGACCTGAGACTCTGAGGCTTATTGGGCTAGTTGTTGGAGCTCTAATAGGGCATTTTTAACTAAAAGTGTTAGTTCAATCATTCAACAATTCACTCCAGGTAGGTACAAAGATCCAGGTAATCTAACCATTTCATGTATCATAGGAAACATTAGAATAAAGCGTGCTTTGCTTGATCTTGGTGCTAGTGTAAATCTTCTACCTTTCTCAGTTTATGAACAGTTAGGTTTGGGAGAACTTAAAATAACTTATGTTGTACTCCAACTAGCTGATCGTTTGATTACAGTTCCAAAGAGAATAGTAGAAGATGTGTTGGTTCAAATTGATAAGTTTTACTTTCCAGTTGATTTTATTATTTTGGACATAGAGCCTATTTCACAAACACATACACAAATTCCTATCATTTTGGGTCATCATTTTCTTGCAACTTCAAATGCTTCGATCAATTATAGAAATGGTATTTTGAAGTTATCATTTAAAAATATAACTTTGGAACAAAATGTGTTTAATGTTTGTATGTAACCTGCAGAAGATGTCGAAGTACAGGAAGTGGATTCAATTGAGGAACTTGTTCAAGAATACTTTACTACTATTAACTCTTTAGATTCTTTAGATCACATTATATTAACTCTTGAGATGCATTCATGTGGATTGGTACAACGTGCAATTCTTGATTTATGTGATCATTTTTGAAATGCATATGACCTTTATAGTGTTGGAAATCTGACATTAGAAGACCCTGTTTGCTAGTTTATAAGAAAATTGGATGGAAAATATATCCTCGACCCATAGAGGGCGTTTAAGCTGTTACTAGATGTAAAATCAGAGGAAGATATGAGTCGCAATCACAACTACATGTATATTCACGTGTAAGTAGGTAAGTTTTAAATTTTGTGTCCTTATTTTCAACCTTTTTGACAAAAGAAAAAAACATGCAATAAATGTATTCCCTATTCACACCTTAATAAATATCATTGTACTCACTCTATTTTTGCACAACTTATTTTCAAAAAGGAAAAAAAATTAAAAAAAATAGGAGTTTCTTCAACTCGCAAATTCAATTGCATTTGTGTTTTTTGTAGATCCAATCTTGGAAAAAATTATGAGTTTATAGGGGCAGCCAATAACCTTGGTAAAACTTTAGCAGAGAGAAAAATTCATTTAGTATATGGGGGAGGCAGTTTGGGATTAATGAGTGTTGCTATTTCTGCTTATGTAGGAGGTGTCAAAGTTTTGGGAGTTATCCCAAAATCTTTAACAATACAGAATATCAAGGGTATGACTGTAATGCTTAATTCTCTTCTACATAACCAATAATAAGCATCTTACATGAATATACATCTAATCAATGTGCATTATCGAATTATGGCATACAAATAGCATGATTGCACGAACATGAATAATTGTTATTATATGCTTCAGTTATGCTTTAACATGCATTAGTACATGAAATATGAGATCAAACTTTTGTTTCTTGATTTAACATATTCCTTAAGTGCTTTTGTAGTGAAAAACTCGTATCTCGGTTAAGGAAGATTAATGTGTTGAATGGCCATAAGATGAATTATTCGTATTGCTCCATACTTGTTATATTCTAAAGGGATTACTTGCCTAAATATTTGCTTGAAATATGTTACATTTGGCTAAGAACTAAAAGTATGCAAAATGGTGCAATTTGATTGGTTGGTTGACTGGATTGTATAAAACCATTATAAACCTCATTACACTTAATTATAACACCAAAGCATCAATTTTTGTCATCTCATTAGCCTATGAATATGGCTTTTAGCATAAGAAGATACCAAGTATGATGCAACAAATCATCACCCTCCACTTACCTTTCTTTTAAAGGTCAAAGAAATTATTTTCATCCATATTTCTTGTGGAAGCACCTCAAAAAATGACCAGCCTTTATTCTCCTAAGTTTTTCCCAAATTTCTACACTCTCATACTCATAAAAATTGAATTCAATCCATAGGATTCCATAGAACATAAACTAGAACAAGTTTCCACCCTTTTAAGCTTGAAAACCGTTGATTTTGAAGCTTAATTCCAACTTAATTAAGGTATATTCATTCTCAATGTTTCTTATGTTGAATTTGTAGTATCTTGGATGGTTACATGTTTTAGTATGTTTTTGTATGATTGAAATTTAAGTAAGTTACACTTGAAGCCAAAACTAAGCTAGTTAAGCTAGTTTTTAGCAAAATTGATAGTCTTTTGAAATTATTTAATTACTTGTTTCTATTGATTCTGTAATGCTTATGTTGTGTTTGAAGGTGCCTTCAAATGATTGTGAACAATAGCAATTAGTTTGCTTAATTGAAGCTTAGAATTAATTTAAGTTAGAACCAAGTTTATGTCATTTTAATTCGGATTATGTTCATGTTTTGTGGGCTACCCTAATAATAATATTTTAATTATTAGTTATTTAATGGATTCTCTAATGTTTAATGTCTTGAATTAGTAGTAAAATATAGAGTATGCATTTTTTTTAAGGTTATGTAATTGATATAGAATTGTTTACAAAAGATTGAAAAGTGTATATGATTTTAACTAGAATAGACTATATAATTTATGAAAAGAATATTAAAAGGTACATAATTTGATTGTGTTAGGCCTTTAACATATCCTATCTTCCAAAGATATTGACCTTTTCACTTAGCACAAAGTGGACTTGAGGTAAGTTGAATCTTTCATTTGCTGTATTACAAGAATCATATAATGTTGTTCATGTTTTAATATGATTGTTATTGTTTGTGAAATGATGCAATGTTTGATGCATTTATGGTTTATAAAGCATGATATTATTAAGGATATAATAAGGTTTTTGAAAAGAAAGTATGGTACTTGATTGATGGTCGAATAGACAAGGGACGCGGGAGGGACCGGCGGACCTAATAAATGGTGACAAATACTTGAGGTTGAAAAACTAGTGTAGAAAAACCACAATGAATGAGATAAAATACGGCTAATACTTGAAGTTGAAAGACCAAGTATGAAAACTCCATATTAGTTCTCTTATTGGCCAATCATTATGAACAGGTTTCGAAAACCACGGTCTATCGCTATTAGTTAGGTACCACACTTCTAGGGCCCTAAAGAATGATTTATGAAAGAAAGTTATTAAATTGAATATTGTATTTAATCATTTATGTGATTTGTATGGATGCTATTTGTTATTGCATCAGTTTAACCTTACTTAGCCTTTAGCTCATTAGATTCATGTGATGCAGGTGGCAGTGTACAGGTTTAGAGGTTGATTGAGTCTCTAGAGCGGCCATACAGAAATTTGTTCATATGCCATGCTTCAAGTTATGTTGTATCATATTTTAAAAACTCTATTTTATTTTAAATAAGCCGCTCTGCTATGGTTTTGTAAACAGATGTACTCAATTTTGATATATGTATATGGTGTGTTTAAAACGATTCAAACTCTTTCTCTTATAGCTAAAAATGGGAACTTTTATTAAAACCATAACTCTAGTATTGATGAAAAATTAATATTTCTTAACTTAACTATATCAGCTTGTTTAGGCTCTACAGTTAGGTTAAGGGGTGTTACAGTTTGTGGTATCAGAGTGGAGATTTAATCATTCCTGTAGACAGAAGAAGGCATATGAACACATCCTGGCTGGGAAACTCAGTTAACTATTTGTTTATCTGTTTTTATGTTTACTTGATTAGATTTCATTTTATGTTACTATTATGATTATGCATTTATTATTGGCTAATGAATGGAATGAGATTGGGCAATACATATCAGGTCATGACACCAATAAGGAAGACAATGGATGATCATGAGGGTAATCATAGTGTGGTGAACAATTTGACTGATCTCATTCAACAACAGACTAGAATGCATGGTGAACAGATACAATAATTGCTAGATATGCAACAAAGAAACCAAGAACAAAATCAGTGACTTCCTCCACCACAAGCTCGACAGGATAATCCACAGGCTGTATATGAGAAGTTTAGGAAGATGGAACCTGTTAATTTTACTGGTGGGTCTGATCCTATGGTTACAGAGGAATGGGTTAAATCATTGGATACTATCTTTGAATACATGCAAATTGATAATGCTGAGAAGGTACTCTGTGCAATATTCTTATTGAAGAAGGATGCTAGAACCTGGTGGGAAGGAGCTAAACTTGCAGTGAATATGGAAGAGCTAACTTGGGAGAGGTTTAAAATAATCTTTTATGATAAGTATTTCACTAGAGATGCTAGGTCGCTCAAAGTAAAAGAATTCTTGGAGTTAAAACAAGGAGGGATGTTCGTATGTGATTATGTGAGAAAATTTGAACAGGGTTGCAAGTATATACCATACATCGCCAGAGATAACAATGAGAAGATGGATCATTTCTTGAGGGGCCCTAATCCTAAAATTAGAAGAGATGTGAGAATGTCTTCAGTAATAGAGTTTAGAGAATGGTGGACAAGGCTTTGATGGCTGACTTAGATGAGAAAGAGATTGATAAATTTCATCAACAAAAAAAGCAAGTATTCACTTCAAGAAATCTAAACCAGTGGAAGAAATGAGAGCAAAAATCAAACCAAGGGAATGAAAAGCGTCCTAAAGTTGGACAGACTTCTACTATAGTTGAAAGGCCTAAATGTGCTAAGTGTGGGAAGAATTATTTTGGGCAATGCTATAGTGGTACTAATCGTTTCTTTAAGTGTAAAAGCTTAGACATATAGCAAAGGATTGCCTAACAGTACAGGGAAAAGTTTAGGGAAAAGTATATGCAATGACACAAGAACAAGCTGATGCAGATGCTTTGGTAGTCACAAGTACTATTATAATTTCTGGGATACCTACAATTACATTGATAGATTCAGGATCTACGCATTCATTTGCATCACGTGCATTTGTGAGAAAATTGGACATTACACCAGATTTATTAAAAGTAAGGTACAGTGTAATTGTTCCATCTGGGGAAGAAATGGATTCCAACTAAATGTTAAGGGCTTGTTCTATTCAGATTAGTGATAGGACTCTCTATGCAGATCTCGTTGTTTTATCGATGCCAAATTTTGAGGTTATTCTGCGTATAGATTGGCTTACCAAATATCATACAATAATTGATTGTAACAAGAAGATTGTGATTTTTTAGCCACCTGGGGAAAAACAGTTTATGTTTAATGGTATCTTATTCTCATTATCTTTAGCAAGTGTTTTGGACATTTCGGTTGAAGCACAATTGAAGCCAGAAAATATAGATGTGGTTCAATAATTTCTTGAGGTATTTCTAGATGATTTATCGGGACTACCACCAAATCTAGAAATTGAAATTGTGATAGATGTTATGCCAGGAACTACTCCTATTTCTAAAGCACCATACCAAATGGCACCAACAGAATTGAAAGAGTTAAAAGTTCAATTGCAAGAATTCTTTGATAAGGGTTTTATTTGCCCTAGTTATTCTCCTTGGGGAGCACCTGTGTTGTTTATGAAAAAGAAGAATCATACATTGCGGTTGTGCATTGATTATAGAGAGTTGAATAAAGTAACAATCAAGAATAAGTATCCACTTCCAAGAACAGATGATTTGTTTAATCAATTACAGGGAGCATCTGTATTTTCTAAGATTGATTTGCGCTCTGGGCATCATCAATTGAAGATCAAGGAAGAAGACATACCAAAGACTGCATTCCAAACAAGGTATGCACATTGTGAATTCCTAATGATGTATTTTGGTTTAACCAATACCCCTGCAACTTTTATAGATATAATGAATAGGGTGTTCAAGCAATATCTCAATAAATTTATGATTGTGGTTATTGATGACATTCTAATTTATTCACGTGATAAAGAAGAGCACAAGAAACATTTGAAGATTGTGCTGTAAGTTCTTAAAGAAAAACAGTTGTATGCTAAATTTAAGAAGTGTGAGTTTTGGTTTGAACGAGTGGTATTCCTAGGTCATGTAGTATCAAAGGATGGTATTTTTGTTGATCCAAGCAAGGTAGAAGCTGTCATTAAGTGGCCAACACCAACAAATGTATTAGAAGTAAGGAGTTTCTTGGGATTAGCAGGGTACTATCGATGATTTGTTCAAGCATTTTCAAAGATAGCAACTCCAGTGACAGTGTTGACAAGAAATAATGTGAAGTTTTTGTGGACCGATGCTTTTGAAAGAAATTTTCAAGAACTGAAACATAAATTAACTACAGCTCCTATTCTTACCATTCGAACAGGAATTGATGGGTTCGTGGTATATAGTGACGCTTCAAAAAATGGTTTAGGTGCTATTTTGATGCAAAATAGGATGGTTATTGCCTATGCTTCATGGCAATTGAAGGAATGTGAAAAGAATTATCCAACCCATGATTTGGAACTTGCTGCTGTGGTTTTTGCCTTGAAAATTTGGAGACATTATTTGTATGGTGAGAAGTGTGAGATATACACAGATCATAAGAGTTTGAAGTACTTCTTTACCCAAAAAGAAGTGAATATGAGACAAAGAAGATGGTTAGAACTTGTGAAGGATTATGATTGTGTGATCAATTATAATCCTGGTAAAGCGAATGTGGTTGCAGATGCATTGAGCAGAAAATCCCTGTCTTCTCTTTTTGTTATACAAAAGTCAATATTACTGGATTTGCACAGATTAGAGCTTGAAATTGTACATAAAGGAAAAAAGTGTTCATTGTCAGCCTTAGTGTTGAGACCTGCGCTTCAAAATAGAATTAGAGAAAGTCAAAAGGTGGATATGCATTTGTGTAGATTGAAAAGAATGATTGAGTCTGGAAAGAGGCCAGACTTCTCTATTACTGATGATGGGATTATTCAATATAAAGAGAGATTATGTGTGCCATTTGACAAGGCTATGAAAAGAGATATTTTAGAAAAAGCTCATACAACTCTTTACTCAGTACATCTAGGTAGCACAAAAATGTATAAGGACTTACAACAACATTAGTTGTGGCCTAAAATGAAGATAGATATAGCAAAATTTATGGCTGAATGTCTAACTTGTCAACAAGTTAAGATTGAACATCAAAGACTATCAGGGTTGTTGAAGCTTTTGTTGATTCTAAAGTGGAATTGGGAGCACATTACAATGGACTTTGTGCTTGGATTACCTAGAACACAAAAGGGGTATAATTCCATATGGGTGATTATTGATAGATTAACTAAATCAGCCCATTTTCTTCCAGTGAAATCCACATACAATATGGACCAGTATGCTCAACAATATATTAAAGAGATAGTCAGGTTACATTGGGTGCCAGTTTCAATATTGTCTGATAGAGATCCTAAGTTTACATCTACATTTTGGAAGAGCCATGGGAACAAAACTTGCATTTAGTATAACATTTCATCCATAAAGTGATGGACAATCAAAGAGGGTTATTCAGATATTAGAGGGTATGTTAAGAGCTTGTGTGCTAGATTTTCAAGGGAGTTGGGATGCTAAGCTTCCATTAGTGGAGTTTACTTATAATAATAGCTACCAATCAATACTTGGAATGGAGCTTTATGAAGCATTGTATGGAAGGAAATATGGATCTCCAATTCATTGGGATGAAGTTGGAGAATGACGCCTACTTGGTTCGGAAATAGTTCAACATACCGCTACGGTAGTGGAGAAGATATGAGAGAAAATGAAGGTCGCGCAAAGTAGATAGAAAAGTTATGTAGATAAACGGAGAAAAGATCTAGAGTTTGCTGTTGGGGATCATGTATTCTTAAAAGTAGCTCCCATGAAAGGTGTTATGAGATTTGGAAAGAAAGAAAAACTCAACCCAAGGTATGTCGGCCCATTCGAAATTCTTGAAAGGTATGTTGGCCCATTCGTCATTATCTAGTGTTCACAATGTTTTCCATGTGTCTATATTAAGAAAGTACATTTCAAACCCTTCTCATGTGTTGAGTTATGAAACGTTAAAATTGACTCCTGATTTAGCCTATGAAGAGAAACCAGTGTAAATTCTAGTCAGAAGGCAAAAGAGTTGAGAATGAAAAAAATTCAACTTGTTAAAGTATTGTAGAGGAATCTATAGAAGAAGCTACATGGGAAAGAGAAGAAATGCAGAGCAAATATCCAAAATTATTTGGTACGTCAAATTTGGAGGACAAAATTTTTATAAGGAAGGAAGGATTGTAATGCCCAATTCTTTCCTACATAGCCAATAATAAGCATCTTACATGAATATGCATCTAATCAATGTGCATTATCGAATTATGGCATACAAATAACATGATTGCACGAACATGAATAATTATTATTATATGCTTCAGTTATGCTTTAATATGCATTAGTACATGAAATATGAGATCAAACTTTTGTTTCTTGATTTAACATATTTCTTAAGTGCCTTTTTGTAGTGAAAAAGCTCGGTCTCTCGATTAAGGAAGATTGATGTGTTGAATGGCCATGAGATGAATTATTCGTATTGCTCCATACTTGTTACATTCTAAAGGGATTATTTGCATAAATATTTGCTTGAAATATGTTATATTTGGCTAAGAACTAAAAGTATGCAAAATGGTGCAATTTGATTGGTTGGTTGACTAGGTTGCATAAAACTATTTTAAACTACATTGCACTTGATTATAACACCAAAGCATCAATTTTTGTCATCTTCTTAGCCTATGAATGTGGCTTTTGGCATGAGAAGACACCAAGCATGATGCAACCAATCCATAGGAATCCATAGAACACAAACTAGAACAAGTTTCCATCCTTTTAAGCTTGAAAACCGTTGATTTTGAAGCTTAATTTCAACTTAATCAAGGTATATTATTTTTCAATATTTCTTATGATGAATTTGTATTATCTTGGATGGTTACATGTTTTAGTATGTTTTTGTATGATTGAAAACTTAAGTAAGTTACACTTGAAGCCAAAACCAAGTTAAGCTAGTTTTTAGCAAAATTGATAGTCTTGTGAAATTGTTTAATTTACTTGTTTCTATTGATTATGTAATACTTATATTGTGTTTTAAGGTGCCTATAAATGATTGTGAACAATAGCAATTAGTCTTCTTAATTGAAGGTTAGAATCAATTTAAGTTAAAACCAAGTTTACGTCATTTTAATTCAGATTATGTTCATGTTTTGTGGGCTATCCTAATAATTATGTTTGAATTATTAGTTATTTAATGGTTTCTCTAATGTTTAATGTCTTGAATTAGTAGTAAAATATGGAGTATGCATTATTTTTAAGGTTATGTAATTGATATGGAATTGTTTACAAAAGATTGAAAAGTGTATATGATTTTAACTAGAATAGACTATATGATTTATAAAAAGAATATTAAAAGGTACATGATTTGATTATGATAGGCCTTTAATACATCCTATCTTCCAAAGAGATAGGACTTTTCACTTAGCACAAGTGGACTTGAGGCAAGTTGAAGCTTTCATTTGCTGTATCACAAGAATCATATAATGTTGTTCATGTTTTAATGTGATTGTTGTTATTTGTCAAATGATGTAATGTTTGATGCATTTATGGTTTATGAAGCATGATACTATTAAGGATATAATGAGGTTTTTGAAAAGGAAGTATGGTACTTGATTGATGGTCGGGTAGATAAAGGATGCGAGAGGGACCATCGGACCTAACAAATGGTTGCAAATACTTGAGGTTGAAAAACCAGTATAGGAAAGCCACAATGAATGAGATAGAATACGGCTAATACCTGAGGTTGAAAGACCAAGTATATAAACCCCGTATTAGTTTTCTTATTAGCCAATCATTATGAACAACTTCTGAAAACCACGGTCTATCGCTATTAGTTAGGTACCACACTTCTAGGGCCCTAAAGAATGATTTATGAAAGAAAATTGTTAAATTGAATATTGCATTTAATCATTTATGTGATTTGTATGTATGCTATTTATTATTGCATCAGTTTCACCTTACTGAACCTTTAGCTCATTAAATTCATGTGATGCAGGTGGAAATATATAGGTTTAGACATTGATTGAGTCTCTAGAGCAGCTGGACAGAGATTTGTTCATATGCTATATTTCGAGCTGTGTTGTATCATATTTTGAAAACTGTATTTTATTTTAAATAAGCCGCTCTGTTATGGTTTTGTAAATAGATGTACTCAGTTTTGATATATGTATATGGTGTGTTTAAAACAATTCAAGCTCTTTCTTTTATAGCTAAAAATGGGAACTTTTATTAAAACCATAACTCTAGTATTGATGAAAAATTAACATTTCTTGACTTAATTTTATCAGCTTGTTTAGGCTCTACAGTTAGGTTAAGGGGTGTGACAATGACCATTGGAGATGATCTAAAAGTGTCACATATTCAGGACAGAATGCCTAACATGTTAAATAATGCGAATGCATTCATCATTCTACTTGGCGATTTTGGTACACTGGAGGAATTATTCTAAGTTGTCTCTTGGGGACAACTCAACATTCACCAAAAATAGGTATTTTTAATGTTAATGGTTTACTATCTTTTGTAGATCATGCTGTGGAAAAAGGTTTTATTTCAACATCTACGAGAAGAATCCTCATTTCTGCTCCAATACCTGACCAGCTGATTGATCAACTTCTAGCATATGTGCAAGAACCTGATCCAGCCTTGGCCAATGTGGATTGGTCCAATAGGAACAATGGTCAAAAATGCAAATTGAATTTGACTCTCAGTCTGTGATACTTATTGTTACTGATTTTATCTAATAGTATGTGTTTTTTTTGTTTGTTGTTTCAGCTTTATTTTTCTTTAGCCACAATTTAGGTCTTTAGCCACAATTTAGGTGATATCTTTCAAACTCTACTTTCCTTTCTATTTTTGATATTGCGGACAATATCTCGATTAGGTTGGGATAGGGATAATTGATATCATGACTTGTGTGATCAATGTGTGTTTTTCTAGTTAAAAAAAATCAAGTGTGTTTCTGATGGGTCCGTTGAAATCATGAAAAATGGTGGTGGAGTAAAGGGTAATTGTAAAACTCTTGAGATGCATCCCTATTTTTTGCATAACATGCTAAGTTTGTGAAGTTTTTAACAAATGTTTGTGAATTACCAATTGTTTTTACTTTTTTTGAGTCGTAGAGGTTTTTCCAACTTCAATGATTAAAATTAAGCATGAATAATATGGTTTGATTGATAATGGGTGTTGTTTTGGACTTTGATATTTGGTTAATATATTTTTGTGATAATTATAATCAAATTTTATTTTGCACAAATAGTTATGTTATTCAGTGTGAAGACAATCATATCAAAATAGATAGTTCTTATGCCCTTGCTCTAATCATTACTTGAATCTTCAATATGTAGGGGTTGAGTATTAGAATTTTTACTTTTGGTCTATCGATGTGAATGACTGATAGTGCACTACTAAAAAAATGATTAAGGCATTAGCCTTTCTAGCACCATTGCCAAATCAGTTTGTTCCCCATATGATGTTTCAAGAGAACATCCCCTTAGTAAACCACTTTGAGCCTTTCAATAAATAAATATTTTTTTTGTAACCATATTTTTTTACCTAGCCTAAATATACTATTATCCAACCTTTGTTCTAAAAATGATTGGAGTTTAAGAGACATTCAATTGATAGCGTGAATTTTACAAAAAAAATTCAAGTTGGAATAGAAAGATAAGTGTGGGGGAGTTTTTCTTAAAAAAAACAATAATAAAAAAATAGAAAGAAAAAAAAATTGCAAAGTGCTACGAGTTTCAACTAAAAATGAGATGTTGCAAGATGAATAAGAAGGGTCCAATTCAATAACAATAGACCCCAGTGTTGAAATTTGTGGAATTTGAGAATTTTTAATCGATAAACTCTATGTCTCTAATTTCAAGAAATTTTTAGAACATTTGTCGAATCTTATCCTTTTATTTTTTAGCTACATCACTTCCCTTTGGCCCCATTACAACCTTTGTTGAAGATATTTTGATTTCATGTGGTGCCTTCAGTGTAGTGGAGATTTGCACCAAGAGAAGAGCCTATGATGTTTAATTTTTCTGTTAGAGATTGGGTGATGGTTTTATGAGAATTTACTTATTTGAGGCATGTATAGTTTCATCACTATTGACATTAACTATCCACACACACACTTGAGTATGCTTATTATAGAAATGTATTGACTTTTGAATGACTACGAGTTAAACTCAACACTTATTTGATTTTATTTTCATATTACTTTGTTGCTTCATAATAAAAATTGGAAGATAGTTATTATAGTTATTTGTAGGTATATGTAACACCCCTATTACTGCACAACTAGATATATAGTATAATTTGACATGATAGAACCTGTATGCATGCATGGAATATATTTTTTTTGTAACACTTCAAGAAAAGATAAATCACTTCTTACATGCATAACCCTATTTAAAATACTTTATAACACATGTCAAGTATATAGCAGGATCAATATTTATAAAAGCACAACACCTATAATGACCCAATATTTACATACTTATTTACAGTAAAGTTTTAAAAGTGAAATATAGTACCATTCTGAAAATATAATACAACAGACTCAAAATAAAATAAGCCAACAAAATAGCCCAATAGGTCGTCATCCATATACACACTCTCTCAGACACCTGTAGGAGCTCCAACCGCCACCCAGCCAGTAAAAGATGCTTCAAGCATCATCGTACTCATCTACAATGCATAAACTATATGAGCTAACGCTCAGCAAGTAATGATTATGCATGTCAAAGAATAATCCACATTATCAAGTCATGCATCTCAAAATGCTATGCCCACAATGCAATTTTATGCATAAGCTTGAAGTGGCATGTAATGGTATAATCTGATTTTCTCCCTTATCTTGCAACCCTAATCTTGTGTGTCTCACATATTCCTATTTGGTTGCAACCTATCTTCATCACCATTCATTCCCATAGCTAATTCCTATATCCGTTCATTAGGTTCTTCACCCAAAAATCACCGGTTCTTGCCCGATTGATAAGTTTGTGCACCGATAGTGTTACAAACCTATGAACCTAGTTATATAATATTTAAATTATAATATTGTATGTCTAGTTGTCCCAAGTGTATGATTTAAATATACATATAATATTAAAATTCATGATCGAACCGACTTACTTTCTATAAACTTTTTGGTGACACCTTTCGAACTCCTACGGTTACCACGTGTAACCTAGTACTATTCACTATATTGATACCTTAATTTCTTCTTATCTCAATATAAAATCAACTACTTAGGTTAGGGGATTTGATAATCAATACCGTGCAAGAGCATCAAAATTAAGTTTAATGATTAAAAACGTCGTATAAAATAAAATAAATTATATGACCATCAAGAGGTTCACCCTTTTTTCTTAACAAAATAAAATTTAGAAATACATAATAAAAGTAGCAAAGACTAAAAATATAAGAGAAACTAGAGAATGCATTTCTATTACTACTAGAAAATTTATAATACTAGAAAACATACAAACTAGAAAACTTAGCCTAAAGAAACCCTCTACCCCCTTCTCTTACAAGCTTAATACATAGCCTACTTATAGTACTTGGAGTAAGCTAGAGGCCAAATAAATAATGGAGGGGTTAATTAAGTGGTATGCTAGTTGCCAAGAGTTGGTAAGTTTTCACGCCAAGTTCTCACCCATTGAATTAAGTTACATTGTTAGGTCTGATACAGCTAGACTTTGAAGATGTGTAAAGAATGAAAATTGTAGATCTTTCAGCAGTGATATATTTTCATATATCTTTTGTCAAATTTGGTTGTCGGATGAAGGAGATATGATCATATTATCGAGTCATGTGTAGGAGCAGTCCTTTAATAGCAGCAACAACTTGCAGCCTATGTTTTTATCGTTTTAACACATTTTCACACCATCTTGTCTTCAATAAACTTGTTTATTTATCTCTTGTGTATAATATATCCAAATTTCAGCCCAAAATAAATTTGGGCTCAAGAGATATAACCCAATTAGTAAAATAAGTTAATATTGGGTTGAACTCTGATTCGAATTTTAGTGATCCATTTTGTGCAACTACTTGGATGAATTTTCTACTATAATCAAGACTAAATTGGGCTAAGTTTCCAATAGAAAACTTGTTTCTCTATCTCTTTGCTTTTAAATGAAATAAGCTTCAGGTCCATAGGGGTTTTTTGATCATGAATTTATGTTCAAATTATAAAAATTGCACAAGTCTGAAAACATGCTTCTATTTATTCCCTAATACAAAACATTAATAAAACAATAATATTAACAAGAATAAAGTAAGAAAAGTATAAAGAATTTGATATAAAAATTTATCAAAATATGCACTTATCAAATTCTCCCACACTTAACCCTTGCTTGTCCTCGAGCAAGCCTAAAACAAACATAAACTAATCCACTTTCGTTGAAAATCATGATTGCATTTAGCATATGCAACAAGCCTTTAAACTCCTAGGTGGCCCATAGAGGACGAGTTATAGTCTTGTGAAGGTTTCCAGCGGTGATACTGTGATACCCGAGCCACTTACTACTCACATGGCCAAATATGATTCATGTATTACATGTAGAAAATGTTTAAGTATGTTGTATTATTAATTTTATTTTTGATCTAAACCCTACTTATTTTCTGGTGATTCTTGATTTATATATCTCTAATGGCATAAAAAATACATGGGTTCATTTAGCTTATTGTACGGTTTTACCCCCCTGACTGCTAATGTGAAACCTTAATTTGTTGTTAACGAAGGTGTGCATAAATGCTTGATCCCATAAATAAGTGTTGGTGTTAAGAGATAATTTACAATAGTAAGACAATATCATGATTACCTTATTACATGAGTTACTTGATAATATCTTCCCATTGGAACCTTCATTATGTATGGATTCCAATTGTGGCAATTAATAGTGGTAAAAAGAATAAATAATCATTTCTCTATCTAAAACTCAAAAGTGGATCCCTAATCCTCAGTACTTTAATTACTTCGATTTTTCTTTAGTTACATTATACATTAATTGTTCATATATTTTAATTCTCATAAACTCCATCTTTTTAGAAATATAAACTTGAATTCTTCAAACAACTTCCCTGTGGATCGACCTCGGATTCACGAGAAATTTATTACTTAATACAACCTACACTTGGATTTGTAATCTTAAAGTTGTAGCAAGCATGTTCCATGATCGCCATCAAATACGCGACCATGGCCCATATCTAAATTTGGTCTAAAGACTTTATCTAATGTGCAGAAATAAAAGATGCAAGACAAAGATAAAAAAATACCTTTTTATTAATATGATTTCCAATAAGATTATCTTTACAAAAGAAAAAATAGTACAATACACCCAATGTAATTGGGCGCTGGGCATCCTACTCTAACACCAATAAGACTGATGACAAGTGTCACTACTACGGCAAACTTGGGTATTAGAAGAGGAACTGCGAGTACCTTACAACCCTAAAGAGTTCAGGTACTTATTTTGTTGAAGTTAACTTATTACTTAATGATACTTCTTGGGTATTAAATAATGGATGTGGATTTCATCTATGCAATGATTTGCAGGTGGTGGCAAGAAGCAAAAAGGTAAGTAGAGGAGAGACAATCCTATGGCTGGGGAATGGAGCAAAGGTTGTTGCATTAGCTATAGGAAGTGTCAACTTAGTTTAGGAAATGGAATAGTTTTAGTTTTAAACAATTGTCATTATGTTCCAAAGATAGTTTAGAACATTATCTCTATTCCTATTTTGGATGGAGAAGGTTTTACTTCTTCAATAAAATATGGAAGTTGTTCCATTTTCAGAAATTCAATTTTGATTATCTTTGACATATTGATGAATGGTTTATATTCTATTACTCCCCATAACTCCTCTTTCCACATTGAACAAAATAAAATAAAATTAGATAACCATAGTTCTCAACTCTTATAGCATGCTAGATTAGGTCACATCACTCGTAAGAGAATTCTTAAGTTGGCTCAATTCCTCAATCTTTCAAAAGAGTAAGGAATGCGAACATGTGAGTCATGTATCAAAGGAAAGATGACCAAATTACCATTGGTTTGACAAGTGGAGTGAGCTAAAGATATATACGGGCCACTAGGTGTTAGTACTCGTGGGAACTATCACTACTTTATAAACTTTACCGGTGATTATTCTAGGTACAATTATGTTTACCTTATGAGGTACAAATCTGAAGCTTTTGAAAAGTTCACAGAATTCAGATGCGAGGTTGAGAAACAAACTGGGCTAAGTATCAAGGCTCTTCAATTAGATCGAGAAAGTGAATACTTGAGTACAAAGTTTCTTGATTATATAAAAGTGAATGAGATTCTCTCTCAGTAGACACTCATGCTACTTCTCAACTCAATGGAGTTGCAGAGCATAAAAATCAAACCATGTTAGATATGGTTCGACCGACCATGAATTTCAATGGGCTTCTTTCATTCATTCTAAGCTATGCTCTAGAAACGACGGTATACCTATTAAATAGAGTTTTATCAAAGTCGGTGCCTAAAACACTATATGAGATATGGTGTGGGAAACCACCCTCTTACAAATGCCTTATGGTATGGGGATTGCTGCTTATGTGAACAGCAAGTGAGGGATAAATTAGATATGAGATCCAATTTATGTAAGTTCATAGGGTACCCAAAAGAATCTATTGGATATTATTTCTACAACTTCTCAGAACAAAAGGTGTTTGTTTTGAAGAATGCAACCTTCTTAGAAGAGGAGTTTCTATTGGATAGAAATAGCGAAGTCGTGGAACTTGAAGAAATTCAAGAACCACAAAGCATCCCAACAAACATAGTAATAGGCCAACCATCTAAGGCTGGGCCTTCAGATACACAACCTCCTAGGAGATCCCAAAAGATCTCAAAACCATCCAAGAGGTATGGCTTTTTGTTAGAGAATGACAAGGAGAATCTTACTTTAGATAGTGATCCAAGGACTTATGGAGAGGCGATATCTGACATTGACTCAGAAAGTTCGTAAGACACCATGCAATTCAAGATAAACTCCTATACTCCTAAAGCTAGAACATCTAATTTGATGAGGCAATCAAATGGTTTGATTTCCACATGAATCTAGATGAACCACATGTCTACAATAAGGATAATGGAAGTGTAGTCACATTGATGACATCCTACTCATTGGGAATGATGTAGGGATGCTGCAGTCAACTAAGACTTGGTTGTCTAACCAGTTCTCCATGAAGGATTTGGGAGAAACATCCCTTATTCTTGAAATAAAGAACAATAGAGATTGGTCTAGAAGAATGATCAGATTATCCCAATCTACGTACATAAACAAAATGCTAAAGAGGTTTAGCATGGAGGAATCCAAATAAGGATTCTTGCCAATGAGTTATGGTGTTTCTCTCTCAAGGGCTATGTCTCATAATACTCATGAAGAGAGAGAGAAAGGATGACCCGCATACCTTATGCATCTACCATTGGAAACACAATATAAAATATGCTATGTACTAGGCCTGATATCGCATATACTCTGAGTGTCACAAGCATATATCAGTCTAATCCAAGTAAGGAATACTGGAAGAGCGTAAAAATGATCCTAAAGCACTTGAGAAGAATAAAGGATATATTTCTTGCATATGGCTCTGGAAAATTGAAACTAGAAGGCTTTACTGATTCTAGTGGTGCGGTCAGCTGGAAGAGTTCCAAGTAGAAAACAAATTGTGGATTCTACAATCGAGGCTAAATATATTGCTGCATGTGATGCAACAAAGAAAACTATTTAGATGAGGAACTTCATCCAAAATTTAGATGTGGTTTCATCCATTGTTGATCCTATATTGATATATTGTGATAACAATGGGGCTATTACGCAAGTAAAAGAGCCATGATCTCATCAAAGATCCAAGCACATCATGAGGCGATACCATCTGATTAGAGAGATCATTGGTAGAGGCAACATTATAGTGGTTAGAATTATTTTAGTAGAAAATATAACAGACCCACAGACCAAACCCCAAACGCAGAAGGTATTCGACAGACATCTTGAAAAAATAGGCTTGAAGTACATAGGCATTTGGTATTAAGGCAAGTAGGAGATTTTAAGAGTAGTGCATGGTGAGCCAATTAGATTAGGCGTCTTTTATATTGTTGTATCTGTAAAAATATATTTTTTTAAATCATATTAATAAAATAGGTAAACAAATTTATCTTTAATTGCATATAGTAATTACATAAAGTCCCTAGGCCAAACTTAACTATAGGGCATGGTCACACATTTGAAAGTGATCATGGAATATGTCTATATGACTTTTGTCTTAAATAAGTTTTGAGTTAAGGGATTTTTGAGATGAGATATCGAATAGCTTAATAGACACACACGTACAATACATGCTTGCATGATAAGGATGTCTCACTCCATGGACATTGGCATAATGACTATAATGCATGTATGCGGGTGCTTGTTCAGTACACTGAACAAGCCCACTGTAAATTCTTAATTGGAAGCGTTGTTTGTCGAAATAAAAATTTCCATATTACGGTAATACATAATTAGTCATTAGACTTAATGTACCATGCTA
Source organism: Paulownia fortunei (assembly GCA_019321725.1). Lineage (NCBI taxonomy): Eukaryota > Viridiplantae > Streptophyta > Magnoliopsida > Lamiales > Paulowniaceae > Paulownia > Paulownia fortunei. The sequence continues at coordinate 13,704,719 of CM033113.1, read as the reverse complement.
ACCTTGTGTATGTCGTGCTCTATTTTGATGTATCTTCTGATTGCCTGACAACCACAAAGGGGTTATGTTGAATGTTGCATTTATATGTATGGAGGTTAATGAGTCGCCAATAAAAGATCCATTACTTGTCTAGCAAAATAAGTGAATCTCCTGTGTTTTTATAGTTTATGACTCAAAAATCCTTGGCCAAGGTGGGATGAATGTTAGATGGGGGTTTCCTAATGATTCGTCATGAGTTATTAAAACTTGAAATGGAATCATAGTTATTGAGCAATTAGGGTTTTAACTATTAATCCATGCCCTAAACTTATTCAGAAGATTAGTTGACAGAATGACCTTACGAGCATGATATTTATAATAGAAATAGGTTCACTCGCTATGTAATGCCCAATTATCTTCTACATAGCCAACAATAAGCATCTTGCATGAATATGCATATAATCAATATGCATTTTCAGATTATGGCATACAAATAGCATGATTGTACGAACATGAATAATTGTTACTATATGCTTTAACATGCATTAGTACATGAATTATGAGATCAAACTTTTATTTTTGATATAACATATTCCTTAAGTGTTGTTTGGCAGTGAAAAGCTTGGTATCTCAATTAAGAAATATTGATATGTTGAGTGGCCATGAAATAAATTATTTGTATTACTCCATACTAGTTATATGCTAAAGTGATTATTTGGCTAAATATTTGCTTGAAATATGTTACATTTGGCTAATAACTAAAAGTATGCAAAATAGTGCAATTTGATTGGTAAGTTGACTAAGTTGTATGAAATCATTCTAAACAGCATTACACTTGATTATAATACCAAAACATCAATTTTTGTCATCTCCCTAGCCCAAAAACGTGGCTCTTTGCATGAGAGGACACCAACCATGAGTCAACCAATCATAACCCCCTACTTAAATCTCTTTGAAATGTCAAAAAATATCATTTTCATCCATATTTTCTAGTGGAAACTCCTCAAAAATGACCAACACATTTTCTTTTGTGTTTCTCCAAAATTTCTACACCCTCTTACTTACAAATATTAAATTCAATCTATAGAAATTCATAGAACACAAAATAGAACAAATTTCAACCCTTTTAAGGTTGAAAGCCTTTGATTTTGAAACTTAATTCTATATTAATCAAGGCCTTTAACACATCCTATCTTCTAAAGAGATTGACCTTTTCACTTAGCATAGAGTGGACTTGAGGTAAGTTGAAACTTTCGTTTGCTATATTATAAGAATCATATAATGTTGTTCATATTTTAATGTGATTGTCATTATTTGCTTAATGATATAATATTTGATGCATACATGGTTCATAAATCATTATACTATATTAAGAATATAATGAGGTTTTTTTGAAATAAAAGTATGGTACTTGATTAATGATCTAGTAGGCAAGGGACGAGAGAGGGACCGAAGGACCCAACAAATGGTGGCAAATACTTGAGGTTGAAAAACTAGTATATGAAAGCCACAATGAATGAGACATAATACGACTAATACTTGAGGTTGAAAGACCAAGTATGGAAACTCCATTATATTTCTCTTATTGGCCAATCAAATATGAATAAGTTCTGAAAACTACAGTATATCGCTATTAGTTAGGTACCACATTTCAAGGGCCTTAAAGAATGATTGGAATGAAAGTTATTAAATTGAATAATGCACTTAATCATTTAGGTGATTTTCATGAACGCTATTTGTTATTACATCAGTTTTACCTTACTGAGCTTTTAGCTCATTAGATTCATCTGATGCAGGTGGAAATGTATAGGTTTAGAGGTTGACTGAGTCTCCAGAGCAGTCGAATAAAGATTTGTTCATATGCCATGCTTCGAGCTATTTTATAACCCATTTTGAATATTTTATTTTATTTTTAAATAAGCCGCTCTATTATGGTTTTATAAAACGATGTATTCAGTGTTGATTTATGTATTTGGTTGTTTAAAATGAAATGAAATAATATATGAATTCAAATTCTTTCTCTTATAGCCAAAAGGGGAACTTTTATTAGAACCATAACTTTAGTATTGATAAAAAGTTAAGATTTCTCAACTTAACTATATCAACTTATTTAGGTTCTATAGTTAGGTTAAGGGTTGCTATAGTTTGTGGTATCAAAATAGAGGTTTAGTCGTTCCTATGAACACATCCTGACTGGAAACTCAATCAACTATTTATTTATTTACTTTTATGTTTGTTTATTTGATTAGATTCCATTTCATGTTATTATCATGATTGTGTATTTATTATTGGCTAATGAATGGAATAAGATTGGGCAATGAATATCAGGTCATGGCACCAAAAAGAAAAACAATGGATGATCATGAGGGTAATCATAATTTGGTGAATAATTTGACTGATCTCATCTAACAACAAACTAGAATGTATGGTGAACAAATACAATAATTACTAGATATACAATAAAGAAGCCAAGAACAAAATCAACGACTTCCTCCACCACAAGCTCAACAGGATACTTCACAAGCTGTGTATGAGAAATTTAGAAAGATAGAACCTACTAATTTTAATGGTGGGTCTGATCCCATGGTTGCAGAGGAATGGGTGAAATCATTGGACACTATCTTTGACTACATGTGAAATAACAATGCTGAGAAGGTACTCTGTGTAATTTTCTTATTTAAAAAGGATGCTAGAACCTGGTAGGAAGGAGCAAAACTTGCAGTGAATATTGAAGAGCTAATTTGGGAGAGGTTTCAAATAATATTTTATTATAAGTACTTCACTAGCGATGCTAGGTCACTCAAGGTAAAGGAATTCCTGGAGTTAAAATAAGGAGGGATGTCCGTATGTGATTACGTGAGAAAAATTGAAGAGGGTTGCAACTATGTGCCATACATCACTAAAGACAACAATACGAAGATAGATCATTTCTTAAGGGACCTTAATCCTGAAATTAGAAGAAATGTTTGAATGTCCTCAATAATAGAGTTTAGGGAATTGATGAACAAGGCTTTGATGGCTGACTTAGATGAGAAAGAGATTGAGAAATTTCATCAACAAAAGAAGCAAGTATTCACTCCCATAAATTTGAACCAGTGGAAGAAAGAAGAGCAAAAATCAAACCAAGGAATGAAAAGCATCCTAGAGTTGGGCAAACTTCTACTGCAGTTGAAAGGTTTAAATGTGCTAAGTATGGGAAGAATCATTTTGGGGAATGCTTTAGTGGTACTAATTGCTGCTTTAAGTGTAAAAAGCCTGGACATATAGTAGAGAATTGCCGCACAGTGCAGAGGAGAGTTTAGGGGACAGCATATGCTATGACACAAGAACAAGTTGATGTAGATGCTTCTGTAGTCACAGGTACTATTTTAATTTCTGGGATACCTACAATTACATTGATAGATCTAGGATCTATGCATTTATTTACATCCCATGCATTTGTAAGAATTGGGCATTACCCCAGATTTATTTAAAGTAAAGTATAGTATGATAGTTCCATCCGAGGAAGAAATAGATTCCAATCAAATGTCAAGGGCTTGTTCTATTCAGATTAGTGATAGGACACTCTATGCGGATCTCATTGTTTTACCAATGCTAAATTTTGAGGTTATTCTGGTTATGGAGTGGTTTACCAAATATCATGCAATAATTGATTATAACAAGAAGATTATGATTTTTCGGCCACCTAGGGAAGAATAGTTTGTATTTAGTGGTACCTTATTGTCACGATCCTTACTAATTATAATTGCTTTGAAAGCTCAAAAGATGTTGAATAAAGGTTGTGTTGGATATTTGGCAAGTGTTTTGGACACTTCGGTCGATGCACAATTGAAGCCAGAAAATGTAGATGTGGTTCAAGAATTTCTTGAGGTATTTCCAAATGATTTACTAGGACTACCACTAAATCAAGAGATTGAATTTGTGATTGATGTTATGCTAGGGACTACCCTTATTTCTAAAGCACCCTGCCGAATGGCACCAACAAATTGAAAGTGTTAAAAGTTCAATTACAATTATTGCTTGATAAGGTTTTAATTTGCCTTAGTTATTCTTCTTAGGGAGCACCTGTGTTGTTTGTGAAAAAAAAGGACGGTACATTGCGGTTGTGCATTGATTATAGAGAGTTGAATAAAGTAATAGTCAAGAATAAGTATCCCCTTCCAAGAATAGATTGATTTGTGCTCTGGGTATCATCAATTGAAGATCAAGGAAGAAGACATACAAAAGGTTGCATTCCAAATAAGGTAAGGACATTATGAATTTCTAGTGATACATTTCGGTTTAACTAATGCCCCTACAACTTTTATAGATTTAATGAATAGGATGTTCAAGCAATATCTTGACAAATTTGTGATTGTGTTTATTGATGACATCCTAATTTATTCACAGGATAAAGAAGACCACAAGGAACATTTAAAGATGGTGCTGCAAGTTCTCAAGGAAAAATAGTTGTGTGCTAAATTCAAGAAATGCAAATTTTAGCTTGAGCAATTGGTATTCCTAGGTCATGTAGTATCCAAAAATGGTATTTCTATTGATCCAGGGAAGGTAGAAGCTGACACTAGGTGGCGAACACCAACAAATATATTAGAAGTAAGGAGTTTTTTGGGATTAGTAAGGTACTATCAATGATTTGCTCAGGAGTTTTCAAAAATAGCAACTCCATTGACAATGTTGACAAGAAAGAATGTGAAGTTCTTGTAGACTGATGTTTGTGAAAGAAGTTTTCAATAATTGAAACATAAATTGACTACAACTCCTGTTCTTACCATTCTAATAGGAATTGGTGGATTTGTGGTGTATAGCGATGCTTCAAAAAATGGTTTGGGTGCTGTTTTGATGCAAAATGGGAAGGTTATTACCTATGCTTCAAGACAATTGAAGGAGTATGAAAAGAATTATCCAACTCATGATTTCGAACTTGTTGCTGTGGTTTTTGCTTTGAAAATCTGAAGACATTATTTGTATGGTGAGAAGTATGAGATTTACACAGATCACAAAAGTATAAAGTACTTCTTTACCCAAAAGGAACTGAATATAAGACAACGGAGGTGGTTAAAACTTGTGAAGGATTGTGATTATATGATAGACTATCATGCTAGTAACATGAATATGGTTGCAGATGCATTGAGTAGAAAATCGACGTCTTCTCTTTTTGTCATACAAAAGTTAATATCACTGGATTTGTAGATATTAGAGCTGAAATTATACCTAAAGGGAAAAAGTGTTCACTATCAGCCTTAGTGTAGAAACCTGCACTTCAAGATAGAATTAAAGAAGGTCAAAATGTGGATATGCATTTGTGTAGACAAAAAAAAAAGATTGATGCTAGGAAAAGGCCAGACTTCTCTATTACTGATGATGGAGTTATTTGATATAAAGGGAGATTCTGCGTGACAATTGACAAGGTCATGAAAGAAGATATTTTAGAAGAAGCTCATACTACTCCTTAGTCGATATATCCAAGTAGCACAAAAATGTATAAAGACTTACAACAACATTATTGGTGGCCTAAAATGAAGAGAGATATAGCAAAATTTATGGCTGAACGTCTAATTTGTGAACAAGTTAAGATTGAACATAAAAAACCATCAGGTTGTTGAAGCCTTTGTTGATTCCAGAGTGGAAATGAGAGCATATTACAATGGACTTTGTGCTTGGATTACGTAGAACTCAAAAGGGTTATAATTCTATATGGGTAATTGTTGATAGATTTAGTAAATTAGCCCATTTGCTTCCAGTGAAATCCACATATAATATAGATTAGTATGCTCAACAATATATTAAAGAGATAGTCATGTTACATAGAGTGCTAGTTTTAATAGTGTTCGATAAAGATCTTAAGTTTACATCTACATTTTGGAAGAACTTTCAAGTGGCATGGGAACGAAACTTACATTTAGTACAACATTTTATCCACAAAGTGATGGGCACTCAAAGTGGGTTATTTAGATATTAGAGGATAAGTTAAGAGCTTGTGTGATAGAGTTTCAAGGGAGTTAGGACGCCAAGCTTCCATTAGTAGAGTTTAATTTTATAATAATAGCTACCAATCAACAGCAGGAATGGTGCTTTATGAAGCATTATATGTGTGTAATTGAGTGAATAACTCTAGTAGTTATTCACCACCAATGAGAATTATATGTTTGTGGTTCGATCAAAAGGAGGCTAGTAGACGAGCTTGATTCAGGATACGTAGATTGACAATCCACTGCATATAGGTATACCCAATCCATATGAATTATATGAATATTTGATTCATATTATATTGTTGATTAATTTTTTTATAGTGGTATCAAAGCCCATAAGGCTCGTTCTCGTCATTTCATTTGATTGTATTTATGAATATGTATGTGATTTAAAAAAAAAAATTTAAAGCATAAAATTTTTACCATACGTTGATCTTGATGTGTAGATCACGTGGTTAAAATTTGGTGAAAAATGAATAAATGATTTGAGAGAAAATTTAATTTAAAATTAGATACTTGTTTATATTTAGACTCAAAATCAAACTAGGTTTTGATATTTTTGCTATGAATTTTTTATGCTATGTTGTAGAGCATAAAAAGAGGTTCGAAACGATGTAAAAGACGTCATAAACGGACTTAAAATGAGTGAGATATGAATTTTTAAAGTTTTTAACAGATATTTAATTTTTCTCGCCGGAAAATCCATTTGGTCATCAGAATCGGACGGCCGGTGCCAGAGAAGATGCCGGCGCTGACATAGCACACTGGCTGACATGGCATATAGCCACGTGGTGCACACGCTTAGGTGGCGTGCTGACATGGCGCCTCCGACTGATGTGTCATACGGCCACGTGGCGCTCGATTGGTGCTTAGCTTGCGCGCACGTGGCGCCTCTGTGGCTGCCATGTGTTGTTGAAAATAAAATTTGAGAGTTTACATAAACATGAATTTGAAACTAGGTTGCTGATTGTTATTATGATAGAAAACTACCATTAGACTACTGCACTCTTTTGTGATATAATTGGCTGCGAAATCTATATAATAGTTTTTGGTGCTATTTTTCTAAAATATTTTTTGATGTGAATAGATATTATTTTTTACCCTTTAAAAAAATTTATTGGATTAATTTTAATAGAAAGTGATTAAAATATTTTTGCGCATTATGATGCATGCAAATATATTTTTGTGGGTCAAAATTTTTAATATCAAAATATTTTTTTGCGCATAGGGTGCATAAATTTTTATTTTTTTGTGCATTAGGATGTATGCAAAATTATTTTTATATGATTAATATGTTCATTATGAGTTACGTGCTTTGTTAATTATATTTTTACAATTGTGATGCAATTTAAATTTATTTGATGCGATATGAATTATTATATATTGTTAATGAATAGATACTGACATTTGAGTGCTCATATAAATTGAATGTTTATTGTTTTATATTATCTCATATTTTTATGGGAGATAATTTGTGGTGGTGGTGGTAATTCGATATTCCTATTTTTTTATTTTTGTCTAGATTGATGTAGTAGGCTTTGAACCAATATAATTTTTTATTATTTTCAAGGCATATATTTACTAGGCCATTTTTAGGAGGCCATGTATATCAATTTTAGGGGGATATTTTTTGTTTTACCACTATAAGCCAAAATTAACTCAAACATAATCCACCAAATGTCAATGTTGCCCATATGGAGCTAATATTTTATTGTTCATATTGTATATTTGCATTCATAATATGTGTGGACAAACTTATATTTTATTCATGATCAGTAAATTTTTATTATGTCTTTTATTCAGTGAGAGATGATTTCTAGCTTGAGTTGCAAAATTTTCGATTTCACTGAGTATAAAGGAATAATAAATAATTTACTTGGATCTAGAATAAAATATTAGACCAGTACCTATATTTTTTTTTGGCGCAATTAATTTAGAAGTTTTAGACCAACTCACCAATTTTATGTTTTAAGCCAATTAAGCTTGAAAATAGACAAGTTGTCCAATAGTGTCGTGACTTAGATGCTGACAATATGGTAGTAGACTAAGATTAATATTTGCGCTTTAATTTATTTAAGCTGCAAATACAAGATTTTAAAATGCCAAATATTATCGCGACTTAGGCACTGACAATATACTAATGGATCAAGAATCATGTGTTGCGCTTTAATTTGTGCAAGCTGCAAATACGAGGAATTAATAAAGGAGTTTGAGCTCTATTTTGTCATATGAGCTTGCTCATAATTAAAAAGTTTTAGTTGTCCTAAAGTTGCTTTTTTCAGCTGACTTATAAATATTACTAACATATTTTTGATAATAATCGCCTAACTTGAGGCTGATTGTTGAGAGTCGAAAAATGTACAAGTAATTATTCTTGTTGCTCATGTTAATTAATATAAACCAACTTAGGTTAGTGTTGGAAAAGACAAAAATAGCTTGACAAGAGCAAAAGTTAAAACTAGAACCATAAATTTGATCCAATGAAGTGACAAGGTGTGCCACCTTAGTGATAAAGGCAACTAACTGCCAACAAATGTCAAGTGTAATGATGAGACTGGTCACTTCGTTCGTAATTGTACTGAGATGAAGTTTAACTACTTAAAGCTCTCTCATTTGCTGATATTCACAATTCTCTCCTTCGATGGATAGTAGAAATTTATGAAACATAGCATGAAATTCAAGATTGAGCATACTATTATCGAGTGTTGTGCAGCCATGTTTGTTAAAATGACACAAGAGGAGGCATTATAAGTTCGCAATTGCATCTCAAGCTCAGCAAAAGGTATGAGCTATTTTTTCAAGCTCAACAATTGGTGTGAGCTACTCTTTGGAGATGTGCAAAAGGCACTAGATTCGAAATAGTCTTTTGAATTGATGAACTTATAAGACATTGGTTAAGCGAGTAGATTTGTCCATCTTTCATGTAAGAAACCTTTTAGGTATAAGTCATATTTGTGTTGTGATTGGCTTAAGGCAGTATTTCTTGACTTCTTTCATGATTTTTTGTTTTAGTTATATCGTGACATGCGAGGTTAAGAGGATGACTGTATTAACTGGAGGAGGCTTTATTGGCTAACTCGCTAAGGTCAACCTCCATTTGCACAAAATTTTCTAGCAGGAAAAAGCTCGTTGGAAGAAAAAAAGAGGGTTATTTATCCTCTAGAGCTAGTTTCCTAAAACGAGTGCAGACTTACGAGTATTAGGTACTGCATAGTGCATTCTATTTTTCTTTCTTTGCTATTCGCGCTATAAGCTAGTACACTCCAACTCTCACTAGTCAGAAGCGCCAAATTGTTTAGAGCGATTCTTGACAGAGGTTGAAGATTTGTTGAATTCATGCACATATCATGGATTTGAAAAATGGCACTTAATTAGTTTCTTTTATGAATGTTTAACTCCTGAAACAAACAATTTTTTGAAATAATGTATAATGGTGTTTTTCTTGATAAAGAACCTTAAATGTTCTATTAAATATAATCTTGCTAATTACCTTAGTCAAGAAGATGATTTAAATACTACGATTACTAGTTTAACAAGAAAAGTTAAGGCCAAGGAACTTATAAAAGTAAAAGAAATTAGATCTGCGCAAGATGAAGAAGTTTGTAGCATTTGTGAACTCGTGGGACACTCCACCATTGAATGTCCAAATATTCTAGTGCAAGCAAATTTCTTGAACACATTTAAAAAGCCATTACATTCTCCATATTTCAAAACTTATAATCCACAATGGAGAAATCATTTTAATTTTAGTTGGCAAGATGATAATCATGTCCAACTGCTACATTCACAAAAGCCACCGAACTTTCTGTCTTATCTAACTCCACATATAAAATCTCTTGAAGAGATTTTGCAAGCATTCATGCATGGACAAAAAAACATCAATAACCAGACTTCACAAGCCATCAATGAGACCAAAAGCATACTTTCTACATTGACAGCTTCTTTGCGTACTCATGAGAAAGGTAAATTTCCTGCTTAACCTCAACCTAATACTTCCACTCAGTATCATGTTTTTTTCTTTAGGTGAAAATTTAATCAAGGAAGCTAATTTAGTCACAACTCTTTGAAATGGAAAAGTTGTTGACAAGATTATTCATTTCAAGGAGAAAGTTTCTAATCCACCATCATAAATAAAGAATGAAAATAGTCTTGATGATGAAGGTGAGTTTGAAGATGATGAAAAAGTAAAATACTCACCACCAGCTCATTTTCCTCAAAGATTGCAACCAAAACATAAATTAAACTCAAATGCTAAAATCTTTGAAGTTTTTAAACAAGTCAAGATTAATATTTTATTATTAGATGTAATCAAACAAGTTCCACCTTATGCCATTTTTTTGAAAGATTTGTCTACAATCAAAAGAAAACATCATGTACAAAAGAAAACATTTTTAACTAAAAGTGTTAGTTCAATTATTCAATAAATCACTCCACCTAAGTGTGAAGATCTAGGTTATCCAACCATTTCATGTACCATAGGAAATACTAGAATAGAGTGTGCTTTGCTTGATCTTGGTGCTAGTGTAAATCTTCTACTTTTATCAGTTTATGAACAGTTAGGTTTGAGAGAACTTAAAACAACTTTTGTTGTACTCCAACTAGATGACCGTTTGATTAAAGTTCCAAAGGAAGTAGTAGAATATGTGGTGGTACAAATTGATAAGTTTTCCTTTCTAGTAGATTTCATTATTTTAGACACAGAGCTTAATATACATACATATACATACATATACATAGATTCCTATCATTTTGGGTTATTCTTTTCTCGCAACATCAAATGTATTGATTAATTATAGGAATGGTATTTTGAAGTTATCTTTTGGAATTATGACTTTAGAACTAAATATGTTTAATGCTTATAAGCAACCTGTAGAAGATGTCGAAGTACATGAAGTCAATTCAATTGAAGAACTTGTTCATGAATATTTTACTATCACTAATTCCTTTGATTCTCTAGAAACTTGTTTTGAAAGTGAAAGTAGCTGTAGAAAGACATACTCTAATACTCTCTCTGAATGTTCGCAGGTACAAGAAAAAAAATTTAAAAGCCAAGGTTTGAAGAACTTTCATCAACAACAATATAATCTATTCCATCAAGTATTAAAACTCCTATGATTGATTTGAAACCTTTGTCATTTAATTTGAAATACTCTTTCTTGGTTGAGAATAAACTTTTCTAGTTATAATTTCTTCCAAACTTGATGCATCCTAAGAAGGTAAGTTGATCAAAACTCTAAAAATGCATAAGAATGCTTTAGGATAGACCATTGCTGACATTAAAGATATTAATCCTTTAACTTGCACACATAACATCTATCTAGAGAAAAATGCTAAATCTTCTAGAGAGATGCAACAAATGCTAAATCCTAATATGAAAAAAGTAGGGAAAAATGAAGTCACTAAACTCTTAGATAATAGAATCATTTATCCTATTTCTGACAACAAATAGATGAGTCCTACTCAAGTTGTACCAAAGAAATTTAGAATTACTGTAGTCAAGAATGAGAATGATGAATTAATTCCAACTAAGATTGTTATTGATTGGCGAATGTGCATTGATTATAGGAAACTCAACTCAATTACTATAAAAGATCATTTTTCATTACCTTTCATGGATCAAATCTTAGAAAGAGTTGCGGGACATGAAATCTACTAATTCTTAGATAGATATTATGGGTATAATTAACTTGTAATTGCACTTGAAGATCAAGAGAAAACTATTTTTACATGTCCTTTCGGTACTTTTGCATATCGAATGAGGTCTTTTGAATTATGTAATGCACCAGCTATATTTCAACGATGCATGCTTAGCATTTTTAGTGACATGATTGAATGTTTTCTTGAAGTCTTCATAGATGATTTTTTAGTTTTTGACAATTCATTTAACGATTGCTTGTTTAATTTAGAAAAAGTTTTGATTATATGTGAAAAAAAGAACCATGAACTCAATTAGGAGAAATGTCATTTCATGGTAACAACTAGTATTTTTCTTGCACACATTATTTTGTCGAAAATTACTAAAGTAGATAAATCTAAAATTGAGTTAATTGCCAATTTGCTAATACCAAAATCTGTGAAGGAGATAAGATCATTTTTAGGACATGTTGGTTTTTATAGAAGATTTATCAAAGATTTTAGTATAATATCCAAACCTTTATGTAATCTTCTAACAAAAGATACTATTTTTGAATGGACTAAAAATTGTGAAAATGCTTCTGTTGAGCTTAAAAGCATGCTTACATCTGCTCCAATCTTGTAGCCTCCAAATTGGACTTTACCTTTTAAAATAATGTGTGATACTAGTGACTATACTTGTAATGCCCTATTTTCTCCTACATAGCTAATAATAAGTATCTTGCATGACTATACATCTAATTAATGTGCATTATCGAATTATGCCATACAAATAACATGATTGCACGAACATGAATAATTGTTATTATATACTTTAGTTATGCTTTAACATGAATTAGTGCATGAAATATGAGATCAAACTTTTGTTTCTTTATTTAACATATTCCTTAAGTGCCTTTTTGTAGTGAAAAGTTCGGTATCTTGGTTAAAAAATATTGATATGTTGAATGGCCATGAGATGAATTATTCATATTGCTCCATACTTTTTACATTCTAAAGTGATTATTTGCCTAAATATTTGTTTGAAATATGTTACATTTGGCTAAGAACTAAAAGTATGCAAAATGGTGCAATTTGATTGGTTGGTTGACTGGGTTGCATAAAACCATTCTAAACCGCATTGCACTTGATTATAACACCAAAGCATCAATTTATGTCATCTCCTTAGACCATGAACATGAATTTTGGCATGAGAAGACACCAAGCATGATACAACCAATCATCACCCTCCACTTACCTCTCTTTAAAAGGTCAAAGAAATTATTTTCATCCATATTTCTTGTGGAAGCACCTAAAAAATGACCAGCCCTTATTCTCCTAAGTTTCTACCAAATTTATATACTCTCATACTCACAAAAATTGAATTCAATCCATAGGAACCCATAGAACACAAACTAGAACAAGTTTCCACCCTTGTAAGCTTAAAAACCATTGATTTTGAATCTTAATTCCAACTTAATCAAGATATATTCTTTTTGAATATTTCTTATGATGAATTTGTAGTATCTTGGATGGTTACATGTTTTAGTATATTTTTGTATGATTGAAAACTTAAGTAGGTTACACTTGAAGCCAAAACCATACTAGTTAAACTAGTTTTTAGCAAAATTGATAGTCTTGTGAAATATGCTTAAATTACTTATTTTTATTGAACTTGTAATGCTTATATTGTGTTTGGAAGTTCCTATGAATGATTGAAAACAATAGCAATTTGTTTGCTTAATTGAAGGTTACAATTAACTTAAGTTAGAATCGAGTTTACGTCATGTTAATTTAAATTGTGTGCATGTTTAAGGAGTTGTCCTAATAAATTATGTTTGAATTATTAGTTATGTAATGGTTTCCCTAATGTTTAATGTCTTGAATTAGAAGTAAAATATGGAGTATGCATTATTTTTAAAGTTATGTAATTGATATAGAATTGTTTACAAAATATTAAAAAGTGTATATGATTTTAATTAGAATAGACTAAATGATTTATAACAAGGATATTAAATGGTACATGATTTGATTATGTTAGGCCTTTAACATATCTTATCTCTCAAAGAGATTGACCTTTTCACTTAGCATAAAGTGGACTTGAGGTAAGTTGAAGCTTTCATTTGTTGTATCACAAGAATCACATAATGTTGTTCATGTTTTAATGTGATTGTTATTATTTGTCAAATGATGTAATGTTGGATGCATTTATGGTTCATGCAGCATGACACTATTAAGAATATAATGAGGTTTTAGAATAGGAAGTATGGTACTTGATTGATAGTCGGGTAGACAAGGGACGCGGGAGGGACCGGCGGATCCAACAAATGCTGGCAAATACTTAAGGTTGAAAAACTAATATAGGAAAACCACAATGAATGAGACAGAATACAGCTAATACCCGAAGTTGAAAAACCAAGTATGAAAATCCCGTATTAGTTCTCTTATTGGCCAATCATTATGAACAGTTTCCGAAAACCACGGTCTATCACTATTAGTTAGGTACCACACTTCAAGGGCCCTAAAGATTGATTTATGAAAGAAAGTTATTAAATTGAATAATGCATTTAATCATTTATGTGATTTGTATGTACGCTATTTGTTATTGCATCAGTTTCACCTTACTGAGCCTTTAGCTCATTAGATTTATGTGATGCAGGTGGAAATTTACAGGTTTAGAGGTTGACTGAGTCTCTAGAATGGTCGGACAGAGATTTGTTCATATGCCATGCTTCGAACTATTTTGTAGTTTATTTTGAAAACTCTATTTTGTTTTTAAATAAGCTGCTCTGTTATGGTTTTGTAAATAGATGTACTCAGTTTTGATTTATGTTTATGTATATGGTGTGTTTAAAAAAATCCAAATTCTTTCTCTTATAGCTAAAAATAGAAACTTTTATTAAAATCATAACTCTAGTATTAATGAAAAGTTAACATTTCTTATCTTAACTGTATCAGCTTGTTAAAGCTCTACAGTTAGGATAAGGGGTGTTACAATGCTATTGGAACTATCTTAGGATAAATAAAAGATAAGAAACCATAAGTCATTTACTATGCAAGTAAAACTTTGAATAGTGCTCAATTGAATTATTCAACAACTGAAAAAAAAAATTGTTGTAGTTTTAGCGTTAGACAAATTTAGATCTTATCTTGTTGGCTCAGAGTTGTTGTTTTCAGTAATCATGCATGTTTGAAATATCTTTTGTCAAACAAATATGTCAGACCTAATCTGATTAGGTAGATTCTCTTACTCCAGGAATTCGACATTATAATTCGAGAAAAGAAAGGAGTAGAGAATATGGTGGCTGATTATTTGTCAAGACTTGTTTGCGATGGCTCATTTCAAAACACACCCATTAATGACTTTTCCTAATGAACAACTATTTAATATTTCTATTTTAACTTGGTTTGCTTACATTGTTAATTTTCTTGTGACAAAAAAGATGTCATCATAATGGAATTCCCAAGAAAAAAAGATTTTTTTGACTAAGGTGAAAAACTTTTATTGGGATGATCCATATCTATTCAAATATTGTCTTGATCAAATCTTTCAGATATGTGTGCCTGATAATAAAAAATGTAATATTATTAAATTTTGTCATTTAGGAGCATGTGATGGTCACTTTTTGGCAAAGAAAACTACTACAAAAATCTTACAATGTGGATTTTATTGGCCAACTCTTTTCAAAGACACTTACACTTTTTGCAAAAGTTGTGAAAATTGTCAAAAGTTAAGACCCATGTCAAAGGGAAACATGATGCCCCTACACCCCCATTCTAATAATTAAAATCTTTGACTATTGGGCTATTGAGTTCATTGGATCATTTCTATTAAAATTTGATTTTATTTACATATTGGTCACCATAGATTATGTTTCAAAATGGATCGAGGCAACTACCCGTCGAAACAATGATCACAAAATAGTGATAAATATTTTGAAAGAAAATTTTTTAAGTCGATTTAGAATTCCTTAATCCATTATCAGTGATGGAAAAATATTTTTGTAACAAAGTTTTTGAAACTTTAATGAAGAAATATGGAATCATACATAATATTTTAACCCCTTATCACTCTCAGATAAATGGACAATTTGAACTCGCAAATAGGGAAATAAAATAAATTTTGGAAAAAATAATTAACCCAAATCATAAAGATTGGTCTCTTAGACTTACCGATATATTTTGCGCATATAGAACTACTTTTATAACATTATTAGGCATGTCTCCTTATAGGATAGTTTATGAAAAACCTTATCATTTATCTCTTGAACTTGAACATAAAGCTTATTGGACAATTAAAATATTTAACTTCAACCTTGATAAAGCTTCAAAATTGCGCAAATTGCAAATCAATGAACTTCAAGAATTGAGAAATGATGCATATGAGAATTCTAAAATTCATAAAGCAAGAATCAAAGAATTTCATGATAATAAAATTTCAAGAAAAAATATTTGAGGTTGGTCAAAAGGTTTTACTTTATAATTGTATTTATTTCCTAAAAATTTGAGATCAAGGTGGAGTAGTCCTTTTGTTGTAAAAGAGGTATATCCTTATGGGGCAATTGATATTGAAAATTTTGAAAATGGTAACGTATTCAAAGTAAATGGACAAACACTTAAACCGTTTCTAGAGAATTAATTTTCATAAGAGGAAATTCTTTTTCTTCCTAACCCTTGTTATGATTACTATGTGTGTATATATATATATATATATTCTCTAACTTTGTTTGTTTTATGTACTTATTGAAATATTATGCATAAGGGCATCCCAAGGGACATAGGATGGATAATTGAAGCAAAGGTAAGAGTAGCAGATGAGGTTTTATATGAGTTTTCGAACTTGCTTACTATATACATGCCTAGTTTTGGTAAAAGCATGTGTATTCAAAAAATGAAGGGCGAAAAAAATGCAAGTTCATCACAAATGTGCTCGATGTACTTGTAACACAAATGTCATTCCTTAGAAATGGTTTTTAAAAATCAAGAAGATAAAATTAAATTCATTATAAATAGATTGAGTAAGGAGTCTTTAGATGATAATATATTGACTCTTGAGATGCATTCATGTGGATTTGTACAGTGTGCAATTCTTGATTTATGGAATCACTTCCAAGATGAATATGAGCATTACAGTCTTGATAATCTGATATATAAAGATCCTGTTTGCCAGTTTATAAGAAAATTGGATGGAAGTATATCCTCGGCTTATAGAGGGCGTTTAAGTCGTTACTAGACATAAAACCAGAGGAAGATGTGAGCCTTAGTCATAACTACATGTACATTTATGTGTAAGTAACTAATTTTCAAATTTTGTATCTTTATTTTCAACCTTTCTGACAAGAGAAAAAGGTGTGTAATAAATGCATTCCCTATTCACAACTTAATAAAGAGCATTGTACTTACTCCATTTTTGCACAACTCATTTTCTCACCAAAAAGAAAAAAAAAAAAAGTGAAAGTCTCTTCTACTCACAAGTTCAACTGTATTTGTGTCTTTTATGAAACCAATTCAGGAAAAAATTGTGAGTTTATAGGGGTAGCCAATAACCTTGGTAGAATTTAGCAGAAAGAAAAATTCATTTAGTATATGGGAAAGGCAGTCTGGGGTTAATGGGAAGTGTTTCCACTTCTGCTCATGTATGAGGAGTCAAAGTTTTAAGATTCATCCCAAAAATATTTAACAGTACAAAATATCATAGGTATGACTATCGAAGATGAACTACAAGTATCACATATTCAAGACAGAATACCTAGCATATTAAATAATGTGGATGCATTCATCACTCTACTTAGTAGTTCTGGTACATTGGAGGAATTATTCCAAGTTGTCTCTTGGGCACAACTCAACATTCACCAAAAACTTATAGGTATTCTTAATATTGATGGTTTGCTATCTTTTGTAGATCATGTTGTAGAAAAAGGTTTTATTTCACAGTCTGCGAGATAAATTCTTATTTATGCTCTAATAACTGACCAACTAATTGATTAACTTCTAGCATATGTGCCAGAACTTGATCCAAGCTTGACTCGTGTGGATTGGTCCAACAGGGACAATAGTAAAAAACACAACCTGTGAAATTTTTCTCATAATGGTTTCAACTAATAGTGTATATATTGTGTTGTTTCAGCTTTATTTTCGATAAAGTCACATTTCATGTAATATGTTCTAAACTCTACTTTTCTATCTAATTTCGACATTGGGGATAATGTCTCGATTAGGCTGGGGAGGGGATAGTTGTTATCATGTCTTGTACATTCAATGTGCATTTTTCTAGTTTTTTTTTCAAAAAAAATTCAAGCATGTTCTTTTAGGTCCATTAAAACCATGAAAAAAGATGGCAGAGTAAAGGGTAACTTTAACACTCTTAATATGTACCTCTATTTTTTTTTTTTTTTTGCATTACATGGCAAGTTTGTGAAAATTTTGTGAACTGTCAATTGTTTTTGAGTCAAAGATGTTCTTCCAACTTCAATGATTAAAATCAAGCATGAATAAGGTGATTTGATTGACGATGGGTGTTGTTTTGGACCTTGATATTGTTCTTTGGTTAATATATTTTTGTGATAATTATACTCAAATCTTTTTGCACAAATAGTTATGCTATTCGGTGTGGAGTACAAGCATGTCAAAATAGGAGTTCTTATGCCCTTACCTTAATCATCACTTGAATTTTTAACATGTAGGGATTGAGTGTTAGAACTTTTTCTTTTGGTCTGTCGAGGTGAACGACTGATTGAGCACCACTTGAAAAATAATTAAGGGATTAGGTTTTCTAGCACCATGGCCAAATCAACTTGTTTCCCATGTGATGTTCAAAGAGAACATCCCCCATAGTGAGCCGCTTTGAGCCTTTCAATATATAAGTCTTTTTTCTATGGTAACCATATATATTTACCTAGCCTAAATATACTATTATCCCACACTTGCTATAAAAATGATTTGGAACTTAAGAGACATTCCATTGACAATGTGAGCTTGCAAAAGAAATTTGGTTTGGAATAGATGATAAGTGTGGCGGAGTTTCTCATTAAAAAAAATTAAAAAAATTACAAAGTATTTAAAATATTACAAGTTGCAACTAAAAATGGAATGTCGCAAAATCTATAAGAATGATGAAGAGGGGTCCAATTCAATAACAATAGGCCCTGATGGAGTATGAGAATTCTTTATTGATAAACTCTCTGCCTCTCTCTAATCCTATGAAGTTTTTAGAATCTTTGTTGCATCATATCCTTTTATTTTTTAGCCATATCACTACCCATTGACCCCATTACAACCTTTGTTGAAAACCTTTTGATTTTGTGTGGTACCTTCGGTGTAGTGGAGATTTGTACCAAATGAAGAGTTTATGATGTTTAACTCTTCCATTAAAAATTGAATGATGGTTTTTGTGAGGTTTTATGGGAATTCACTTATTTGAAGTATGCATGGTGTCACAACCTCCCAACAATATGTATAAATATATATATAAACAGCATGTGCAACATAATTTGTGCACGTATACATGTGTATAACTTTCTTTTCTAGTTAATTCAACAAAACATTGTTAAAGTAAAGTTCTTTCAGATCTTGTAACATTGTATATACATAGGTAATTAAAACATTAACTAGGTCTATCAAAATTATCACAAACTCAAACTCTCTGTCATAAAGGAGTTTTGAAAGTGATATACAGTATAAAGTCACTAATATAATATAATAACTATAAAATCAAAAGTGTAGCCCACAAAATAGCCTAACAGGTCATCATCCAAGTGGATTGATCTTTGAAAGCCTGTAAGAGCTCCACTGTCAGCCAGTAAACCAGAGGTCCCAAGTCTTACCATGTTCACCTAGAATGCATGAACTATAAGAGTTAATACTCAATAAGTAAAACATCATGCATGGCAATAGTATGATATAAAATCTTATGCAACTCATCTCTAATATATGATGCTATAAATGTGTCAAATTTGAGTACTCATAAATCAAAGAGTTTTTATTAAAAATCACTTCATTTTATTGGGCCCACCTACTATGTAGTGAAAAGAGCTATGCACAATATTAATAATCAAATGGCCATAAATAAATTGACTCAGTCCAGGGACCATCTCCTGGGATCACCAAAGGTTTAACCCCTGTCTTTTCCTGTGATCTTCCAGAATTCTTCCCATTGGCAGAGTCAATAAGGGCACAGTCATGTGGTCCACCCTCTCGTGACCATCAGAGGCACACCCCCTGTCAACCCCTATGATCCTCCAAGAAGTAACACTCACGGCTCCCCAAAATATCACATAAGCACACCTCGCATGCTTCGTTACACGAGCAGTGGCCAACCAAAATATTTTCTTTCTTAAAATCATATCTCAAATCATAAAGTGCATGCAAGAACCTCCACTATACTCATATGTTGTGCATGCACATGTAAATGCTCATGAATGGTATGTTCAATATGAAATGCAAGTCATCTTGCTCTCAACATGTTTCAAAAATCATAACACTCTTAAGGTACATACTATATTTCTCATCTAGTCAATTTAAGTATCATCAACACATTAGGTATAAATTTTCAAGACATACTATGTTTGTGTATTGTAGGTACAAATGAATCTTTACTTACCTTTCACTTAATTGGTGGCTTAGTTTAGATTTGTTTATCATTCCCCTCCAATCTTAGATATAAAATAGCCTATAATATTACCCAACATCAAGAACCATTCCCAATTTGGCAAGTTGAAAGCATAAAATATCATACTAGGACCTTAAACACCAAGCTATCTAGGTAACAATCAAACTTCTACAAACTAGAACCCAATCTAGTCTCTCAAATACCTTAATTTCTCATCTTAGATACATGTAACCATATTATAATTGAAGTATTATAACTCTAATAATATAGACCATATTGTTAACACCCAATAGCAACATGTCTAGGTTAAAATATGCTAAGTTATCAAATGGGACACATTCACATTTTCATATTTTCTTACTGTCCAATTTAGTTACATGATAATTTTGCCATCCTTGAGAATATCCAATCACTCAAAATTTTTTACCACACTTAGATACCATGCATAGTAATGTAATCATATTTTATAATTGCCTAAAATCACTGATGTACCTCAGCAAGGCCAGCCCACTTATCACTGCACAAAAACTGTTAAGTTCTATTATGATAGTTTTGAGTGTCTCTTTAAATATCAAATCATATTTCAATTGGTAACCTATCCAAACTTACATACATCACCTACACTCATATGTAAAAAAAAATATGGTGAAATATATAGGTTTTAATCAAGTTATTGTACATATATAAAGCTTTAAAAATAAAAACCAGCAAGTATACTGTTTCTGTCCCTAGTAATTTCTATTGCAATTTTGTAACTAAAAATTCCTCTTTTGTGAATTATAAGACCATAAATAACATCATAACATGATTATAAATCATAATATAAGTTTTTTAAAAATTGTAAACCCTCAGACAATTCAATAACTTAAATAAAAAAATGAGTTAAGCTCACCTATGCACAGATTTAAACTTCTACTTGCTCTTCCTTACTTCCCTTTACTTCCTTCAGTTTTTCTTTACTTGGAATCACTTGAGAGAAACTTATAGAATTTAATATGGAGGTTTGGGAGGTGTAATAGCTCAGAAAATGGTTTTCGATCATGGTTCAAGGATAGAAATGAAGAAAGGTTGAGGTCGCAGCTTAAGTTGGCAAAGGTTGAGGTGTCAACTGGTGGTTCAAATATGATATTAATCACACCTTATGCAGCTCTAATATATTGTTTCTCAATATTTATTTATCTATTTACAACCTATTTTAATTGCCATATGATCGGATAATAAATTTTTGCCCTAATTTCTTAACCATTCATTCGGTCTCTAAACAGATTGACACCTGATTCTTAAATGATTGTCTAGTTTGCATTTATAAAATCTTTTTTCACATATAGACCTTATAATATAACACTTAAATCACATTATATCTTGTCCAATATCCTGAGTATGTGAATTCATGGATATATACTTTTAAAACACCTTCATCTAATTAAATCGAATCATATAAGCTTACTAGTAACACCTTTAACACTTCCAAAATTATAACATATAACCTATGAATATTCAATATATTGACCAATCTATTCTTTTCTTATCTAAATATAGAATTACTTAATTAGGTTATAGGATCTTAACTACTAACGTCAAATGATAGCAGTAGAGGTATAACGATTAAGAATGCTATATAAGATGTCATGTAAATTTTAATGCAAATTAGTATATAAGTAGCATGTAGTGTATGAATCATATTGGCCAAGTGAGTAGTGTGAGGCTTGAGTATTACATCTTCCCCTCATTATTACAATTTCATCCTCGAAATTTACTTACCGAACGAGTTCTGGATACTTAACTTTTGTATCATCTTCCCTTTCCCAAGTAGTTTCTTCTGTTGACTGACTTCTCCATAATACTTTAACCATTGGGATCTTTTTATTTATGAGTTATTTTACTTCTCATAGAAGAATCTCCGCAGGTCTTTCTTTATAACTCAAATATGCTTTTAGCTCGATAGGTTCATTTTTCAGAATATGAGATGGATTTGTAATATATTTCCTCAACATGGATACATGAAATACATTGTGCACTTGTGACATTAATCCAAATAGGTCCAGTTTATAAGCAACATCCCCAGTTCATTTAATAATATGAAATGGACCAATATATCTAAGACTTAGCTTTCCTTTCTTTTCAAACCGCATAATCCCCTTCATTGGAGATACCTTCAGAAATACTTGATCTCCTACTGTAAATTCTAACATTCTTCTTCTTTGATCAACATAACTTTTTTGTTAGCTCTGGCCAGTCTGCATTCGTTGACGAATTTATGTCACAGGTTATGTCATTTCTTGAATCATATTTGGGCACAAATGCTTCTTTTCACCAATCTCATCCCAATGAACTGGAGATCTACATTTTCTATTGTATAATGCTTCATAGGGGCCCACTCCAATAGTGGACTAATAGCTGTTATTATAAGAGAATTCCACTAAAGGTAAAAATTTGCTCCATTGACCATGGAAATCTAATACACAAGCTCTAAGCATATCTTCCAACATTTGTATTGTTCGCTCTAATGTCCATCAGTTTGGGAATGATATTCAGTGCTGAAAGATAATTGTGTTCCTAATACCTTGTGTAAACTCTTCCAAAATATAGATAGAAATCGTGAATCTCTATCAAAAATAATAGATAGTGGTACCCTATTAAGTCTGACTACTTCTTGTATATATATCTGTAACGGTCCATGGAATAAGTGGAACATATTGGAAGAAAATGAGCAGATTTAGTTAGCCTGTCAATGATAACCCAAATAGCATCATGACCTTTAACTGTTTTAGGTAATCCTGACATGAAATCTATAGTAATTCTTTCCCATTTCCATTCTGGAATAAACAAAGGTTGCAAGGTTCCTGCTGGTCTTTGATGTTCTGCCTTTATTTGTTAACATATCCAACATTGTTCTACAAATTGAGCAATATCTTTTTTCATACCTGGCCACAAGTAATGCGTTATCAAATCTCTATACATTTTCGTAGCTCCTGGATGCACTGAATATGGCGTTGAATGTGCCTCTACTAAAATATCTTCCCGAAGGTTATCTACATTAGGGACAATATTGAAGCTTTTTATGATTCCAATAAAGGTGAACGGTTCCTCTCTAGGAGGTTGAAAAGTTACTGTCATTCTCTGACAATCTATTATAGCATGATACTTTGTCAACCAAACCATACCCAAAATCATATCATAGTCATTCATGGCCAATACAATTAAATATACATAGAGTTCTCTATTTTCATTTGGAATATCACAATCTCTTAAAACATGGTTAGTTTGTTTTGAATCTCTAGAAGAAATTATCACATTATAACTGACCTCAATAGTATTAGGTACTCTACTCAGCCTCTTCACATACTCAGTGGATATAAATGAGTGTGTAGCTCCAGAATCAAACAATATAAATGTTGGAGTACCAAAGATAGAGAATTTACCTGTTACCACTGATGGGTTCACCTCAGCATCTAATCTAGTAATGGTAAAGACTCTAGCTGGCACTTTTCTTTATGATGTTGGATTTGGATTATCTGAACATATATGTCCAAACTTTCCACACACAAAGCAGGTTCTAGTCTCCATCGAGCAAACTCTACTATGGTCACACCATATTTCGGACAAGCAGGTTGCGACATCGGTGCTTTGCCTTGATCAATATTTGTATGCTGACTCTGATCCCACTATTGTTGCCCTTGTCTAGGTTGGAATTTAGATTTTTGATTCTGCATTTGAAATAGTCTCTTCTTTTCATTTCCAACCTATCGTTGCCCCTGTCCTTGGTTAAATTGGCGTTGAATCTCCTAAGCATGAGAGATTCTAAGTTCAGCTTGTTCTGCAACTAAAGCTCTCTAACTAATTTGTGAGTATGTCACTCCTTGGATTCCTGCCATATTCACATCTCTATATAGCTCTGGTCTCAAGCCTTCAAGAAATCTTTCAACTTTCAGTACATCAGTGTTGATCATAAGTGTGGCAAATCCAGATAGCTATTCAAACTTACGAATGTATTCTCCAACTGTCGTAGTTCTCTGTCATAGCTGTATAAATTCATTCATCTTCATTCCATGAACTGGAGTTGTGAAGTATTTATTTCGAAACAACTCTTTGAATCTACCTCAAGTCATGACAGTGGTGTTTTCGATGCTCCTCATTGTATCCCACCAATGTCCAGCACTGCCTCGAAGTATAAAGGATGCACACATCACTTTCTCTTCTTCTGAAATTCTACTATACTGAAACATGTTTTCAAGAGTTCTTAACCAATCTTCTGCAGCTATAGGATCTAATGCATCCTCAAATACTGGTGGGTTCAGTTTTTTGAATCTTTCCCCAACTATCTCCACATGTTCTACTTGGGGTTGTGGTTGAACTATTTCAGCCCTTGGTTGTCCACCCATATCCCTCTACTAGATAAGTTGTCGAATTTGTTCTGATTATCATTCCACAAGCTCTGTAAGTCGATTAATGATAACATCATGATCACTATTCAGAATAGGTGTCTGCTCTCCTGGAGTTCTGGCTCCACTACTACTTTCACCCCTTGTTCTCACCATGACTGCAATACGATTTTTTTTTATAACAATTGGCCAATATAATTCATGAAGTATATAATACATTATAACATAAAATAAAACTTGCTGGCATGGCTGTGCTCCACAAGTTCTAAGATCATGTACATGAACAGTCTACAAAATCAAGATCTAGGCTCTGATACCACTCTTTGTCACAACCTCCCAACAATATATATAAATATATATATAAACAACATGTGCAACATAATTTGTACACGTATGCGTGTGTATAACTTTTTTTTCTAGTTAGTTCAACAAAACATTGATAAAAGTAAAGTTTTTTTATATCCTATAACACTGTATATACATAGGTAGTAATTAAAATATTAACTAGGTCTATCAAAATCATCACAAACTCAAACTCTCTATCACAAAGGAGTTTGAAAGTGATATAGAGGATAAAGTCATTAATATAATATAATAAACAATAAAATCAAAAGCACAGCCCACAAAATAGCCCAACAGGTCGTCATCCAAGTACACCAGCCAGCTAGTAGGAGCTAATACTTAATAAGTAAAAAATTATGCATGGCAAGAGTATGATATAAATTCTCATGTAACTCATCTTTAAGATATGAAGCTATAAATGTGTCAAATTTGAGTACTCATAAATCAAAGAATTTTTATTAAAAATTACTTCATTTTATTAGGCCCTTTGGCCCACCTACTATATACCAGAAAGAGCTCTGCATAATATCAATAATCAAATAGCCATAAATAAATTGACTCACTCCAAGGGCCATCTCCTAGATCACCAAAGGTCCACCCTCTGTGTTCTCCTGTGATCCTCTAGAATTCTTTCGACGGCGGAGTCAATAAGGGCATAGTCAATTGGTCCACCCTCTCGTGACCACCAGAGGCACACCCCCAGTCAACCCCTACGGTGCTCTAAAATATCACATAAGCATGCCTCGCATGCCTTGGTACACTAGTAGTGGCCAACCAAAATATTTTCTTTCTAAAAATCATGTCTCAAATCATAAAGTGCATGCAAGAACCTCCACTATACTCATATGTCGTGCATGCACATGTAAATACTCATGAGTGGTATGTTCAATATGAAATGCAAGTCATCTTGCTCTCAACATGTTTCAAGAATTATAAAACTCTTAAGGTACATACTATACTTATCATCCATTCAATTTAAATATCATCAACACATTAGGTATAAATGCTTCAAGACATACTATATTCATGCATTGTAGCTGCAAATGGATCTTTACTTTCCTTTCACTTGATTGGTGGCTTAGTTTTGATTTGTTTATTATTCCTCTCCAATATTAGATGTAAAATAGTCTGCAATATTACCCAACATCAACAACCATTCCCAATTTGGCAAGTTGAAAGCATAAAATATCATACTAGGAACTTAAACACCAAGCTATCTAGGTAACAATCAAGCTTCTACAAACTAGAACCCAATCTAGTCCCTCAAATACCTTAATTTCTCATCTTAGATGCATGTAACCATCATATAATTGAAGTATTATAACTCTAATATCATGTACCTAATTGTTAACACTCAATAGAAACATGTCTAGGTTGAAATATGCTAAGTTATCAAATGAGATATTCACATTTTCATATTTTCTTGCTGTTCAATTTAGTTACATGATAATTCTGACATCCGTAAGCATATTCAATCACTTCCAAATTTTTACCACACTTATATAATATGCATAGTAATGTAATAATATTTTATAATTTCCTAAAACCACTGATTTACCTCAGCAAAACTAGCCCACATATCACAAAACAAAAACTGTAAGTTCTATCATGACAGTTTTGAGTCTCTTTAAATATCAAACCATATTTCAATTTATAACCTCTCCAAACTTACATACATCACCTACACTCATATATAAACACATATATGTTGAAATATATATGTTTTAAGCAAGTTATTATACATATATAAAGCTTTAAAAAAAAAACTAGCAAGTATACAGTTTTTGTCCCTATTGATTTCTATTGCAATTTTGTAACTAAAAATCCCTCTTTTGTGAAGTATAAGACCATAAATAACATTCTAACATGATTATAAACCATAATAGAAGCTTTAAAAATCATAAAACCTCAAACAATTCAAGAACTTAAATAAAAAACATGAGTTAAGCTTACTATGCATAGATTTAAACTTCTACTTGCTCTTCCTTACTTCCCTTTGCTTCCTTCACTTTGTTCTTTACTTGATATCACTTGAGAGAAACTTCTAAAATTTAATATGGAGGTTTGTGAGATGAAATAGATCAAAAAATGACTTTTGGTCATGATTCAAGGATAGAAATGAAGAAAAGTTGAGGTGGTAGCTTAAGTTGGCAAAAGTTGAGGTGTCAAGTTGTGGTTCAAATCTGATATTAAGCACACCTTATAAAGTTTTGATATAGTGTTTCAAAATATTAATTTATCTATTTACAACCTATTTAAATTGCCATACGATCGAATAATAAATGTTTGCCCTAATTTCTTAACCGTTCATTCGGTCTCTAAACGGATTGACACCCGATTCTTAAATGATTGTCTAGTTTGCATTTCTAAAATCCTATGCACATGTGGACCTTGTAATATGAAACTTAAATCACATTATATCTTGTCCAATATCTGAAGGATGTTAATTCATGGATGTATACTTTTAAAACACATTGATCTAATTGAATCGAATCATATAAGTTTACTAGTAACACCTTTAACGCTTCAAAAATTATAACATATAACCTATGAATATTCAATATATTGACCAATCTATTCTTTTTCTTATCTAAATATAGAATTACTTAATTAGGTTATAGGATCTCAACCACTAACATCAAGTGATAGCATTAGAGGTACAACGATTAAGAATGCTATATAAGATGCCATGTATATGTTAATACAAATTAGCATATAAGTAGCATGTAGTGCATAAATCATATTGGCCAAGTGAGTAGTGTGAGGCTTGTGTATTACTATGAGGCTTGGGTATTATACATAGTTTCGTCACTATTGACATTATCTATTCACACACACACTTGAGTATGTTTATTGTGAAAACATATTGACTTTTGAATGACTAAATGTTAGATTCAACATTTGTTTAATTTCATTTTCATATTACTTTGTTTTTTTTTAGAGAATATTGGTTGGAGCGTAGTTATCATAGGTATTTGTGGGTATCACTGCTGAAAACCCTCACAAAATAATAACTCATCCTCTATGAGCCACCAAGGGGTTTAAAGACTTGTTACATATGCTAAATGCAATCATGAGTTCCTACGAAAATGGATTAGTGTAGGTTTGTTTTAGACTTGCTTGAGGAGGAGTGAGGGTTAAGTGTGGGGGAATTTAATAGGTGTATATTTTGACATATTTTTGTATCAAATCCTTTATTTTTTCTTGATTTATTCTTGTTAATAATATAGTTTTATTAATTTTTTGTGTCAGGGAATTAATGAATAAAAAGAGATCAAAAAGAGCCAAAATGAAACCAAAGAAAACAACATATTTCATGAGCAAGTTGGGAGATAATATTTTATTGGATCAATGAAACATCACAATTATAATAAAATGGTGATTTTTACCTAAGTCCATCATGTGTAGATCAAAATATATGCAAGAAATCACTTGAACTTTGCAAATGATTGTTGGGCTTGCATTAAATTCAAAACTAGCATATTTTCAAACTTGTGGAATTTTAGTATTTTGGGCATAACTCCATGTTCAAAAGCCTTATGGACCTAAATTTTACTTTAATTAAAATCCAAGAGATAGAACTACAACTTTTCTGTTGGAAACTTAACCCAATTCAGCCTTGATGATAGCAGAATATTTGTCCAAATGTGTGCAATGGAAAGAATCTATCTATGCTGACACATTTCCTTAAACCAAGCATAACTTTCTCCCTAGTAGTTCGAATTAGGTGCTTCAAGTTGAAAAATGAAGCTAACAAATATATAAAACTTTCTTATTAATTGCTTTTCTAAATTCAGTTGATTGCATGGATAAAAATGTATGATAATATTTAGATCTAAAAAGGATATGTGAATTTAGAGTACATTTGAGATTAATTTGGAGTGAATTTGGAGATGCCAATTTAGGCACTCTTCTACTATAAATAGCGGCTCTTAGATGGCATTCAAGACACAAAAACTCTTATAGGGGAAAAGAAAGTTTTATTGTTATCTTTCTTTAGGCTAAGTTTTCTAATTGTAATGTAAGTTTTCTAGTAGGAATAAACATATATTCTCTAGTTTCTTTTCTATTTTTAATCTTTTCTATTTTCATTATGCCTTTCTAAATTTCATTTAGTTGAGGAGAATGGGTGAACTTCATGATGAAGGAAGAGGAACGGTTATAAAGGTGCATAATGTTCAGGTTTGTTATATTATTATTTTAATTTTTGATTGAAACCCTCCTTATTTTGTGGTAATTCTTGATTTATATATCACCAATAACATAACAAATACTTGGATTTATTTAGTTTATTGTACAGTTCTACTCCACCGACTGCTAACGTAAAACCTTTGTGTATAAAAATACTTAATCTCATAAATAAGTGTTAGCATTTTAACCCTTCTTGTTTAGTAGCGATTCTTGATTTATATATTACCAGTAGCACAAGAAATACTTGAATTCATTTATTTTATTATACAATTCCACTCCACCGACTACTAATATGAAACATTAATTTATTGTAGACAAAGGTGTGCATAAATATTTGATTCCATAAATAAGAGTTGGTGTTAAGAGATAATTTGCAAACAGTAAGACAATATCATGATTACCTTAATGCATGAACTATTTGATAATATCTTTCCATTAGAACTTTCATTATGTATAAATTCTAATAATGATATTTAAAAGAAAAAAATAATAAATAATCATTCCACTATCCAAAACTCAATAGCAAATCTTTAATTCTCAGTATTTTTATTACTTTGATTTTTAGTTATAGCATAAATTTTTCTTTATAATCTATACTAAATTCAACCCATTTTTAAGAAATATAAACCTAAAAACTTCAAACAACTTCCCTGTGGATAGATCTCGAACTTTCGATAAATTTTTTACTAGATACAACCTGCACTTGGATTTGCAACCTTAAAGTTGTAGCACCCAACAAGCCATCATTCAAACATTCATATTTTAATCATTAACCAATAATATTTCAACACTACTATAACTTAAGATTTCACACAATTTATTTTTTTTGACAATTGAAAAATAAACAAAGCAAATCCTACTAAAAAAGCAGAAAAAAATCCAATGAAAAATAAAAGCAAACTAGAAAATCGATAGTACTCCCCCAAACTTAAATAGTACATTATCCTTAATATAAAATAAAACAAGTAAAATAGAGGACTTTCCTGAAACATGGAGCATCATGGGGGCTGGAAGTCTCATTTTGCTTCAAAGGTTGTGTTCATGCATTTAATTTCATCGTAAAAAAGGAAAATTAGAAAACACAATCAAAATCGTAAAATATGACTAACCTAAATAACTTCCTAGCTACAATAGAATAACAAATACAAAGATTTATTTTTGTATTTGAAAGAAAGCAAGTAAATTTCTTGGGTTGCCTCTCAAGAAGCGCTAGTTTATAGTCTTTAGCCTGACTTCTTCTTTAAGTTAGGTCTCCAAGAGAGATGTAATCAACATTTTCCTTGGAGACCCATCAACCTTTTTACATCAACACTTTTTGCATTACTCCATTCATAATAAAGTTGTTTGCATCGATCAGCTAATGAGCAATTTCAAAATATTGAGATCAACCACAAGCTGAATGTAGTCTTTTATTGCTCGTTGTAGTTGTGGTTTAGGTTAGTTGTTACTGTTATTCTGGAAGGCTATTGCTTAAACTTTAATTTTCTTGCTTCCCCTAGCTTTTGAAGTGTGTCTTCAATTTCAGCTCCACTTTGGATACTTTTCTAAATTTTCTCATTAGTTGCCTATTCCTCCTCTTGGCCTTGAATGGACAGGTGAGGTTAAGGTAAGATTGTTTCAACTTTCATTGGTTCACCCCTCTAATCAATGTATCATTTCTACGAGTGATAATTTTGCAATGCTTATGGGGGCTTACTACAGTGTCACTTGAGAAACTTCCTCTTTATTGTTGCATATTTAATGTTATAGCAAATTCTCTAATTTGAAGTTCAAGACATATTATCTGTGTTTCCACACTAGTCATTTGTTCCCCCATGTTGGTTGCTAGCTACCCAATTTGAGCTTCTACATTGTCAAGTTTCTCTACAAATTTGTTAAACCTAGCTCTTGATTCTATTATTCAAATACATAACCCATCTTCCAAAGAGGACTTCTTCTATAGTGTTCAGTTGTCAAAGCTCAATGGATTAGTAAACCTTGGAGGTGGTTGGACGACATTACATGAGTTTCCATAAGAGAAGTTCTCATGGTTGTGAAGTATCGGATGATAATAATCAACCAAAGGATTGGCTTGATAGTTGTAAGTGTAGTTGTTCACATATTTCACTTGTTCTAGACCTCTTCATTCTCCATTAATATTGCATGCTCTCATTTGCAACAACTTTTAGTAGTTGTTGAAAGCCATCTCCCAAGCAAAATCTTCAACTTTTTTTGCTTTCCTACACTTCACCTTTCAAAACAACAAAAACAAGAAAGGTAAACAAAGATAAAAATAAAATAACTCAAAATTAAAATTGAGATTACATGGTAATAATATTAATAAATTTCAGTCCCCGACAACAACACCAAATACTTTTTCATTGAAATCATACCCGCAATTGTATATTGTTAAGTTTTATTATAGTAGGATGAGAAGGGTTGTCGTATCCATAGGGATTGATTTAATATTAACCCTAAGTACTATAATTAGAATAATCCTAGTTTTATTGAGATGAATCTCATAAGTGTTGCAATTACTTAGACTAAATTCCTAAAATTCATCAATTTCAAACCTACAATTTATAAGTTATGAATCCCTAAAGTAATCAACTCCTTCTCTCAAGTGCTGAGTGATTATGAATTTTAACTCGGATTTCAATACCACTACAAAACTAAAATTCTATAAAAGTTTAATGGATTCTTCAATAAGACTTCAAAAGGTTCTTAAACCTCTTGAATCTAAGAATTCCTACATTGTGTTATCCTATGGTCATACATAAATCTCCCCCTCTCGAGTGCTGAATTTCTTACACCAAACATTCAAGACTAATAACATGAATTGAAAATCAAAATTTAAGATCCAATATAGGTTGCATTATCCTCTAGAAACTAGAATTTAACTCATAACTAAAACTAAAAAACTCATAGACAAGTTCATGTTCAAGGTTTAAAGGCAAAAAGAAAGAAAGAAAGGAATTCAAGAATCAAAAGAAGAAAATCTTCTGTGTGTTCAGGAATTTAATGTCTTCAATCATGTTCTTGAACATTCTTCTTGCTCTATAGTCTTCTTCTTATGTTTTCGAAGTGCCAAAAGTCCCTTGAATGAATTATAAGTCTTCTAACTATACTTTTATTCCAAAAACACACATAAAAAACCTAATTCTTGTAAAAATCCAAAAAAATGTGCCCCAACACCAAGTGCTATTCTGGCCACAGCTAAAATTGTTATGTCCAGTATATTGTAATGGATTTTTATCCTTCTCAGATGAATTAGCTTTTTGTCTTTGAATATACATTATAGCTATATATATTGTCCTTTCATAGTCGCTTGAATCACCTTAATATCAAATTTGTAGAAAATGTTATGACAAACATACTGAGATGTGCCTCATCAAAAAGTTTTAGTCCATTGCTGACTCTTCAACCTGATTTGTGTCATTAAAACAGGGCGAACTACTATTTGTGGTCAACACACTACTCCTAGCTTTCCAATAAATCAAGACTCCAATCAATAGGATGTTGAGGAAAGAGTTATATAAAAAATACAAACATTATCGTAGTAGTGCTTGACACTGAAACATTCTTGACTTATTTCCTTTGCATCTTTGGACTTCTACCTGTTATCTCATTCTTCAATTCTCTACAAAATGTTAATAAAATTTATAAAAAGAAAAATAATGCACTTGATCATGAAAAAAAAAATTAGTTCGAGGTATTTGAATTGGAGGTAAAATACCCACAAACTTAAAGACTTCCTTGTCCTCGAGCATAACAAAGAAAACAAACTAAATTAAACTAAATTGAAGGACTCTAATACAAATCTTAGGTATTGACTTGCACTAAACCATCACACCTCAATTTTATGAGACCATATGATAAACTAAATGGTAGCTAACACAACCCTCAAGCTATTTTACCTTACAACTTTCCATACACCCCAATTTCATTAGGTCATATGGTACTAAGTGTCAAGCATACCTCATCAAATGTCCATATGAGTAAGACAACAAAAGTATGTCCCACGATTCGTGGCCAACACCCTTAGCCCACCTATCCCATAGGCATCTCCATGCTAGTGGTAGTCCCAACTATAACCTCCACTTAACATATCCCACGAACTTATGGCTAACAGACCAAGCGTGGCAGCATGGCACATGCTAACTACCTTTGATGGAAGACTTGGATAATTGGGCCCATCCCAATATTGCCTATGTATGCCTGACATAGAATTTACTTAAAAAAATTTAAACTTACAACATTTTCAAGTAAGGGTTTCATTTTTTACCAATACCTCATCATTTTGTTATGTTGTTTATTTAATGTTGCACTATTACTAAGATTGCAAGCATAATCATAGGAAAGCAATAAATAAACCTATGCATGCATCTACCATACATATACAAAGGGATGATCATGGCCCTTTAACCTATGCGATCCACTTGAGCCAAAATGGATCAATGGTTAATCTAAGAGTAACAATTAAAATGATAATAAACCCAATTAATGTACCACCTATACATTTTGTGCATTAAATCAATGCTTTTATCCACCTTGCTCATTTTTCTTGTTCACCAAAAATAAAAGTAGGCCTCACCATCCTAATTCTACTCTTATTACAATTTTTTATCCTAACATGAAATCTTGGAATTTATTCTAAGGGGAGTTACATTGGAGAGAGATAGAATTTACATTCAGAGACATAAATAAAGAAAAGGCAAGACTCGCGTATGTCATTTTAATAAAAAAATCAAAAGCATTGAAACCATCACATAGAATTAAAATAGTCTAGGCCCCATGATCATCCAACCTATACATGCCAAATTCAATCATCACATGATACAAATTTTAAAGTATGCAAAATTTATCAATCATTTATTATTGATGTTTTTTTAGTTTAGGATTTAATTCATGATTTTTCATGAAAAATCATTTTTCAAAATTTTAAAAAATAACAATTAATTTAAAAAATTTAAAAATCTCATTTTATTGCACTAACACTTAATGGGCAGCAAATAATCTACTGCCAAGAAAATTACCTCATCAAGCACCGTGACGCCACCAGGCAGTGCTACAACCTTGGGCAATTTTCCTAGCCGGCGCCTAGGCGCTGTGCCCTCTGTCCTCGGTAACCTGTAACACCAGGTGGCCGCACCAAGGAGCTACTACATGAGTTTCTAGAATTTGTTTTTTATTTATGTCATATAGTTTTAAACATTTTAAAATCATGCAGAAAATTCTACAATTTCAATTCCCAAACAAAAATGCAATTTAAACATAATTTTCATCTTATGAAAAATTAGGTATGTTTATGCAAAAACAATCAAAATGCATTAATCTAGCTCTGATACCACTATTGGGTTCACAAAATTGTAGGATAGTATGTGTAGCAGAAATTTAAATTTTTTCAACAATTGAAATAAAAGCATACATCACATGTATAATGCTAATCCCAAATTCAATGTGATTTTCAGTTTGCATTATGATTGTTCTCTTAAAATAAATTAAATGACTAAGTTTCGTGAAATATACCTTTCAAGCACTCTATTTGCAGTGGGGTGTGAAGGAATTTGAATTCCTCAACCTCCTCACCAACTCCTTCTCAAGCTTCCCACAAACTCCTTCATTTGGATATCCTAATAGGTTCACAAAGAACTCCCACTAGAGCTCCTCCAATGGTATCCACACCTCGATTAAATCCACAAGCACTAAATCCTTGCTAGTAAATTTAGTCTTCTTATTTCTAATCTAGTTTAGGAGTGAAAAAAGCATGAAACATTTTTGATGGAATGATTTTAGTTGTAGAAGAAAATAAAAGAAAACATGAAAGATGGAGATGAAGAGAAGCAATTGCAAATTTGAGTCTCATTAGCTTAGGATTCTCGGCCCCTTTGTGGTTTTTTTGTACATAAGATGGTATTGACCTAATCCCATCAGGTCTCCAACTCTTTTCTTCCTTATCCTCATATCTTTCCTAATCTAATCAGGAAACCTTCTCATTCATTATCACTTGCTTTTTTCTCTCTCTTCAAGACAAAGACCTTTTCATCTTTTATTAGCAGTCTTTAATTCTTGTAACTAAAACTCCTAATCGGCCTCTAAACCTATGGGTTTGGACTTTAATAAACTATTAAAGTTCAATTAATTGATCTCTATCATTTAATCAAATGCAATTTTATTAGATGATCAAATTAATTAATTAGTTCAATAAAAGGCCACCTAATCACATTTGGCCCAATTAATATAATCATATTATTTTATTTGGTTAAATTAATTTAACTCCTTAAATTAATTTTAGGCTAGCTAATTAATTGATCCAATCAATTAATTAACTCACTCCTATAAGCCCCTAATTCTTTTTTGGTCCAAATAAATAATCATATTAATTCTTTGGATTAATTAATTTAACCCCTTAAATTAATTATAGCTCAAGTTAATTAATCATAATTAGTTAACTTAATCCAACACTTTGGATCTCATCATATTATAAGTGAATCATCTCAATTTTGTATGAACCTATTAGGTTCACAACTAAGCTAACAGTGAGCTTACAACATTAACCTTTTCATTCCAAGAACCTCACAAGTCAAGGAAAGCACCTAGCAGTGCATCTTGACTACCTAATCTTAGATGAACAACAAGAGAACATTTTCTATTATGAGTACCATGCAAATATAGTCCTTCTATGAACTAATCTTCTAATTAAATCTAGGGCATGTATTATTAGTTGAAACCCTAATATGACTAAATAACTATGATCCCATTTCAAGTCACATTGACTCATTGATGAATCACTAGAAAACCCCACGTCTAGTATTTGTCTTGCCTTGGCTAAGGTCTTCGAGATCAAGGACTATGAAAATATAGAAGATTCACATATTTAACCAGATAGGTGATAAATCCTTTGTTGGTGACTTATTAACCTCCATACATAAAGATCATAAGTAAATACTTTAGGATTATCACACAATCAAAAAATATATCAATGTGCATGATGTCATGCACAAGGCCACCACAGTGCCTTAAGTTTAAGGAATAGTCAATGCACTATCCTAACTAGGAAATTATCATTCGATAAACAACATTTCAAATTGAGAATTCTCCATGAGCCATTTAATGTGTTTTTTCCCTAACAAGCACCCACACACATGTACTAGTGTTCCTACACCAATGTATATAGAATGAGATTTTCTCTTTTTGAGCATGCATCATGTGTACGAGTTTATCGGGCATAACGGTGTCCTATCTGAATGAACCCCCAACTTGAAACATGTTTAAGACTAAAGATATAGAGGCATTATATGCATGACCATACCCCATAGCTATTTATGATTTTAGGACTTTATCTAATTGAAAAGATAATTAAAGATAATATTTTTAAAAGAGTATAAAAGCTAGGGATTAATTGGCTCACCGGGCACTACTATAACAATCTCCTACTTGCCCTAAAGCCAATTACATATGTATCTGAGACCTATCTTCTCGAGATGTCCTTCAAATACTCTTTGAGCTAAGGGCTTTATCAGTAGATCTGCTATATCTTCTACTGAAGATACTCACTCCACTCAAACGTTATATCTACTATTGATCTCTTAGATCAAATGGTATCGCCTCATTATGTGCTTGGTACTTAGATGTAATCTTAGCTCCTTTGCTTGCTCAATAGCCCTATTGTTATCATAGTAGATCATAACCAGATCAATAACAAAAGGAACTACACCCAACTTTTAAAAGAATTTCCTTATCCGAACACTCTCTTTTATCGCATCACATGTAGCAATGTATTCATCCTAGGTGGTGGAGTCCACAATCATCTCCTAATTGGAACTTTTTCAGCTGACCGCCCTACTATTTAGGGTGAATACAAATCCTGACATAGATTTTGAATCATTTACACCATACTTAAAGCTAAAAACATTGAAACCTTCTAGCTTCAACTCTCCCTACCGTAAACTAAGAAGATATCATTAGTCCTTTGTAAGTACTTGAGGATAGTCATTATAGTTTTCTAGTGCTCCTTGCCTAGATTGGACTGACATCAACTTACAACACTCAGAGCATGCACTATATCTTGCCTTTTACATAGCATAACATACATAATGCTTCTAATAGCAAATGCATATGGTATGCGAGTCATTTGTTCTCTTTCCTCTTGAGTCTTTTGGAACATTGACTTCGAAAGAGAAACCCCATGACTCATGGGTAAGAATCCTCTCTTGGAATTTTCCATGCTAAACCTCTTTAACATTTTGTTTATGTATGTGGATTGGGATAGTCCAATAATTCTTTTAGATCTATCTCTATAGATCCTAATCCCCAAGATATAGGATGCTTATCCTAAATCCTTCATGGAGAACTGAGTAGACAACCAAGCTTTTGTTGACAGTAATATCCCAACATCATTCCCAATAAATATGATGTCATCACGCTCACGATAACTTTCTTATACACACAACATTCATTCAGATTCTTGACAAAACCAAATAATTTGATTACACCATTGAATCTAAGGTTCTAGCTTTGGGAAGCTTTTGAGTCCATAAATAGATTGCTAGAGTTTGCAAATATTTTTCTTGCTCATACTGGATATGAAGCCCTCTGGCTGTCTTTTATAGATCTTTTCCTCAATAGTCCTATTAGGGAAGATGGTCTTCATATCTATTTATCATATCTCATAGTCATAATATGATGATGTCAATGACAATCAATATGCAAATAAATTTCAATATTGCCATGGTGATAAGGGTTTTTCATAGTTAATTCTTGTCATTGAGTGTAGCCCTTTGCAACCAGTCGTGCCTCATAGGTTAGTACCTCTCTATCTACTCCAAGCTTCTAATTGTAGACCCATTTGCAGCCAATAAATACAATACCCTATGCTTGGTCCACCAAGGTCCATACCTTGTTGGAGTAGATGGAGTCCATTTCGATTTGCATGGCCTCTTACCATCTTCTCAAATTAGTTTCAAACATTACTTCTCTATAATTCCTTGGATCACTATCTAAAGTATGCTCCTCCATGTTGTTCTTTAAAAAAAACTATACCTCTCACGTGGCTATGAGATCCTTTCAGATCTCCTGCAAAGCTGTGTAATAAAAGTGTTAGTTGTAGGTGTTTCTGGTAATACTATCTCTTATGGGATGCTTTGTGGTTCTTAAATTTCTTCAAATTCTATATCCTTGCCTTTTCTATCTAATAGAAATTCCTTCTCAGGGAAGGTGGCATTCCTCAAAACAAAGACCTTTTGTTCCGAGGGATCATAGCCTTTGGATACCCAAAAAACTTGCATAAAATGGATCTAACATCCTACTTGTCTCCCACTAACTACTTCATGTAAGTAGGGCAACCCTACCCTAAGGTATTCGTAAGAAAGGGTCTTGTCACACAACATCTCATATGGTGTTTTGGCCACTGACTTTCGTGACACTCTATTTAATAGAAATGCTACTGATTCCAAAGCATAGCCCCAGAATGAAAGAGGAATCCTGGTGAAACTTATCATGTACTGAACTATATACAATAATGTTGGGCTCCTATGCTGAGAAACCCTATTTAGTTGTGGAGTTATAGGTGGAGCCCACTATGAGAAAATCCCATTATCTCTTAGATAATGAAGAAATTTTAAGCCTAAGTACTCGTCTCCTCGATCAAATTGATGAATCTTATAACTTAAACGAAATTGTTTCTCCACTTCATGCCTAAAGTCTTTGAACCTTTCAAAAGCTTCACACTTATATCTTAGAAGATACACATGCCTATACCTAGAGTAATTATCAGTAAAGGTAATGAAATAGTGGTAGTTTCCTTGGGCACTAACACTTATTGAATAAATTGGATGATCAAATATAAAGGATTTGCAGCACGCTCTATTTGTCCAATAAATGGTGACTTAGTTATTTTTCCTTTTAGGCAAGATTCACAAGTCAGCATATCCTTAAAGTTCGTAAGGTTAAGCAAGTTAAGTAACATGTCGATTCTCTTCTTAGAGATATGACCTAGTTTAGCATGCCAGAACTATGATCGTCCAATTTATATTTGTTACTTTGTTGAATATGCAAGATAGATGTCACAACCACCCAAAAATATGTATACATATATAGAAACAAATTATGCAACATAGTTTGTGCATGTATGCATGTGTATAATGTTTTGTTAGCTAGTTAGTTTAAAAAAATACTAATAAAATAGAGTGCTTTCACCTCGTGTAACACTATAAATACATGGATAGTTATTTAAATAATAAAAAGGTCTATCAAAATTATCACAAACTCAGACTCATTTACAATGGAGTTTTGAAAGTGATATACAGGATAAAGTCACTGATATAATACAATATACTATAAAATCAAAAGCACAACCCACAAAATAGCCTAGTAGGTCGTTATCCATGTACATTGATCTTTGAAAGCCTATAGGAGCTCCACTGCTAGCCCAGTAAACCAAAGATCTCAAGTTTCACCATGCTCACCTATAATGCATGAACTACATGAGCTAATGCTCCATAAGTAAAAATCATGCATGCTAAGAGTATGATATAAAATGTTATGCAACTCATCTCTAAGATATGATGCTAGAACTGTGTCATATTCGAGTACTCATAAATCAAAGATTTTTTATTCAAAATCATCTTATTTTATAGGGCCCTTGGCCTACCTACTATGCACCGAAAACAACACTGCATAATATTAATAATAAAATGGCCAATAATAGATTGATACAATCAAGTGAACCATCCTCCTGTGACCCCCAGATAAGTATCCCACTCACGGCATCAATCATAATAAAGGCACAACCAAGTGGACCATCCTTTTGTGACCACCAAAGTTCCACCCCTTATCTTCTCTTATGATCCACCGAGAAGT
Source organism: Paulownia fortunei (assembly GCA_019321725.1). NCBI lineage: Eukaryota > Viridiplantae > Streptophyta > Magnoliopsida > Lamiales > Paulowniaceae > Paulownia > Paulownia fortunei. The sequence goes on along the minus strand of CM033113.1, from coordinate 13,664,796 downwards.
ATCCCACTTGCGGTACCTAAAATATCATAAACATGCCTCGCAATTCTCAGTGCACTAGTAGTGGCCAATAAACATCTTTATACATAAAAATTATTTCTCAAATCATATCGTGCATGCAAGAACCTCAACTATCCTCGTATGCTATACATGCACATACAAATGCTCAAGAATGGTGTATTCAATATAAAATGCAAGTCATTTTGGTCTCAACATGTTTCAAGAATCATAAGCCTCTTAAGGTACATAATATACTTGTCATCCAATCAATTTAAATATCATCAATACATTAGGTATAAATACTTCAAGACATAGTATATTCACGCATTGTAGTTGCAAATGGATCTTTACTTACCTTCCACTTGGTTAGTGGTTTAGTCTAAATTTGTTTAGTATTTTACTCAAACCTTGGATGTAAAGTAGCCTATAATATTATCCAACATCAAGCACCATTGCCAATTTGACAAATTGAAAGAACAAAATCTCATACTAGGTCCTTAAACACCAAGCCATCAAGGTAACAATCAAGCTTTTACAAACTAGAACCCAATATAGTCCCTCAAATACTTTAATTTCTCATCTTAGATATATGTAAATATCATTAATTGAAGTATTACAACTCTAATAGCATGTACCTAAATGTTAGAACTAAATAGCGACATGCTTAGGTTAAAACATGCTAAGTTATCAAATGGGATCGATTCATATTTTTATATTTTATTGCTGTCCAATTCAGTTGCATGATAATTTTGACATCCATAAGAATATCCAATCACTCCCAAATTTTTTTCACACTTAGCTAACATGTGGAGTAACATAACCATATTATACAATTTCCAAAACTCACTGATTTACCTCAGTAAAACCAGATCCTTTATCACAACACAAAAACTGCAAGTTCTATCATGACAGTTTTGATTGCCTCTTCAAATATCAAACCATAATTTAATTTCTAACCTCTTCAAACTTATATCCATAACCTAGACTCATATGTAAACACATACATGGTAAAAATATAGGTTTTTCTCAAGGTATTTTCCCTTTTTATAAAGCTTAAATAATCAAAATCAGCAACTACACAGTTTCTACCTTTAGTGATTTACTAAGGTTTTGCAACCATAGATCCTTGTTTTATGCATAATAAGACCACCAACAACACCCTAATATGATTATAAACAAGAATAGAAGATTTAAAAATCATAAAACCCTCAAATAATATTACAATTAATGCTGAAAGTATGAGTGAACATCACCTATGCACAAATTCAGCATTAACTTGTCAGTTACTACTTCACTTTGCCGTCTTTCCCTTCTTTTTAATTGAGATCACCTGGGGAAAACTTGGAGAGCTTAAGGTAAGTATTTGGAAGGTGAAATAACTCAGAAATGGTTAGAAGTCATGGGTTAGTGCTTAAGTGAAGAATGGCTTGAGGTGGTAGCTTAAGCTTGAGGTGTCATCACTTGAGGTGTCAAACCATAAGATGGCAACACTTGTGATTTCAAAGAACAAGATGGCAACACTTGTGATATCAAAACCTTAGGTGTTAAGTATGAGGTGTCAAACATGAGGTGTTCAGGTGTCAAGTATGAGGTGTTAAGTACATGGTGTTCAACCATGAGGTGTGAAGCATGAGGTGTTGTGTTGTGGTACAAATGTGATATTATACACACCTTATACAGCTCTAATCAAGTATTTCTCAATATTTATTTATTTATTTACAACCCACTTTAATTTTCGTACGATCGGATAATAAATTCTACCATAATTTCTTATTAATGCAAATTAGCATTTAAGTAGCATGTAATGCATAAATCATATTGGCCAAATGAGTAGTGTGAGCTTGGGTATTATATCTTTCCCTCTTTATTAAAATTTCATCCTCAAAATTTACATACCGTAAGAGTTTTAGATACTTAACTTTCATATCATCTTCCCTTTCCTAAGTAGCTTCTTCTATTGATTGATTTCTCCGTAATGCTTTAACCAATAGGATCTTTTTATTTCTAAGTTGTTTTTCTTCTTGTAGAAGAATCTCTACAGGTCTTTCTTCATAACTCAAATCTATTTTCAACTCTTTATGTTAATTCTTCAGAATTTGAGATGGATTTGCAATATATTTCCTCAACATGGATACGTGTAATATATTGTGCACTTGAGATATTTATGCAGGTAGGTCGAGTTTGTAAGCAACATCCCCAATTCATTCAATAATATGAAATGAACTAATATATTTAGGACTGAGCTTTCCTTTCCTTTCCTTCTAAACCGCATAATCCTCTTCAGTGAAGATACCTTCAGAAATACTTGATCACCAACTGCAAATTCTAACATTCTTTTTCATTGATCTGCATAACTTTTCTATCAACTCTAGATAGTCTGCATTTATTGATGAATTTGTGTCACAACTTCTGTCATTTTTTGAATCATATTTGGGCCCAAAAGCTTCTTTTGACCAACCTTATCCCAATAAACTGGAGATTTACATTTTCTACCATATAATGCTTCATAGAGGGCCATTCCAATAGTGTACTGATAGCTATTGTTATAAGAGAATTCCATTAAAGGTAAGAATTTGCTCCATTGACCATGAAAATCTAATACACAAGCTCTAAATATATCTTCTAATATTTGTATTGTTCGCTCTAATTGTCCATCAGTTTGGGGATGATATGCAGTACTGAAAGATAATTGTGTTCACAATACCTTGTGTAAACTCTTCCATAACATAGACAAAACCCTTGAATCTCTATCAGAAGTAAAAGATAGTGGTACACCATGAAGTCTAACCATTTTCTGTATATATATCTGTGCATAATGGCCATGGAATCAAGGGAACAAATTGGAAGAAAGTGAGCAGATTTAGTTAACCTGTTAATGATAACCCAAATAGCATCATGACCTTTAACTGTTTTAGGTAATCCCAACCCAAAATCCACAGTAATTCTTTCCCATTTCTATTCTAAAATAAATAAAGGTTGTAAGGTTTATGCTGGTCTTTGATGTTCTGTCTTTATTTGTTGGCATGTTAAACATTGTTCTATAAATTGAGCAACATCTCTTTTCATACTTGGCCAGTAGTAATGTGTTATTAAATATCTATACATTTTAGTAGCTCCTGGATGCACTAAATGTGGCATTGATTATGCCTCTTCCAAAATATATTCCCGAATGTTGTCTATATTAGGTACATATAGTCTTTTTTTTTTTAATCGCAAAATACCATTCTCTGACATTTGAAAATCAGAAGACTTTCCTGAAGTAATATCTTTCATTATTTTAGTAAAATATTCATCAACTTGTTGTCCCTATTGAATTCTATCAATCAAAGTCGGTTAAAGTGTCAAAGCTGCAAATTTGGCCTTCATTGATCCCTACTATACAATCTCTACATCCATTTTCTATAACTCTATTATCTCTGGTTTCTGAGTCAAAGCTACAACTATGATATTTTGTGTTTGATTTACTACTCAATGCATCAGCCACAACATTAGTCTTACCAGGATGATAATTGATAGCACAGTCATAATCTTTCACCAACTCCAACCATCTTTGATGTTGCATATTTAACTCTTTTTGGGTGAAGAAATATTTTAAGATCTTGTGATCAATATATATCTCACATCATTCATCATACAGACAATGTCTCCATATCTTAAGTGCAAACACCACTACAACAAGCTCTAAATCATGTGTAGGGTAATTCTTTTCGTACTCTTTAAGTTGTCTGGATGCATATGCAACTACTTGATTATTTTTCATCAATACACATCCCAACCCATTTTTCAAAGCATCACTATAAACCACAAAGCCTCCAGTACCTGATGGAATAGAAAGAATAAGAGTTGAAGTTAACCTCTTCTTCAATTCCTAAAAACTTTTCTCACAAGCATTTGTCCATCTAAATGTCACACATTTTATGGTTAATTATGCCAAAGGAGAAGCTATCTTGAAGAATCCCTCGACAAATATATGGTAATATTCAGCTAAACCTAAAAAACTTCGTACTTCTAAAGGATTAATAGGTTATCAACAGCTATTAGTAGCTTCTATTTTACTTGGATCTACAGATATTCCTGCTCCTGGTATTACATGTCCTCAAAATACCACTCGATCCAACTAAAATTCATATTTCATAAATTTAGCATATAGTTGTTTCTCCTTTAGAACCTCTAAAACCATTCTTAGATGTTCACCATGCTCTTCTTCTGTGTTAGAGTAAATCAGGATATTAACAATAAACACAATAATAAATCTATCAAGAAAATTTTTAAATACCTGATTTATAAAATCCGTAAAAGCTGTTGCAGTATTTGTCAACCCAAACGGCATCATCAAAATTTCATAATGTCCATATCTCATATTAAATGCTATCTTGACAATATCATCCTCTTTTATTTTCAGTTGATGATACCCAGATCGCAGATCAATTATTAAAAATATAGATGCACTTCGGAGCTGATCAAATAAATCTTCTATTCTGGGTAGAGGATACTTATTCTTGATTGTAACTTTATTTAACTCTTGGTAGTCTATACATAATCACATTGCACCATCCTTCTTACGTCTAAATAAAACTGGTGCACCCTATGCTGAAAAGCTGGGTCTGATAAAACCTTTACCTAATAATTCCTATATTTATATCTTCAATTCCTTTCAACTCAGATGGTGCCATTCGGTATGGAGCTTCAGATATTAGAGGTGTTCCTGGATTTATTTCAATGATAAACTCTATGTCACAGTGTAATCCAAAAAGATCATCAGAAAATACTTCTTGATACTCCCAAACAATTGACACTTCATTACGGATTGGATGGTGTTGTTCTTTAATACTCATAACACTCACCAAATATCCCTCACAACCACTATCCAATAATCTTTGTGCTTTTAATGCTGATATAATTGAATTTGGAGCTTTTTATAATTCCAATAAAGGTGAACAGTTCCTCTTTAGGAGGTTGAAAAGTCAGTATCTTTATCTGATAATCTATAGTAGCACGATACTTTGACAACCAATTTATAACCAAAATCATATCATAGTCATTTCTGGCCAATACAATTAAATCAGCATAGAGTTCTCTACTTTCATTGGGAATAGCATAATCTCTTATAATATGGTTAGTTTGTTTTGAATCTCCAGAAGCAATTATCATATTATAACTAACCTTAATAGTATCAGGTAGTCTACTATACTGAAATATATTTTCTAAAGTTCTCAACCAATCTTCTACAGTTGTATGATCTAATGTGTCCTTAAACACCAGTGGGTTTAGTTTTCTGAATCTTTCCCTATCTATCTTCACATATTCTACTTGCGTTGTGGTTGAACTATTTCAACCCTTGGTTGTCCACCCGTATCCCTCTACTGGATAAGTTAGTAAATTTGTTCTAATTGTCGTTCAACAAGATCTGTAAGTTGATTGATGATAACATCATGATCATTATTTGGAATAGGTGTGTCCTCTCTTCAAGTTATGGCTGCACTACTACTTTCACCCCTTGTTCTCACCATGACTATGCACAGTTTTATAACAAATGACCAATATAATTCATGAAATATATAATGCATTATAACATAAAGAAAACACTTACTGTCATGGTTGTGCTCCATAAGTTCCAAGATCATGTAACATGGACAGTCTATCGAATCAAGAACCTAGCTTTGATACCACTTTGTCACAACCTCCTAAAAATATGTATACATATATAGAAACAACTTGTGCAACATAGTTTGTACATGTATGTGTGTGTATAAAGTTTTTTTTTCAGCTAGTTAGTTTGACAACAGAACTGCTACAACTAAAGTGCTTTCATCTCTTGTAACACTATATATATATATATATATAAATAGTTATTTGAACAATAACAGGGTCTATCAAAATCATCACAAACTCAGACTCGTTTACAATAGATTTTTGAAAGCGATATATAGGATAAAGTAACTAATATAATACAATAGACTATAAAATCTAAAGCACAACCCATAAAATAGCCCAACAGGTCGTCATCCATGTACATTGATCTTTGAAAGCCTATAGGAGCTCCACTGCTAGCCCAGTAAACTAAAGGTCTCAAATCTCACCATGCTCACCTACAATACATAAACTATATAAGCTAATGCTTAATAAGTAAAAATCATGCATGCTAAGAGTATGATATAAAATCTTATGCAACTCATCTCTACGATATGATACTAGAACTGTATCATATTTGAGTACTCATAAATATTCTCTTCCCTTCTCATGCTTGTGTTTTAGAATGGTGACTTTATGGCTTGGCAACAATTTTAGTATGCTTATTGTGGAAATGTATTCACTTTTGAATGACTGAGGGTTAGATTCAACACTTGTTTAATTTTATTTTCATATTACTTTATTGCTTTCTAAGAATAATGGTTGGAAGTTTATAATTATCAGACGTGTTTGTGGGTATCACCGTTGGAAACCCTCACGAGACTATAACTTATCCTCTATAAGCCAACTAGGAGTTTAAAGGCTTATTGCATATGCTACATGCAATTGTGATTCCCTACGAAAGTGGATTAGTTTGGTTTGTTTTAGGCTTACTCGATGACGAGCAAGGGTTAAGTGTGGAGAAATTTGATAAGTGTATATTTTGACATATTTTTATACCAAATTCTTTATACTTTCCTTGCTTTATTCTTTTTAATGTTACAAACTTTATCCCTTTCATATCTTCCAAAGATATTTAAGGTTTTCTAAGAATTCTAAACTCTTGACTTTCCATCATTTTTTAATCACCTTCATGTGCCTCTCCTAATAGGCCTTTATGAATTGGGCTTGGACTCAAAATTAAATCCTACAATAAATCTAATTAATTGAGTGTGACACTTTTGGTTCACAATTAAGCAAGCAATGGGCTTGCAACATTTTCAACTTATGAATAATTATAATTATTCTGATTAATTAATCCACGTGAAATTAACTTCTTAATTTCAAGAACCTCAACAAGTCATGGAAAACACCTAGCAAGTGTATCATGACTACCTAGACTTAGGTGAAATAGTGAATTAACATATTTTAATTACGAGTATCATACACATAAGGTCCTTCCGTTAACTAATCTGCCAATTGAATCTATGACATGGATTAATTGTCGAAACCCTAATTGTACAATAATTATGATTCTATTTCAAGTCCAATGACTCATGATGAATTATTAGAAAACCCCCGTCTAATATTCATCCTACCTTGGCCAAGGATTTCTAAGTCATGAACTATGAAAATATTGGAGGTTCACTTGTGATGGATCATTTGTTGACCACTCATTAACCTCCATCCATATTAATGCAATATCCAACGTATTCCCTTTGTGATTGTCAGGCAATCAGAAGATACATCAAAATGAAACACGACATGCATAAGACTGCCATGGTAGCTCAAGTCAAAGGACTAATCGTGTACTATCGTAACTTGGAAATTCTTATTTCGACAAATAAGTTTCCAATTAAGAATTTCCAATGGGCCTATTCAGTGTACTTTTTCTCTAACAAGCACCTGTATACACATACTAGCGCCATTACACCAATGTCCATGGAGCAAAACATCTTCCACATGTGAGCATGTATCGTATGTGTGAGTCTATTGGGCTATTCAATGTCTCATATCAAAAAATTCTAGACTTAATTTAAGACCAAAGTCATAGAGACATATTCCATGATCACTATTAAATGTGTGATCATGCTGCGTAGCTAAGTTTGGTTTATGGACTTTATCTAATTATAAGATGTAATTAGAGATAAAAAATTTTGCCCCTTTTATTGACGTGATTTGAAAAAAATATTTTTATAAATACAAGAGTATTGAAAACACATAATCTAATTGACACGCCGGATACTACTCTAATACTTCTTCTCTTTGATGTACTTGCATACATAAGGTTCATCAATATTTTGATCAAAACCATAAGATTTGATCGTGTTATCAAATCTTAGGTTCCATGATCTAGAAGCTTGCTTTATTCTACAAATGGTCCTCAACAACTTCCAAATTTTATGCTCTTGGCCTTTTGCTATGAAACCATCTAGTTGTTGTATATAGATATATTCCTCAAGATAGCCATTCAGAAATGCTGTCTTGACATCTATTTATCATATCTCATAATCTAGGCTTGTAGTCATAGAGAGTAGTATGAGGATGGATTTAAGTATGGCAATGGGCGAGAAGGTTTCCTAATAATTGAGTCTCTCTTTCTAATTATAGCCCTTCGCTACAAGCCTTGTTTTCAAAGTCCCTACTTTTCCATGTATACCTCTTTTCCTCTTGAAGATCCAATTATACCTAATGGGCCTAACATCCTTAGGTAGATCAATGAGCCCCCATACAAAATTGGAGTACATAGACTCCATTTCTTGATTCATAGCCTCTTCATTTCTCTTTATCATAATTTCTATTTTATCCCAGAATGTTAATGGGTCATCCTCACTGTTGTTAGAGACGGCAACTTATGCCTCTCTGTCCTATCTATAGCAAGTTGTTGGTCAAACAGACGTCCCATTACATTGAGGTGGGATGACATTCTAATCAATGTTGGTGGTCCTATAGGTATGTTGTCCAACAACTTTTATTAGTTGTGATCTGATCTCATCATAAAGTAACTCTCTAGTACAACTTCACTACGAGGTTCGAAATTTGTCATGTAATTATTCTCAAGAAAAGTTATATTTTTTTAACCCAATTACCTTCTTATCTTGAGGATAATTATAAAACAAACCTCATCTTGTGCTTTTAGGGTATGCCACAAGTAGACACATTTATGATCGTGGTTGCAACTTTCTAGTCTTTTCTTTAAGCACATGTGTCGGACACCCCTATATGCAAAAATGACGTAAAGTAGGTTTACTACCATTTGACAACTCTAAGGATATCTTAGGGATATAGTTAGATGATACTATATTCGAAATATATACCTTAGCTTGTAGTGCATAACCCCAATATGAATCTGGTATTAGGGAAAAGAGCTAAAATAAAATCAAAGAAGACAATACATTTCGTGAGTAAGTTGGGAGATAATATTTTATTGGATCAAAGAAGCATCATAATTAGAAAAAAGGGCCATTTTTGCCTAAATCCATCATGTGTAGATCAAAATATATACAAGATATCACTTAAACTTTGCAAGTAATTGTTGGCCTTGCAACAAATTCAAAATAAGCATATTTCCAAACTTGTATAATTTTTCTATTTTGGGTATAACTCTATGTCCAAAAACCCTATGAACCTGAATCTTACTTTATTGGATAGTCAAAAGATATAACTACGACTTTACTATTAGAGGCTCAGTCCAATTTAGCCTTGATTAAAGCATAAAATTCATCCAAGTGTGTGCATTGAAATGGATCTATCTATGCTAACATATGTCCATAAATCAAGCATAAATTTCTACCTAATAGTTGGAATTAGGTGATTCAAGTTGAAAAATAAAAAAAAATAGATAAATCTACAACTTTCATGTTGATCACCCTTCTAAAATCAACTAATTGCATAGAGAAAAACGTATAAAAAAAATCAGATTTGCAAAGGATATGTGAATTTAGAACACATTTGGTTAATTTGGAGTGTATTTGGAGTGAATTTAGAGATGCCAATTTAGGCATTCTTCTACTATAAATAGGGGCTTTTGGATGGTATTTAAGACATATAAAAACCCTTAAATAGGGAAAAAAATTATTATTATCTTTCATTAAGCTAAGTTTTCTATTAGTAATATAAGTTTTCTAACAGTAATAGAAATTTATTCTCTAATTTTTCTTGTATTTTTAGTCTTTTGTACTTTCATTATGTTTTTTTAAATTTTATTTAATTAAGGAGAAAAGGTGAACCTCTTGATGGAGGAAGAGAAACGGTTATAAAGGTGCATAATGTTCAGGTGTATTGTATTATTATTTTAATTTTTAATTGAAACCCTTCTTATTTTCTGGTGATTCTTGATTTAAATATCACCAATAGCACAACAAATAATTAGGTTCATTTAGCATATTGTACAGTTCTAATCTACCAATTACTAACGTAAAACCTTGATTTGTTGTAAATAAAGATATGCATAAATACTTAATCTCATAAATAAGTATTAGCGTTAAAACTCTTCTTGTTTAATGGTGATTCTTGGTTTTTATATTACTAATGGCACAACAAATACTTAGATTCATTTAGCTTATTGTACGGTTCTACTCCTTCGACAGCTAATATGAAACCTTGATTTGTTGTAGACAAAAGTGTATATAAATACTTGATCCCATAAATAAGTATTGGTGTTAAAAGATAATTTACAAATAATAAGATAATATCATGATTACCTTAATGCATGAGCTATTTAATAACATTTTTCCATTGGAATCTCCATTATATATGGATTCCAATAATCGCATTTAAAAGAGGTAAAAATAAATAAATAATCGTTCCTCTATCCAAAACTCAAGAGCAGATTCTCAATCCTCAGTACTTTTATTACTTTGATTTCTTAGTTATAGCATAAGATTTTTTATATTCTAAACCACATAAAGCATATCTTTTACGAAATATAATCCTGAAAACTTCAAACAACTTCCCTGGATCGACCTCAACTCTTGAGAAATTTATTACTTGACACAACCTGCACTTAGATTTGCAACCTTAAAGTTGTAGTAGGAGACTTAAAAACCTCACTTTTTTCCTTCTTTTACATCCTATTTAATTCTTTGAATGCTCAGATCCTCTTTTTTTTTTTAAATGTCATCAAATAGTGTCGGTGTTAAGGTGAAGGTAGAGAGTTGTTCTACAATTATACTAGAATCCCAAAGTCCAACACTTTCTGCTATGGCAGTTGAGGTAGTTCAGATAAAGATATCAATGTTGCAAAGGACTTTCTACTCAGGGCATCAGCTACTCCATTTGCTTTTCCATGGTGGTAAAGGATCTCGCAATCATAGTCCTTAATCAATTCAAGCCATCTACATAACCTCATATTCAAGTCCTTCTAGGTGAAGAAATACTTCACACTATGATCGTTTGTGCAAATTGTGTAGTGATATCTATATAAGTAGTCCTTCAGGTCTTAAGAACAAAGACTATCGCTGCCAATAATAGATCATGGGTGGGGTAATTCTTCTCATAATCTTTGAGTTATTTCAAAGCATAGGTAATGAATTTTCTTTTCTACATAAGCATTTTCCTGAGGCCCATCTTTAACGCATCAATATAGATGTCGAAGCCCTCATCCCCTTCTAGATTGGTAAGGATTGGAGCACTTGTCAATCTTTTCTTTAGTTCTTGGAAACTTTTATCACAATCATTAGCCCATTCATATTCATTTTTGGGTAAGTATTGTTAAAGGCGAGAAAACCTTTGAGAAATTCTCAATAAACTTCATGTAGTATCTTGCTAACCCAAAAAAAAAAAATAGAAAAAGATATTCTGATCTCACCAGTGTTCTTTGGTCGACTTTAATTGCTGACCACCTTAATATTTGCAGGGTATACCATCACTCCATCTTTAGAAATTGTTGTTAGATCATAAATATTATGACCATCAACTGGACCAATATAATAAAGTCCTAGCTCTTCAAAGAGTGTTAATCTAGAACCACTTATTAGCCCACAAGCATATTCATCTACTTTTGTTGCAAGCTCATGCATAGGCCCTTCAATTTTCTTAGTGACTCCCTAAACAATTTCAACCTCAATTTACTCAACAAACTCTACTGATAGTAGAAGGTTTTTCTCACTTAATATCTTCATTCATAATATAATACCAAAGAAATTTCTCTTAGTTCTCTGAGTGGCTTGTTAGACTACAACATATTCAAAGTATAAGGCTCCAACAGGAAGAATTGGCCCATGTAAATTAGTAGTGGATAAAAATTTCAACCTTGAAATAATTTCAACCTCAATTTATCGGGGATTCTCAACAAACTCTACTGATAGTAGAAAGTTTTTATCACTTAACATCTTCATTCAAAATACAATACCACGACAACTTCTCTCAGTTCTCTGAGTGGCCTGGTGGAATACAACATGTTCAAAGCATAAGGCTCTAACAGAAGAATTAGCCCATGTAATTTAGCAGTTGGTAAAAAAACTTACTTGTTGTCATTAAGAATAATACTCATATCGAACTCCAAGTAACCAGCATTGTTTATTGCTTCATACGTCTAACCTACTATCATAGCACCATCGCCTATCACAACCACAATGTGATTCTTTCTTCCTTTTATATCCCTTCCCACAGCCATTCTTGCTCAGCTAGGAAATCCAAGGATCAAAATAGAAAGAAATGACATAATTACCATCACGACTACCACATGATGAGATGGGATACATATGCATTGATTAATCTCATCTACAATAAAGCATAGTATGATGCCACTTTCTATATATTATTTAAATTATATGAGTTATTACCAAGTATTAATACTCATTTTACAAAATGCACTACTAAATTAAAGAAGTTGTGTTGCCAATATATTATGACAATCGGCATGTTCCAAAGAAGGAAAATAAAAGATTTTTTTCAAACAATTAGATGCTAGAAATGAAGAGTCACAGTACTAAAGAAATCATAATCGCTCTTAGACCATTTTGTAAAACCAGAAAGACCACCTGTCTGTCTTAGAGTTGGCATATTATCTCTTCTTCCAGTTAAAGTTTTTATGTGGATAAGACTGCAACATACAGAACCAAATTATCATAATAATGACAACAATTGTAATAAATCTCAAAATGTACTAGTTCATAAGCTATGGTATAATGGAAAAGAATCATCACTTGGTGGCCAACAACTTAAAGTATTCTATCTTGAGAAGCATTGAAAACATAATGAAGAGTCACAGTTAGCTCAGTAACACTCAGAATTAAACCAAGATGGCCCCCAATCTTGGAGACATAACAATAACATTGGATTGCAGTTCATCAACAAGTTGTTTCAATTCCTCCATAAAAACCAGTATTAAGTAAAATAACCTAATTGAAAATACAAAATAAACATTCCTAAAGCAACATAAAACTTACATTATACAAATGTTTCTTAAGTTTGATTTAAATACATATTATATCAATACTGGAATTATGCATTGGATAAATGAATAAAGAGTTTAATTAATTATCTAAATTTATTGGAGCTTGTAATTGTAGGTTAATATGCCCCCAATTCATCTTCGTGAACATTGTAATGGATTATTTAGCCCACTAAGTCACAAGTCACTCTTAATATTTATTGAAAACTGTATCCTAAAATGGTATTAATATAACTATTAACTAGTATTGGGAATAAGTGATATCAAGTAGAATTTGTCTGCCCAATTATAAAACAAATACAAAGATATTTATTTTGTTAATTATTATTATCTACAATTATGAATTCTAAATAATTGTTTAAGAAAAGAAAGATAACTCTTCCTAAAGTTATAGTTATTTCCTCGTAAGAGTTAGAGGAGAAGAAGAAAACAAATTATACAGCAACTTTATTTCCTCGTAAGAGTTAGAGGAGAAGAAGAAAACAAATTATACAGCAAATATTAAAAGGGAGCAACCCTTCCCCCTAAGTAATTTTTTTTTCCTAATTCCTAAAGGGGATTATTTTTTTTTTCCTCTCTCCTCTTTCTTTTCAGACGCAAAATATAAGAGACAAAGGAGTTATTTTCTCTAATTTACAAAAAACTAGTTTTATGATTTTATGTATCAGAAATATAACAAGATTAGAAATATTGAGTGAGTGATTGGACTGTTGATTAGAACGTTCAATTGTTCCCATTGGTGTTAGGGCTTCTGAAAGTATCAGAACAAAGCACACAAAAAAAAAAATTATTGTTTTTTTTATCAAGTTATGTTTTTAAACACTCCTTTATTTGATAAACTACTTAGGATGTATAAAAACTATATATTCATACCACTGATATTAATGTTGAGAAAACTTTTATTGAGCCTGATCCCAAGCATTTTCGCATGGCTCATATTTTACTGGGAAACAAAAACCAACACCAACATCCGAACTCACACATTAAATATCCATCTTTAAAATAAGTTCAAGGCAATTTTGGATAATTCCCTAGTCATCCTCACACCCCACACATTTTAAAATTTTCTCCGCTTTGACCTCATGAAATTAGGGCTTTTTCACTCTTCCCTTGTGTAATTCACAAGACTTAACCCCTATGATTAGATGTAGGGTCGGACCTAGGACCAAGTATTTGTAGTTTAGATAGTTTGAGTAAGCAAACTAGGAATAGTAAATTATCCATTTTAAGACTCATGAAATGCTATCCAATTGTGTATTTACTCAAATGAGGTTTGGAATTATTATATTACATATAGCGACGTCAATATCATACTTTATAACATCATCACAAATACATCCAGTAATTTATAAATTTACCTAAGTAGTATCCAAATAAATAGTGATGTGGTGTGTTAATTGTTAAATTAATAAAAGTCAACTCCTATGTAAGAATCTGGTTGAACGATGATTTTCTTCTTGTAATACAAATAAACCGTTAGAAGTGCCAAATTATCCCAACTATAATAATCAAGTTAGTATAAATTAGATAATATTAAAATAATGCAAAATTCGTAATGTGCAAAATTGTACGTCAGAATAAACAAAGGGGGATGTATAGTTCTTCCAGTAGGTGTTATGCTACTTGTGACTTGGTGCATGTTGGTAGAGTTTATCGAGCTCTTGCGCTTCGCCCATTGGATTGAACAATTATAAATATTGGGTATAAACAATTATTAGGTCGATATCTTTCTTCCAAATTGACACACAATTGTAGATGTACCTGACATTTCGACTACCCGATTCTATAACTTGTAAATCGGGTGTGGATTTTTTGACCTTTTCATTAATATAGTCAAGGAAAGAATAACCGTCCAATTCTAGAACCAAGTAACCATTACAGCAGTCAAAAGGCAGATGCATATAAATGACGGCCAAAAAATGCAGAAACACAACCCAGGTCGGAGTACTTTCTAACCTCAAAACCCTCGTAACTAAACAAGGATTTTCTGGTCCGTTCTTTCTTTTTGGCATGTAATGTGAGTAGTGAATACTTTGCATGCTATTCGTTAACAATAAATTTAAAATTAATAAAGTTCCCCCCTATATATGTTATCAATTTTACAAAGAAAAATGTTGATTTGCTTTTCCTCTTCTCATATAACTTGGCAGCACCATGCTCAGCTTTTCAATTCTTTATGTGAGTCAGAAACAATCATATTTTAAGCTTTAAACAGATGTGATTGAAAAAAACGAGGCAAGAGAAATAGGAGAGAGAAGAAAGAGAAAATGTAAGGGAGGAGAATCCAGTTTGATACATGTCGTTGTTTTCGCAACTCAGCTCCCTCAGTTTTATCCATTATCCACATTTATGGCTTCTGCAAGGTCTTCACGTAGAAAAGCCCTTTTCACAGCTTTTATTTGGTCAAATATTCAATTGGAATACAAGTATATGGTCGCATCCACACAAGCATTATTCCATTGGTCCATCATGCTCACAGACTCATTGGCAGCCATATTCATGGTCATGGCATGCTATATATAAGAGTCCTAACTATTCTACATGTAGTCAAACACCAGAAATTCAATATAAATATGAAAAACACTCGATCAGAAATCGCGGAAGCTCATTTTTGGATCTTGCTGTTTATTGCTGCCCCATCCTCTTGCACTATATCCTCTTCGCCCTCTTCCCCTGCTGCTCTTTCCTCTGTGTCTTGCATTTCTAGCAAATGACTTCCCATGCTTCATCTCCACAAGTGAATGCAGCAGTTCATCACAAAGAATGCACCCAATGTGTAAGGTAGCTCCATCCTTGAAAGGGGTAGTCTTCTTATTGAAGTCTACCTCTATGATAGTTGAATCACATTTAGGACAATGATCCCTAGTTGTGGAGATTCTATGAGCGCCTTCAGGAAGGGAAACAAGACAGTTGCATATATTGCAATAAAGCCTCCATCTGGGAGCGCTGATTGGGTCGAGCACTAGTGTACCATCGCACTCTGGGCAAGCACAAATACCTTGGGATATCATAGAATGCTGGCACGTAGGGTGTGGGCAGAGGAAACATGGCATGCCAGCTCCCTTACCCAACTTGACAGCACCAGCGGTTTTACTTGCACCAAATAAATTATCAATGCCTTCAAATGGAGGATTGTTGTAACAGTAAGGGCAGAAAGGGAAGGATTTACCCTCTGGGCCAGGCATTGAAAAGATCAAAAGCTCAAAGTTATCCAGAGGGCAGGTAAGTTCCTTGTATAGCTGAAAGAGAGAAAAATATCTTATGCGAAATCAGTAATAAGTAGATAGAAATACAAGGTTTCCCATGTGAGATAAACAGGACTCTATAGATCAAATGAACAGACAATCAACAAGGTACAAAGTAAGGAAGTTTATCAAATCATCTAAGTCTGGCATCTTTCTGTTCAGAATGCTTGGTCCACATGCCCTTGAATTTGTTTGAGAATTATCTAATAAAGGCTTAATTTGTTTTCACCAGTGACGTGGAGAACTACTGACATGGTAAATCCATCACAGCTACAGACGTTTCAGTAGTTCACTCCAACCTTGTGTGCATAATTTACAATTAACTAGTATTATACGACAGGTGGGTGGTTCAAAGTAGTTATGGATATAAGCAATTTTATACTGTTGTTTTGACATCAATGATTTTTCCTCATCAACATCAAAGTGATTACAGCTACCTAAACAGCTTACATACGAAACTGCTCATTCCTAAATAAACAGCATAAGGAGCTCAGGGCATGACACCTAATTACCTACTGCTCATATGTATTTGTTATGCAGTCCCTGTTTATATTAACATACCTAATTATCTATTATTCGTATTTATATCTGCATATTTGCCCTGTATAAATACTTTGTACAAGTTAAAATGTCTGTATATGGAATTTTTTCAAAAGTGGTGGCAGTCTGGACCCATACCCTCACAGATTCAGCATTCTGCTACACAATTGACTTTAGACGAACACTGGGGAGGACTTAACTAGTTTGGGTTGAGGTATGAGGCTAATATTTCCAGGTGGTGGTAATGCTGGATATAGCACTCTCTTGGTTGTATGTGGGTTATCTATTTTTACTTTCACCAAAGAACAACCCCACCAATCACAATAGATCTGCCCATTTACTAATACACGAACCATGAAAGATATTCCTTCTATTATTACTCTGCCCCTTAATCGAGTAATTTCCATAGATCTGCCCATTTATCACTCTGCCCATTAATCGAGTAATATTTTCCTTCTATTCATGGACAAGATAAATATTTTTGTTTATTATATTTTGCACATGATGTAGAATAAGTTAAAAAAACATGGAATTCTACTTCTCAGCCAAGAAAATTAGTCTTATATTTTCCTCTCTATGTAACCAAGCAGCAGGTGCATTTTTAAGATGCCATTAATAATATTGTTAGTAAAAGTAATTTTTTAGTTTATTCCTATTCAACTTCCCTGTTGAATTATAAATTCTATTAATTAATTTACTTTTATTAAATTTTAAATTAAAATGAATTGCAATTATAAATTAGCAAAATTCTGTACACATATGCAGCACTAATAAAAAATCACTTGCATAATACGTTTTTAAGTTTGTTTTCAATTTCACTTGAGTTTAGACTAATTTATTTTTCAAAATGCATTCTAATGTGTTTAAATTTACATTAGTGTTATCTGTAATTTTATTCACTTTAAAAGTGACAAATAACTGGTTATGTTTTTGGCATTTTTTCAGTTTACAATTATAATTTATTTTAATTTAAAATTTAATAAAATAAATTAAAGAATTGAATTTATAATTCACAAGAAAGTTTTCAAATTTGCATTGGTGTATATTTGTAATTTTGTTCACCTCAAAATTGACAAATAACTTTTTATGTTTTTTGTCGTTTTTTCAATTTATAATTATAATTTATTTTAATTTAAAATTTAAAAAGTAAATTCAAGAATAGAATTTATAATTCAACAAGTTAAAAAGGAATAAAAAAAATTAATTTCAATGACAATATGTTAATATATTAATTTATTATAATAAAGGTTAATTAAATTTAGTTTATGTGTATGAGTAACAAAAAAAGAGATAAATACATGTACATACATCATTACATATGGTGGGTTACACAGATTTTGACTTTGCTGGATCTAAACTAGATAAGAAGTCTACGTTAGGGTACATATCATTTGTTGGAGGTAATTTGGTGGCTTGAAGGAGTAAGAAACAGAATGTGGTATTGTTGTCTTCATCATGCTACTATGGAGGTTACTTGGCTAAGAATCTTTTTATGTGAACTCGGGTTTGGTCTAAAACGTGCTCTTTTGTGATAACACTACAGCTTTTGAGATAGCAAATAATATTGTCCAACACGACCGAACTAAGCATGTTGAACTTGACAGTGGATTTTGGTAGTGTAAAGGTTCCTGATATTAAGAGTGTGTATCAACTGGCTGATATGATGACTCATGCCGTTAGTAGTCATCCATTCTACACAATACTATCCAAGTTGTACATGTCTGATATCTATGCACCAATTTGAGGGGGAGAACTAGCGTGTACAACTATATTTCTTTATTTAGCTAGGAATCATTGCATTAAAATTAGGGTATTAGTTGCCACATTGATTGATTAATTGTATAGTTATCTGATTGATTTGTCTTTTCTTTTCAATAGGCTTATATCTTGTACAAAATACTATTGAGATATATAAAAAAATAATTCAGCCAATTTATCAATTCAAAGGAAATATATACTTGACTTATTAGGTGAAACAGGTTTACAAGAACTCTTATAGAACCGAAATTAAAACTCCAACCAGCAAGTCCAGTAGAGGGATTGACAAAGAGAAATATCAATGCTTAGTTGGGAGACTTATTTATCTCTCTCACACTCGTCCCAATATTACATTTGTGGTGAGCATAGTGAGTCAATTCATGCACTCGCTACATGAGGGATACTTCAATGTTGTGCACAAAATTTTAAGTACTTAAAAGGGGACTCCAAGAAAAGGACTTCTATATGAGAACAGTGGACATCTCCAAGTGGATGTGTTTACTGACGCAAATAGGGCGGGAAGCGTAAGTGATAGTAGATCAACTTCAGGGTATTGTGCTTTTGGTGGGGCAATCTTGTGAATTGGCGGAGTAAAAAGCACAATGTTGTGGCTAGAAGTAGTGTTGAAGTTGAACCTAGAGCAGTAACCCATGGCATTTGTGAAGTTTTCTGGATTAAACAGTTTCTTAAAGAACTTAATGCTTCTAGTCCTTTACCTATGAAGGTTTTTTGTGATAATAAAGTTGCCATTACCATTGAACATAATCCAGTACTCCATGATAGAACTAAACATGTCGAGGTTGATAAACATTTTATCAAGGAGAATCTGGAAAATGGACTGATAGTTATGCTCTATATACCAACAGTTGAACAAGTTGCAGATATACTAAGGGATTGCCAAAGAATTATTTTGATGATTTAGTATAAAAGTTGGCCATGAATGACATCTACAAGCCAGTTTGAGGGAGTGTTGAGATTAGTTTGAAGGAGAGTGTTGAGAATCTCGATCAAATCAGAGATATCTGTTCTGATCTCATTGTTGAGAATCTTGATCAAATCAAACAAATCTGGTTACCTATATTTCAGGGATAATTTATTGTCTATTCTAAACTTAGAGATTTTATTTCATTGCTAGCAATCTGGGTGTACAGCGGTAAATTTAGTTTGATTTGTTGTAGCTTATCTCCTATTTTTTGCTGATTGTAATCTGTATATAAGAGGTAGAGTATTTCCCTTCCTTATTCAATCAATAAAATGACAATTTTATCCCTATTCCAGATATACTTCAAAGGTAGATATTCAAGAAACAAAGCCAGTTGCTAGTTCTCTAATTTACTCATATCAAAAAAATAAAACAAATAAAACAAAAACACTATTGCTGTGGAAAGGACCTTGTGACATTCAATAGATCAAACAACCCTGACCTGATGAACAAACTAATAACTGTAAAATTATGATCTCATTGCTGTTCAGGTTTCAGAAGCATTCCACATGTTAGATACATTGCCCATTAGTAAGAATAATGAATAGTTAATGGAATACTGACTGGTTTCTAGGAGGTAAAAGTCACAGAATATCAAGAAAATATTAACATTGATCACAAACATCAAGGCTGGGAAGCATAGGCATGCTAGAATGAACTATGAAGAATGCCAGAGGATGCGACTTGGCAACAAATATCTCCAACCTCAGGAAAAATGCCAGGATATAAAAAACACTCCAGGTGATATATCTGATTACCTTGATTGTACCGTTTGACGGAGTGTAATAAATTTCTTCACATGTCCCACAGTATAGCCGTGATGGCTGGGAAGATATGTGCTTCATGTACCGCAAACATTTGCCACATTTGCTAAGCACGCGTCCAGAGTCTGAGAGCGGAGAAAATTCTGCTTCAAACAATGCATCCATGTTTTCAATCTACATTAAGCAGGAAGCATGCTTTTCAGGAACAGAACAAGCAATCTATAGGGAAAATAGAACATTGGAGACATTTGGTAATATTATTTTATTTGATTGAATAATTTATTCCTCTTGTTTCTCTTGAAATTTCTTCATTGTTCATTGTTGCAATTGCATTCTTGTCATCTCAGTGATAACTTAATTCATGTATTTTTCTCAATATTCGTGTACGTGGACAAAGGGAAAGGGAGTTTATAAGGATTTGGAATTACTAGAGGCAATTTTTCTGAGAAACACTAGTTCATAAATTACTCATCTTTTAGCACCCTTGAAGAAAGCCAGATATGCATTAGCAAGCTGGTTGGAAAGTTTTGCACAGACATAATCTATCAGTGCTTATGTAAAGTAACTTGTTATTGAATCTATTTTCATTCAGTTATATCTTAACCAAGAAAATGAGTTCTGTGTAGTAAGTCGTTAAAAAATGGCTTGCATATCAATGAGAACGTACTTCATTGTAACCATAAATTTGGTTATAGACTTGCACTCTATGTTCAAGATAGCAATAGATTCTCAATGTCACATCTCCTCACTAAAATTAGGGTTTTTTAAAAAAACCACTCCTAAAGTCTGGCCTATTTACAGAAACTATCCTCTAGGTTAATAAATTACAAGTACCCTTTGATATTTGTCTCCATTTTGTAATACCAACTGAGAGGGGGTGCTTGTAAAACAGACACGAAGCTCAAGGGAGTATTTGTAATTGATAAACTTAAAAGGATAGTTTCTAAAATACGTCAAACCTTAGGGGTAGTTTTTGTAATTAACCCTTCACATTATAAAGCTCCTAATGACACAATTGTTCCTCAGTTTAAATCGAGCATCAGGTGTCAAGGAAAGAGAATAAAAATAAAATTCATTACCTGCCAAAGCTATTTTACAAAAAACAAACTCCCAAAAAGCATAAACACCAGGCAGCTATGTTATAAAGAAAAAAACTACCAAGAAGCAGATGAAACTAAGAGCAAACATTAGGAATAACATATATGTTGAAGCAGATCATCATTATTTCATCAACCTTTGCCGTGTCACTGAAATAACTTCTTGGTCAGAGGAGACATTTTGAGAAAACAAAGGACACAAGATGCGCATTAAGAAAGGCAAATGGAAACAAAAAGCTTCCCACTAGAAACTGAAGCAAATAAACTACTATTTGTTACCTGCTGGACAAAATAACAGAACTTGCTTTTAAATTGCTCTATCACATGCTCCACAACTAACCAATGATCTGCTTGACCTTTAGCTATAAGGGCAATCTGGTGCTCAATGAAACTTCGAATGTCAGGCAAACAGAGATCTGGGTCTATACATTGGTAGCCTCTTATTAAGCTGATACCTAAAGCAGTAGGGATCAATCTTCTTCCAGCTTGTACCTGCAGTTTGAATATATAGGCTGGATGTATTCTTACTTATCTACATCTTCCACATCAAATGATATAGCTAAGCATACTCCATGGTTTCCAAGCTTATTCATGCATGCAAAGAAATTCCATAGAAGCAATACACAGGTATTACAAACCTGTACATAATTGCGTTCACATATGTTGTTGATATGTACAGAAATGGATGCATCCGTCCCTATTCCATTATTTTCCATCAATGAGATTAGCTCACTTTCACTAAGGTAATCTGGAGGTTGCGTGCTCCCCTGGAAGTCCATAAAGTTATTGGTAGTAGGCAAGGATAGAGACAGAACCCTAGTGGGCTAAATAGCAATTTCATCATATTTGCATGCGTATTAATTAAGAACTCTAATGCATATACCTGAGTACCTAAAACTGTTCTGATTCACACAACCAATCATATGTACATAACCAGATATTCTTACATACATACATACATATATTAACAATTTTTTCATGGCATTACTTGGCGAAGAGCCATGGGCCAGTTGGCCATATCACAACAAATAGCTTACACACTGAAAGCTAATTAATAGTTATGCAAAAATACCAAGAGTGAGTTCTCTGCCTTCTTTTTTAATTTTCATGTTTCCAGCATAAATTGTCAAGAATATCGACATGTTCTGGTTACACAATTATATAAAGTATGTGTAGATTTAATGAAATGGAAACAATAAACATCCCCTGCTTCTAGCGCCAAAAGAAAGAAGACTGCACAAATAAACATGTAATTAACTAGCCTTCTGACATTAGGGTTTAATACCTCAACTACTTCAATTTTTGATATTTCAAGTTTCTGCCCTTCAGTAAACTGAGGTATATTTATCTCATTCACTGCCAACCATGGCATAATGGATGTGAATCCTTTGACCATGACGTGCTGCCCAACGCAGTGGAATGATTCTCCACCAGATTCAAATTCAATCTTTACCCTACAGATAAAAATAAATCACAGATCTTATCATACCTGCACAGAAATTGCTAGCTAAATTTAAACTAATTCATAAAAATGATAATATCCTGTGAAGCTTCCCTACTCCATCAAATCTTACAAGTGCAGTGAAAGTTGAAATCTCATGTAAGGCCGCAAATGAATGAAAAAGCAACTCCATATATTTACTGCCAAGAAATTACTATTCTTGGATAAATCATTCTAGCGTCTCGGGATTTATTTAGTTTGTTTGCTGTGGTTCCAAGAGCTAAAATAGGATGTGCTCCCAAAAATTAGGCAATAAGACACATTAAAAATAACAAAAATTACGACATAGAACAAGTTATAGGTTAACATCCATCAAGTAACAGATATCCACAGAATAATTGACATGCCACTGTAGTACTATAGAAAAAGTATCAAAGCATCAAATGTTGTTCTTTCTGAAAATGTTCACACTATCAATGACTACTTGTTTCTAAGATACTGAATATAAGAATACCAACAGTGATTTTTTTCGTTGCCTTCAACTTTTACCTACCTCTTTTGGTTGAGCTCTGTATACAAGTATGTTTCTCACACAAATGAAGCAAAACATAGAAACATAGAGCAGCAACTAACGAATCCACATGACAATTGATATGCAATGAAGAATTTTAGCACTAAAAATGGCCTAAACCAGTAATTTGGTATAATCATTGCATGATCAGAATGAGGTGGCAGGGCTAGCTAGTATAAGAAGTAAGATGTCTTTGGCAGATCTAGTAGCATAATAAATAGGCACAACATGTCCCTGTTTAGCATACTAGCATGGTCATCTTCAGCACCTGATATTATCCATTAAAATAATAGTAATCAAAGCTAAGGATTTTAACAAAATAAAATATTCCAATCTGCTTTTATATGCAATAGATGCATAAAATTGGTTTATGTTTCTCAGCCAAGCGAACACAAGAATTTCCTACAATTAAGTCTACCTATAGTCCTAATTTCCTCTTCATTGGCATTTGCCGCATTAGAAGTCAAATCATCATGTAATTTTGACGAATAATTCCTGAATAATTTACACTAGTTTCTCCAGCTCATCTTCTAACCTTTATCTGGTTCAATGCCCCAATCTAGTAAATGAGCTAATGCAAATCCATAGTCCTCAGTTAACTTCAACTGTGTGTAAAACTGATAAAGCTAGCCGCTACCAAACTTGGCCATTGCAGAATCCCTGTCATACCCCCAGCAATTAGAAAATTCAGTTATCACTTGGAAGGAAGTCTATCAGTGATTAAGAACACTGAGTTAGCTACCAATGTTACTTGGATGGGAAAAATATCAGATGAAAAAGTAGATGAGACATGATAATCTCAGAGAAGATCAATAGTAAGATTACCATCCGTCCTGTCATAATGCTTTAGCTTAGTTTAGATTGAGAAATTATTCTTACCATCACGAATCATGGTTCCATTAGATGGAGCAAAATACGAAAAAGAAAAACAGTTGACAGTTTTCAAGGCTAGTTATCAATTTATGCAGACATAAATTGACAAAGTTATAATAGAACCGGAACAGGGATGTAACTGATGCTACACAGAAGTTAGATGTTCCTTCTGACCTACTGTTGTTATTCATGCCTGAATGATACAAAACCACGCTCAGCCATCCCACATCTATAATAACCTCTGCGTGCTAGCCTAGAAGTATGGAATGGCATCCAAAATAATAACAATCCTAATACAGAAGTAACACAAAATTATGTCACAAATGTACATCAAATATGGCTAGTAAAGTAAATGAAACTGATTTCGCTGAATTTCAGATGGTAATTCCAAAAGATTAGATCCCTCGGCGAACCTGCATCTCTTGTGCAATTGAAAGTGCCAGTGAATATTATACAATCAAAAAATCCAATTTAAAAGAACATGGCACTAAAATAAAGTTGTA
Organism: Paulownia fortunei; assembly: GCA_019321725.1. Lineage (NCBI taxonomy): Eukaryota > Viridiplantae > Streptophyta > Magnoliopsida > Lamiales > Paulowniaceae > Paulownia > Paulownia fortunei. Next base: position 13,640,019 of record CM033113.1, on the reverse strand, counting down.
GCACTCATGAAAACAAAGTATATGAAAGATGGATGTAATAGAAAAATTAAAGCTTCAACCTTGTGTATCTACAATCAGGAGAAAGAGTTCCCAAAAAATGTTGACAGATGTATTTATAGAGCTTCCATGCATCATGCCCTAGCATATCCTCGGTAGCTGAACACATTGGAGTTATTGGAGGATGATCACCTGCATCAGTTCCTGATCGCGGCATATGATAGCCATCAGACAGAAGCTGCTGCACATAATCACCCCATACTGGATTGCGGACTAGTGCTCCAAGAGTGCTTTTGTAGTCAAATGAAGATGGGTATGCAGTGCTCTCTGTTCGGGGATAGCTAAAGTAGAAGAACGACAAAAAAATGCATATGCAACAAAGATATATCACCATTAGGATCTAACAAATAGATGGATCTTAAGAAGGTAATCACATTTTATGACCATCATTCTGCCTGACATCATGCTGTTACTCTCAAGACTATATATAACGAGGAAGTTGTCTAGAAAACATACATTTTTCTCACTACTTGTGAAATTATGCAGGCAATAAATGCTACAAGTGATACTGGGAGATTATAACGCACGGTACCAACTAATGTATTATCCTACAGAATTCTAGCGAAAAACACTGCAAAACCTCAGAAAATTCTGGATGGTATGAATTTTATTGAGTTTTCTCTTTCCGCGAAAGTATGTCCAAAATAAAATTTTGCATCATGGTCAGAAATAGCAACTCAATCCAGTTGATTTCGAGACAAAAGTTCACTGTTTATATCTTTATGTACGAGAAAGTTAAACAAAATGTTCAAGACACTTGTACATGGCTGGTCACAAGCATTTCATTTCCTAAACCCTCATCCAGTCACATATGCATTTCATTTCCTAGTATTTTGGGATTTCTTGAAACAAATAATGATGCCAAAACATAGTATAATAAGAGACAAACCAATGGGAATGAAAAACCTGATGAAACCTTGTGTATATAAACGCTCAGCCAATTGCATAGCCAGCTGGGGTCCAAAGCCCAAAGCACTTGATGCTACCTGAATTAGTCAAGATATTATCAGAATCAATATAAATATTTCCTTCCCCATTTAAAAGCTTATACTATGGAAGAAATTAGTAATAAAGAGGCCGAAGATTTTTCCTTTTTTCCCTTTTCTCCTTTCTAGGGGCTGATGGGGGGCGGGGCACAGCCTCCATCAGCCCCTAGAAATCCTGCCAATAGTGTCTAGTGAAAAGGATCCTATACTACTGCAATGCAATAGGTTTCCTCTACCTGAGTCCTCCAGTTTATTACCAGTAGATATTTTATTGCTTAAATGAGAGAGTTTTGCCATAATGAATCACTCTTTGCTGATCTCTCTCTAAAAAACTATTAATTTTCGAGAATGCCAACACCAAATTTCATGTTTACACTTAAAAACTCTGAAAATTATACACAAGATCTATGCTAGGTAAGTAGACATCCCTCGCCCCCCCACCTCTCCTCCCCTCTCTCACTCTCTCCCATACGATTAATTGTTGAGACAGCCAATGCCAAATATTCATGTTTTACAGTAAAAACTCCAAAAAGATTGTACGGAAAATCTACACTAGATAACTACCCCCCTTATTTTGAGTGTTTCCACAAGTGGGTGGTACAGCCACAGGGGTGGTGAATAGGTTTCCACAATCAACTTATGACTTCCATCATGTTATGAGAATCCATATTGTCGAGTATGCGCACTATGCATGTATAATTTGCTTATGTTTTTGCATTATTTGTATAAGTTAAAGAACATGAAATGGCCAGCAAATTCATCTTAAAATGGATAGTGAGAAAATAGCTGAAATCAAATGTAAAATCTGGCTATGTTTTAACTTTTGTCCATCTTTTTCTTGTCACTGTAACTCAACAGAGAATGAAAAGTCCCCCTTCTTGAGGCTACAAAAGATTTAAATGTATGAAAAAAGGCATAGTATAACAAATATCAGCCCTTGAGTTAAAGTTCAATCTGAACAATTCAAAATAAAAAACAAATAAGACAAAAGGACCACTAAATAACGACAGCTACGGTACCTCATGACCAGTAGAGCTATTACTTGTGAACACTACTGCTGTGATAATTATTCATTAAAGAGTTATACAAAATAGGAGAACAACAAAACCAAACAAACTCCGCCTGCATCAAAAACTAGAAAAAAAAAAAACAGGCGTGCCGCTTGTTTTAGTTGATAGGTGTTGAGAAATTGAAGATTCAGTTGTTTTAGTTGATAAGTTTAGAGGAATTGAAGATTTGATTGTGATCTGACCAAGATCTTGAGATTTGATAGTTGTATTTTAGGGATTTGATAGTTGTAGTGTATATTCTATGATGAAGTCAACTCAGAAATTAGCTGGATAGTAGTTATTCTTTCCTAACCTTGTGCATTAGCCTGTCCTAATAAGAAGGAAATGCATATAGCTATGTAAAGTGAGAGAGTCAACAAAACAATGTTATTTCAAATACTCATCTGTGTTTAGAAGGAATCAGAGCCGACTTAGGACTCTGTTTTTCTTGTTTTTTTTATTTCAAACCGTAGAACTTTCCGCTTCAATCTTTCTCAGCCATGTCTGAAATTTCATCAGCATCTCAAGTAGCCCCTGTGAATCCCTGAATCCTATGAAAACAAGTGAGACACAATCAACCCACTCCACTTTCAAAATTACCACCATTGCCTGCATGGAGATAATTTGCTACAACGGTCTCAAAATGTTCGTATGTAAATAAGGGAGCAAGGGAAGATAGGTTATCTAATCGAAGATAAGAAGGCGCAAGCAAAGGAAGACCCGACCTATACTTGGGATGCCGAAAACTCCATGGTCACGACGTGGCTTGTTAATTCTATGGATTAAGATATTGGCTCCAATTATACATGCTATTACATGGTCAAAGAATTATGGGACAATATTAATAAAATGTACTATGATATAGGAAATCAATCTCAAATTTTTGAGTTGACACTAAAACTTAAGAGAGATTCTACAAGGAAAAGCTCTGTCATCAAGTACTTTAACTCTTTAAAAAGATTGTGGCAAGACCTAGATCTATTCAATGCTATGAATGGAAATGTGCAGAAGATTGTAGACACCAGAAGAAAATGGTGAAGGACAATCATATTTACAAGTTTCTTGCTGGACTCAATATGGAGTTGGACGAAATACGAGGAAGAATCATTGGCCGAGACCTCTTCTCCCTCTATCAGTGATTTTGAAGTATTTTTGAAGTATGGAGAGAGGAGAGTCGTGACTCGTTATGCAGGAAAAAAAGGTTGCTAACGACCCGATTGAAAACTCCACTTTGATTACTAAAGATGTAAAAGCTGAGAAAGATAAACTGAGAGAAACATTGCAAAATGTGGAGCAACTCTGTAGTTCTAATTGATTGAAAAATGATACAAATACATATACATGTATAATACATACTCTAGCACTAAAAAAACGAAAAGAAATCCACATAATCATATCTACATCTGTCAATAGATTGACAGAAGGGATTTAGTTGACTTTCCTAACTTAGGCAATCTGAGTTACTTCCTAAGAATCAACATTCTATCAGTTAATCACTATCAAAATCTTTGGTAGAATCTGAATGAAGAGTAAACTATTGAATATATGGAGGGAAAGTCGGATTAATAAGAATATTCCTATATTTTACTTGTTTTCCCTAGTTTCTTAGTTTGTACATTGAAGAATTAAATGAAGAGATTCAAAGTGTATTCTAGTTTTGGTATAACAAAAAATGTTTAATAAGGGAAATAACTAACTATTTATTTTTTTAAACAGTCACTGTGGAGCCTAATATAATTCATAAACACTACTGAAAATAGTCCCATGCAGTATTGGATACTTCGCTAATACAGATATGGCTCAGATTTGGCCAAGGAGTATCCGGAAACTGAAAGGGAAAAAAAATGAAGAAAAAAAAATGGACAAGGAAACTCATACCGCCAACAGAGTATCCCAGCGGGGTACTTTAAGATATTTTATAAGATTCAAGGCCAAGGGAAAATAAAAAATGTAAAATCTAAGTGCCAGTTTAGTTTCATTTTCAAACTCATTTTCATGTTTCCAACATTTCCAAGTGAAAATTCACTAGTTTTCGGGTAAAAATGAAAGTATGTGTCAAATTATGAGGCTTATTAGGAAAGCCTTTTACTGATTTTTAGGGATTTTGATTAGTTGTATATATTAATTGATTAGGTGTATATGTAATTGATTAATTTCCTATTTTGTAGAGATTTTATTACTATTCTTAAGCTGCAGTAACATGTATATAATGAATCAGTCTGTAACCTATTCCTTAATATACAGAATTTTTCTTCTCTCAATTATTTTTATCAATATGGTATTAGAGCCTCTGGCTCTTTCTTGAGAATGTCAAAATTTCTTCTTTATTCTAGCCGAATTCCTACATCTCAATTTCTCCCATTAATCCTTGTTCTTTCACTCATACCCTTCTACCCGTGATTCTTTTCTTTCAATTGAATATGTCAGACTTCACCCAAACTAGTCACACCAGCCCTGTCTCGGATTCTCCTGGAACCGAGAATACTGCTGCTGCAACCAATTTTGAAGCGATTTGTGGAGAAAGATCGCATCTACGATTTTTTAGCTGGTCTCAATGCCGAATTCGATGCTGTTAGGGTGCAAATTTTGGGAAAGGAGATCTCTCTTCCTTGAATGAAACAATTTCGATCATAAGAGCTGAAGAAGGAAAACGTAGTGTCATGCTTGAGAGTCAAGGAGGCAATAGCTACTCTTGTGACCAAAGCAACCGGGTTGAAGGAATTTAATCCACCCCAACCTATCATCCAAACTGATCCATCCAAACCCATCAATCATGAATCCAAACGTGACCCTCTTTTTTGCACATAATGCAAGAAGCATCGCCACACCAAGGAGCGATGTTGGAAACTACATGGCAAGCCCAACCGAAGTGCAAATGATAGAGGTCAAAGCACATGTGGCGAGCACTCAATCAAGCAATGAAGGAAGTTCACAAAGTTTTGCCTCCGAATTCAACAAGGATCAGATTGAAAAACTGAAAAAAAAAATTGTAGTTACTTGAGAAACCTTCCTCGGCAGGTACATGTTCATTGGCGTTTTCAGGTATCTCTTCTTCTTCTTGCATTGCTAGTGTCTCAGAAAAAATTTCTTAAAAATTGTAGGTGATTGATTCTGGAGTCACTGATCATATGACCTGTTCTTCCAAGTATTTTTCTTCCTATACTCCTTGTTCTAGCCATAGGAAAATAATTATAGCCAATGGGTCCATTACCACCGTAGCTAGTACAGGAGATATTCATATAAGTGATTCTCTCACACTTAAAAATGTCCTTCATGTTCCAAAACTTTATGCGAACCTTGTTTCCATTCAAAAGCTTACCAAAGACTATAATTGCAGTGTAACCTTTTTTTCTTTCCATTGTGTGTTTCAGGAGTAGGACACGAAGAGGATGATTATACATGCTAGTGAGAGAGACGACCTTTACTGCCTAGAATGTCAAAGTGGAAGAATAAGAGTTGAGAATCCTCTATCTACATTATTTCTTTCCGAGTCTGTTATAGCAAATAAAAATAAAATTTGACTTTATCATCGTCGTTTAGGTCATCCATCTTTAATGTTCTTAAGTTTATGTTTCCTTCATTATTTAAAGGGTCTACTTTTGAGTCCTTTCATTATAATGATTGTGAACTTGCCAAGCACAAACGTGCTTCTTTTCCAATAAGCAATACAAAAACTCTTATTCATTTTTCTCTCATTCATAGTGATGTTTGGGGACCCTCTACGATTCCAAATATTTATGGTGCTAAGTGGTTTGTTTCATTTATTGATGATTGCACCCGAGTAACATAGATTTATCTTTTGAAAAATAAATCTGATGTGAGCACTGTTTTTCCCAATTTTTACAACATGGTCAAAACCTAATTTGATGTGAGAATTAAGCAGTTTCGTTTTGATAATGCCAAGGACTACTTCAATCAAAGTCTCTCTCCATTTTTTCACACGAAAGGAATCATTCATGAGTCTTCTTGTGTTAGAAACCCACAACAAAATGGCGCGGCGAAACGAGAAAAAATGGCCATCTCCTTGATGTAACAAAAGCTTTATTGTTTCACAAAAATGTTCCTAATCAGTATTGGGGGGAAGCCGTTTTAACCGCTACTCATCTAATTAATAGACTTCCAACTCGAGTCCTTGAACTCAAAAGCCTAATTGAAATTCTCACAAAATATTTTCCCACTTTCAATGCTTCAAATAATCTTATTCCTAGAATTTTTGGAAGTGTTGCCATTGTACATGTTCACTCTCAAACAGGGGAAAACTTGATCCACATGCTACTTGGTGTATTTTCATTGAGTATTCTTCCATTCAAAAAGGATACAAATGTTACCATCCACCTACTAGGAAAAATTGTCTCTGTTGATGTTACCTTTGTCGAAAATGAGTCCTTTTTTAAAATTCCTATCTTCAGGGGGAGAACTTGAGTGAAAATAGAGCAAAGGACCTATTTCTACTTGATTTTCATTTTCCAAGTCAGCCCATTTCATCTGAGTCTCCAATCAAGTCCGTTTCAATTGTCGAACCTGAACTTGAGTCTCTTGTTAAATCCGTTTCAGTGTCTGTTAAACCAATATCGATCGAGTCACCAGTTCAATCCACTCCTTTGAAATCTATACCATTGGTTAAGTCATCCAAGTCATATGAAATGATGAAAGATAAGTGGAAAAAAGACAATGTTCAACCAATGCAGGTCTATTCCAGGAGGAAAGTTCCAGTCTCTCGATTGGCACAGGTATAATCTCCTATTCGTGATGCTATTCAGATTCCCGAAATTATTTCCACATCCACTGAAATATTACACCATCAGCTAAGCCTAGAGAGCCTGTAGATGAACATGAAAAACTATGTGATACCAACCTACCAATTGCACTTAGGAAAGGAACTAGAACTTGCACTAAACATCAATTATCCTTATTCATGACCTACCAAAACCTATCCCAAGGCCGTAAAGCCCTCTTAAGCAATCTTCATACAATTCCCATTTCAAAAAATCTATCTGAGGCATTAGGGGATAAGAAGTGAAAGGGTGCTATGAAAGTGAAGATGGAGGCTCTTGTAAAAAAAAAAAGACATGGAAGTTGGTTAAATTGTCGGGAGGAAAGAAACCGGTAGGATTCACATCGGTTTTTACAGTGAAGTACAAGTTTTATGGTTCCGTAGAAAGATACAAGGCAAGGTTGGTCGCTAAATGGTATACTCAAACTTATGGCATTGATTATCTTGAGACGTTTGCTCCTATTGCGAAAATGAATACAGTACGAGTTATCTTGTCATTAGCTACCAATTTTGGATGGAATCTACAACAGTTTGATGAAAAAAATGCTTTTCTCCACGGTGACCTAGAAGAGGAGATCAACATGGAAGTTCCTCCTGGATTTGAATCTAAAGAGGGAATGGTGTGTAAGTTGAAGAAAGCTCTCCACGGACTTAAACAATCACCAAGAGCCCGGTTTGGAAGATTTGCCAAAGTGATGACTACCTTGGGATACAAATAAAGTCAAGGCGACCATACTTTGTTTGTGAGACACTCAGATTCAGGGAGAGTGACAGCCATGTTGGTTTATGTAGATGATATTATTGTGACGGGCAATGATGCAAGAGATATGCACAATTTAAAACAGTGCCTTCTGAAAGAGTTTGACATCAAGGAACTTGGGAAATTGAAATACTTCCTAGGTATTGAAATGGTACATTCAAAGCAAGGGATCTTTATTTCTTAGTAGAAATATGTGCTTGATTTGCTAAAAGAAATGGGAAAGTTAGGATGTAAACCAATTGATACACCCGTTGAGTTCAATCATGGACTATGTGATGCTGTAGAGGATCCTATGGTAGATAAAGGTTCTTATCAGAGGCTTGTTGGGAGGCTTATCTATTTGGCTCATACAAGGCCAGATATTTCATTTGCCGTTAGTGTTGTCAGCCAATTTATGCACAGCCCTAAAGAACCACATCTCAAGGCCGTTCACATAATCTTGCAATACTTGAAGGGCAGTCTCGAAAAAGGTATTTTGTTTAGGAAAGGAGAAAGCATGACATTGGAGGCCTATACCGATGCGGATTACACAGGATCGTTGGTTGAGAGAAGGTCAACCTTAGGCTATTGTCCTCTCTTAGGTGGGAATCTTGTAACTTGGAGAAATAAGAAGCAAAATGTGCTGGCAAGATCAAGTGCAGAATCAGAGTTTAGTCAATGGCGATGGAAATATGTGAACTACTGTGGTTGAAGATAATTCTTGATGACCTGAAGATTAAAAGGGACGGACCAATGAAATTATACTACGACAACAAATCTGCTATCAGTATTGCTCATAATCCCGTACAACATGATCGAACAAAACATATCAAATTTGATAGATATTATAAAGAGAAACTTCACATTACCCTAATATGTACTCCATTTGTTTCTACAAAGGATCAATTAGCGGATGTACTCACAAAAGGATAGCCAAACACTGTGTTTCGGGAAATTGTTAGCAAGCTTAGAATGGAGAATATCCATTTACCAGCTTGAGAGGGAGTGTCAAATTATGAGGCTTTATTAGGAAAGCCGTGTGATTATTTCAAGGGATTTTGATTAGCTGTGTATATTAATTGATTAGGTGTATATGTAATTGATTAGTTTCCTATTTTGTAGAGATTTTATTACTATTCTTAAGCTGCAGTAACATATATATAATGAATCAGTCTGTAACCTATTCCATAATAGACAAAATTCTTTTTCTCTCAATTATTCTCTCAATTATTTTTATCAATAGTATGTATGGATTAGTTATGTTTCTATATTAACTATACGGGTTTGAAATGAAATTTTAATAGGTTTGAAAATAAATTTTTGGTAGGTGCATGAAAAGGCGTGAAATGTTTGTTAGTTTGAAAATGAATTATGAAAATGAAAATAAATTATATTTCTAATTAAAATGGGTAAAAGAATCAGAGTTTTAAATAGAAAAAAATGAAAGATGCCCTTAGAAAATGAAAACAAATGGGCCCTTAAAGATATTTCAAATATTTTTTGATTATTTCTTATACTTCTTTATCAACCATTATATATTTATTCTCGCATTAAAAATAAGAGTTAATCCAATGAAAATAAAATGAAATTATTCTAAATGAGTTGAACAAGTGACCTGATATTGTATTCACATTATTGATGAATATTTGAAATTTCACATATAAGTATATATATATATATTTACATATGATATGTGACTATTGGTATTTACTAATGTAAATTAATTTTTATTTTTAATTATATTTAAAAATATGAGTTTAGTACATTAAAAGAAAAAAAGAAAAAAAGAAAAACAGAAAGAGCAAGTGTAAGTAGGAGCAATTAAGAAACTATAATTTTAGAAATTAGTAATTGTTTACTATTACTTCAATATCAATTTGTAGTTGTATTCACTAAATATATATAGACGTATTATTTACGTATTCAACCCATATTTTATCCTAAATCTTTAGAAAATTGTTATATCTCGTATCCTTATCATATTGCATGTGTCTTTTTATCCATATCACCACGTTTATAGCATAGCACTAATTCTAGATCCTTGATGCACTTGCATACCCGCACTGGTATCTGCGTCCACAGCCACAACAGCACCCATTCTCGTACGTGTGACCTGGCACATGTTTTTATGCGACAAGAGAGAATTATACTTCAAATATTATTTAGACCTCTCTTCTGTTCCTTATTCTATTTCCAGATTTAGACAGAACAAATTCTGAGGGTATATATATATATATGTGTGAAACTGAAGTTGAGGGAGTTCATAAACAAAACTAGAGTCAGAAGCAGCAAATAAATTATTCTGACTGGGAGGGACAAATAATCCGAACAACAGGAAATTTAAAAAATACACTTAGCATGTTCTGACCTTCAGAAGGTTCACAGTGTTGAGACCAGTAGGGCGACCTTTTGACTCCTGTTTTTCTGATATACCAATAACTTTCAGCATTCCATCCCCTTTTACAAAGTTTCGGAACATCTGGGTAACCTGTAATCAGTAAAACTTACAGGAATTAAGCATCTGAGATGTCATACGTTAGAACATTAAGGAAAATTCAAGGACCTCACATCTGAGTCAAATAACCTCTGGCGCTCCCATTCTAATTTGAGTTCATAGCCTTTGTGTAATATGTAAGGATGCAACGCCCAAAACTTTTCTGGCTTAAAAGTAGTAATTTGTAGGTGTCGTTGCACACAAAAGCCAAGGGTTGGAGTTTGACACGGCCCATAACTGAAATTAGAATCAAAATACTTACAGTAGTAATTAAGTAACAAATGCATGCCACAAAGGAAGCTTGACGAAAACTTAGCTGCTATTAAAAAGGTTTACCAATAACTATATGAAACTTGAGAGCAGGATCACCAGTAACAATTACCAAGAATGGTTAAAAGTAGAGAAAAGGAACAGAGATTTAACATGAAGCTAGCTCCCAACATGAGTAATGCATTTTCATTATGCCATTGAAAACATATTCAAGAATGCATGATAAATTCTTAAGAGAATTAAGATTCAGATAAAAATTTCCCCAGCATTGGTTTTTCAAGAATATGATATCAAAACAAAAGAAGCTATAAAAATCATGGAAATCAATAAACAGGTGGTCCTGCTTTGTTTAATTTAAGTTACAGTGCAAAAGAATTACTTTTGAGCCTTACAGCAATATAATTACATTAAAGAGAAAATGGAACTCATCTAGATTGATAATAATCACAGGATGGATTCCACAGAACAATTTAGGTGCGGATCTATCTTTTGGCCTTATTGCAGAGAGAATTGAACAGAAAACCAATCGGTGTGGTTTTGAACATGGTTGAAAATGAATCAAGCTGGCTCTACTAATATTCGAGTTCGAATCTGATAGTTTCGAACTGATCTGAGCTCGAGCCAGCTCAAACACTTTCTAGAGCCAAGCATAATCCTAGTCATTCTTCAATAGCGTGCGAGCTGCTCACGATCTTTCATATAACTATAAACATTTTTTAATATAGTTGCATTTGCTTTAATACATTTACTTTTGATCCTTTATTTCATGTATTGATCCAATTTGTGCCCCAGCCTTTATCTAAGTCACCCTCAGCTTCTAAGCTTGCTTATCAAATCCTACCCTTGATCTCAATCCTCTTCTATGTAAAGATTTCCCACCTTCAACAGTGTCCTGAAAATGTCCTTTCACCTGCTACTGAAATGTCCATGCCGGAGCCCCAAGTGAGTGAGGTCGATACTTGTTGGACAATAGTTAAAAAATGAAAATATCCCACTTGTGAAGCCTCCCTGGAATTCCCTACTCTTTTCCCTCAGTTCTCCCATTGCTAATTCTTTCTTCTTTTTTCCTGCTGTTTCATATGTTTTTCCCTCCTTTTTTCCCATGATATTTTGTGTTAATTCCACCAGTGACCTCAATATGGATTCCTGCCTTCCCCCGTCAAGTCTTTCTTCCAAATGTTGTTTCACAATTTTTCAACTTGTGAGCTCAATTTGGAGCTCTTAAACTTTTACTGATATTAGGGTCTGTTCTTTGTACACCTTTAGTTTTGATCTCAAGTGTCTATGTTAATTATGATAAAGCCTAACAACTGAAAAAGTTTAACAGAAAAAAGAAAAACACAACCTATAAAATGTGACAGGATCCAGAAAAAAAAAGGTGAGACAGGAGAGACTGACGAGATAACTCTTGAATCAAGGTTTCCATATTTCCCATTGAAATAGCTCGTCTGGAACCGTGTGAAGGCAACTCCAACTTTCAAATCTATCTCTTGGCGGGCATCCACAGCCAGTGCCTCATTGTTGTTAGGTTCAACAAGGCTATTCATGGCCTTCAGAATATCCTTCTCAGTTACAGATGAAAATCGAGCACGATAAACTTTTTTGCCATCTTTTGACAGGAATCCAGTGCATTCAATAACTGAAATCAAAGTAAGAAAGGACATCACTTTACAAAAAATATCAGCTCAGGATTCAAGTGAGAAACATTAAATTCGATTTAGCAGTAGTCTATAATTATCATGCATCAAAAATATTATAAGGCAAGTAGATTAAGAACAACACAACTTCAACCATATTGTGCCAACTTCTCTCATCCAGAAATTTTCTAGATAGAAGATAGACGAGATAAACACAAAAAACATCTATACTTTGATCTCCAACTACAATGCATCAGCTCGAACAACCAACAAAAACTGAAACAGATATAATACAGTTAAAATCTCAGTTCGGCAGAATACCTTTATCTACTTCATTATCTCTTAGATTGTTTATCAATAAATGATATCTTTTTCTACTTATAGTGGTTTTAGAGGCCGATTCTGCCATTTTAACTTATTGATGCGGTATATTGTCATCATCTGCTTGCCTAAATTGTTTATCTTTTCGATTATCCCTTTACAGCTCCTTTAGACACATATCACTCGCATGATTAGCCCTTCTTATCTGCCTCCAACATGGTATAAAAGGACACATGATCTTCACTCTTGAATGTATAGATTATCACTCAACTCAACAAACCCTTATCCCTTAATTAACTAGGACTCCTACATGTATCCTCTTCATCCACTCCATTCTTTACTCTTGTCCGCATATTGATAATAATTCTAAGTAAATCACACATTCATTTAAACTAGATGGAGAGTCTCCACTGCACATGCACAAACTCATCATTAGATGAGTGGAAGAGTCATTTAAAATGATTACACCACTTCCATAAAGCCAATAACAATTTTGTTGTGGTCGAAATATGGTAGTAAAAGCTATAAAATAAAGAAAAATACCTTCAAAACATATGTTTTCTCCTTCACGATCACAATCCAACCACAATACTAAGTGCCCACAACCACGAGCTTCTTGGCTTAAATGCCTACAAATATGAGCCTTTCTCCAAGAGCATGTTAGCAATTGTCTATACCAGAAAGAACATGGAATATAAAACCAAAGCATCTAAAGTTTGCTAATAGAATCAAACAGTTGTAATGACATACCAATATGATGACAAGTTTTTATGGAAGTGAGATATCTTCTAGTAAAGGACATGCAAGAAAAGCAGATAAAATGAACTTAAAACATATTAATTAGACCACACTTAGAACATTTTTTTAATTTGTGAGATTTGGGATATCTCAATGCCTCCTGGAAATCATACAGGCACTTCCATATCCGTTATACTCCTCAAACTGAAAAAGACTGTGAGGCTCCATATTTTTAGGTAGTGACACCTTGATTTATGTTTATTTAGAAAGACTAAGAATGACTTAGTCGTAAAAGCGTGTTTTCATATCATTTTCATTAAATTGTTTTATGTGGTTTTATTATATTAACTGCTCTAGTGATTTATGTGTAAATATATGCTCAAATTTGTTCCTTCGAACATTTCTGGTAGTTAGAATTTGTTCCGTAGAACTATCTTGAATTTTGGAGTCGACGTGGAATTACATAGAACTTGACAGGTCAAAATGAATCTAAAAAATATCAAGTCAGATTTACGGGGATTTTACAGCTTGTTGTACAGCTCATAGTTAAGTGAATAATATTTGTATTTAGATGAAAAATATTGGGTAGTTATAGCACCAGATTATTAGGGATCATAGCAGCTGATTTTCAGGGATAGAATCTTGTTTTTTTAGGAAAGTTTTGTTCCTCCTTTTCTGTATAAATTTTGTGTCATTTTTCTGATCAGTAAATACATAAATTTTCCCACATTTTGCCATGGTATCAGCGCCTAAAGCTCTCTGGGAGTCATTTTTTAAAGTGGCCTGTATTGCCATTTTTTCCGGTCTGCACTAACGGAATTCCCCTGTTTTATTTCAGTAAATCCCCTTCCAATTTTCACCCTAAATTGCTGAATCTCTTCATCCTTTGTCAGGAAAAATAGCCCAGCCCCGATTCATCAAACCTAAAAGTTTTCATCTCCCAGAAATTTCTCTCAGCCTTTATTCCTAAACCATGTCTGAAACCTCAGAAGTCACAAAATCATTTGAGTCAGTGGAGAACTCAGAAGTCAATAAGGAACAACTACGGTGTACTTATTGTAAGAAACAGCCAGGAGAGGAGGAGAAACAGCCAGCAGAGGTGCTCGAAACTTTATGGTAAACCATCAAATTTCCAGCCAGCAAACCGAAATGGAGCACCCAAAACCAACCAAGGAGGAGGGCAAGGACAGGCACAAATTAGCTCCACGCAACAAGGAGAAAATGCTTTTTCATTAGGAAAGAGGAGAATTCAACAGAGAAGAGATTGAGAAACTAAGACATCTCTTGGAAAGCCTACAAAAAATCCTCAGGTTCGGGCACTTGTTCAATGACATTCTCAGGTATCTTAAAATTCTTATGTTCTCAGTGCTTCTAGTCCTACAAATAGAAAATAGATTGTTGATTCAGGAGCTACCAATCATATGACACAATTTTCCAAGGGTTTGTTTCCCATAGCCCATGCACTAGTAATAGGAAAATTGCTATTGCAGATGGGACTCTGGTTACTATGGCTGGTCAAGGGGACTTTGTTATAAGTGTAAAAATTATTCTAAAGGATGTTTTACATTTGCCAAAATTATGTGTCAATCTTGTTTCAATTAATAAGCTTACAAGAGATTAGGTTGCTTAGTAACTTTTATCCTTCATTATGCATATTTCAGGACCCAGATACGAGAAAGATGATTGGACTTGCTAGGGAGAGAAATGGACTATGCTTCCTTGAAGAATCGACTGAGTAAAATAACACTTATGGTGTATTCCTTTGTCTTTAATTCCAAAGTCATCTTTTTGTAATAAAGAAAAGATGTGGCTGTATCATTATCGTCTTGGTCATCCTGCCTTCACTACTCTTAAAGTTATGCTTTCTAATTTGTTTAAATGTCTTGATTGGGATATGTTCAATTGTGATGTTTGTGAACTTGCAAAACATAAACGTGCTTCTCTCCACATGTCTACTCCTTTTGCACTCGTTCATTGTGATGTTTGGGGACCTTCTAGTGTTTAAAATGTTTCTGGAGCTCGTTGGTATTGGTTTGTTTCTTTCATTGATGATTGTACTAGGGTATCATGAGTTTTCCTCCTAAAACAAAAATCAAAAGTGAGTTACATTTCAAACTCTCTTTCATATGATTAATAATCAGTTTAGGATAGTGAAAAAGAGGGTTCGGTCACATAATACAAGGGATTACTTAACTAAATACTTTCACCTTTTATTAAACAAAAAGGTGTAATCCATGAATCTTCATGTATCAATATGCTAAATTTGTTAAATTTGTTATATTAAATTTGTTAATCAATCTTACATTAAATTTTGTGATTATGTTAGGAAATAAGTACACTAAATTACTCTGCCTGAAAATTCCAAATTAGAAACAATGTTGTCGAATATGAATTTCCCCATTATAATAGTGTTTAAATTAGTCATTAGACTAAAAGCACCAATGTAACCTTGTGTATGACATGGTGCACTTTGATTTATTTTTCAATTGCATACCAAGGAGATATTTTTGATATATCATCTTCATGTATCAAGGTTTATGAGCGGCTAACAATTATCCATCACAAATCTAATGAATAGGTGAATCTCCAATATTTTCCACAATACTTGATTCTGGAAATCCATGGCCAAGGTTAGAGGGAAATTAAGAAAAGAGTTTTCTAATTTAATGATTGAATCAAGTTTTATAATACATAAATATTGAGCTAATAGAACTTCAACTAATAATCAATCCCCTAGGATCAATCTGAGCTTAGTAGATGAAAGGACGGTATTTGCATGATATTCATAATTGAAAATGTTCACTCTTGCACCTACATCTAGGTTTTATATCTAGGTTTTACAGTATGTTGTTAGACGCAACCCAAGATTTGTGGGTTTTCAGAATTAATGGATTAATTCCAAGAGGATTAATTAATTAATTAATTGTTCAATCAACTCACAAAAGTTGTGAGCCCACTACTAGCTTATAGCTCAACCTATTGGGTAAAACACTAAACTCGAACAAGTTCATTTCTTGCATAAGAATTTATCTAAGATTGAATTAATTTAATTAATGTGATTAATTAAATAAGGCTTAATTAATTCAAGTATTGAATTAGTTCAATTAATAAATTATATTAGATTAGATTAATTAACCTAAATAGATTAGTTAGCCCAACTTGGAACAAATAATTAATTGATTGGATCACTTAATCAATTAATAATAGTGAGCATATTTAATTCATAGAAAAATTAACTTAATTGATTGTATCAATTAAATTAGACCTAATTTATTAATTGGCTCAAGGTCTATTAAGTGTGGACTTGTAGGAAGTCCATTAGGAATTAAATGGACAAGAATTAAGGTTTTAAGTCTTCTAATGTAATAGGAAGACTTACCTTATCAAACATTAGTAGTGTGATAAGATAATAAAGGATTTTACAAATAACATCCCTAGGTGGCTGGTTAGTGGGAACGATTTTTTGTAGTGTTGGCCCGAAAAATTCATCTTTTCATCCTCTTCATTCTTCCATAAGCCGCCAAACATAATTCATATATTACACTTTTGATTAATTCTTCTTTTTGAATTAAAAGTTAATCAAATACACTAGGCATAATTAGTTGTGCTAGTTCCACAATTCCATACACTTTATTAGGATTAGAACCATCGAATCATCCTACTAGATAGGCGCGATTGCGGGTGGGCATCGGGGTATGGATACACTTAGAGGAGTTACGATTAGAGCACTAAAGGGGGTTCAAATTTTATTCTTGCGAATTGTTCGCACATAAATAACGACTTGAGTCATTTTTTAATCATTTCTGATCATTGGCAAATAAAGTAATCGATAAATTTACATGCTTTCATTACCCTTCGATGAGTTATATTGAACATGTAGGTTGGATTACCATGGGTCTAGGCCAATAGATTGGTTTAATTTTATGCACTTTTGGTTATTTTACGTTTTAATTAAAATGAGGTCTGTATATCTTGTTTTTCCCAATTTTTCTCCAAATGCATCGATCTCCCTCGTATGTATATCCTTAGGGAATTATTCCAAAAAAATTTGTAGTTATTCAAATGTAATGAGTACAATTAGGTGGTGAAATTTTCTTTATGTGCGAAGAATGAAGGTCATTAAATGCATGGGATGCATGTATATAATAGTTAAGACTATTTTAATTTTAATTACCACTCTTAGACTAACATTAATCCACTTTAACTCAAGTAGATCGCATAAGATAAAAATCTCATGATCATCCTTTATTTTAGTATGTATGTAATACATGACGTGATTGTTGAATTTATGCGTTAAGATGTTTTTTTGCTTGCCCTCATTAGGATAGATAACATTAAACAAGATAATTATAAGATGATGCCTTGCATGTCAACAAACCCCGAGTTTCCAAGTTTAAAAACCTTAAGGTTTTACATCTAGTGAAAATGGGCAATATTATGCTAGGCCCAATTTTCCATGATTTCCATCATAAATAGTAAATGTGATAAACTGTCGCACTTAGTATGTTGGCCACAAGTATTGTGATGTCCGTGGGATGGAGCGTCTCAATATTAGCCACGAGTCATGAGACATTTAGGGGTTTCATCTACATGGATATTTAATAGGTTTCATTCGACATTAAGTATCATATAGGCCCATAGTAATAGGGCATACGAAAAAGATGAAGGAAATTAGCTTGAAGGTTGCATAGGGATGCAATTGTAAATATGTTGGCCACTTTTTGCCTTAGTCATATGGGCTCATATTATTGGGGTGTATGACGAAGTCAATTAGACCTCAAGCCCACTAAAAAAATTTGGATTTCTTGAAGTTCAAGGTAATGAGATTCGAATAAAATAGTAGCAATGGGGTTCGAGTAAAATAGTAGAAAATATTTATAATTAAAGATCACAGGTGTTAGATTGAATAAATGTTTATTCTTAATCTTGTATATTTTTATAGATTAAAAAAATGGCTTAAAATCTATTTCCATCAATTGTAGACACTAACAAACTTATCGATCTCAATTTTATTAATTGGCTTAGGAACCTTAAGATTCTTTTAGAATCCGAAAAGAGGGCATATACCCTTAATATTGTGCCACCGTCGGCCACGCCGCGAATGCCACGGATGAGGAGGTTGTCGAGCATCACAAGCAAGTTGACGATGACGTGAAAGCATGATGCTAAATACTAGCAACTATGTTAAATGAGTTGCAGATACAACACTAAGGTCTAGCACATGCTACTAAGATCCTTCTTTGCCTACAAGAGTTGTATAGTGAATATACCCAACAGGCGAAATATCAAGTCTAGAAAGAGCTTTTCAGACACATATGATAAAGGGCTCTTGGGTCCATATACGTGGGCTGAAGTTGATTGGTTGATAGAAAAGGGTAGGTTCGTACGAGTCATTATTGATAATGAGCTTTATGTGGATATCATTCTGCAATCTCTATTGAACCCATTAGACCAATTCATGATCAACTTTAACATGGATAAGATGAAGACTAACCTTGTTGAGCTAGTCAATATAGTGAAAAGACGACTAATTCCACTACAAAGGACAAGCCTATCATGCTTATTGGTTCTTAATCCCCAATCAAAGACTTCCAAGTCTAAGAAAGGGAAAAAGGAAAAATTCCTCAAAAGAACAAAAAGTGAAGGCATTCAATAGAGTAGAGTGGAGTGAAGAAGGATTTCAAGACCGATACAAGTGCCACTACTGCGGCAAGTCAGGGAACTGGAGGAGCAAATGCAAGGAGTACCTTGCTAGCCAACAAAATAGTTCTGGTATGCACTTTATTGAAGTTAATCTTTCGGTTAACGATGTTTCTTAGATATTAGATACCTAATGTGATTCTCATCTATATAATGATTTGCAGACGATGACAAGAAGCAATGAGCTAATTAGAGAAGAGATGACCATACAGCTAGGAAATGGAGCAAAAGTTGTTGTATTAGCAATAGGAACTGTGTCTACTTAGTGTTTAGCCAATGGAAATAGGATAGTTTTAAATATTTGTCTTTATATTCTTGAATTGATAAAGAATATCATCTCTATTCCTATTTTGGTTGGATAGAGAAGCTTTTCGTTTTCAATATAGAATGAAAGTTGTTCCATTAGAAATGGATCGTAATTGATTCATGCTGGAATGTTGACAGAAGATTAGATAATCAAAATTTAGACAATTGATTTAACACTATCCAACCCTAAAATTCCACGTTGCACATTCGAGAAAGCAATAAAAGATTATTAGAAAATCAAAATCCAACATACTTGTGGCATGCCAGATTTAGGTCATATCTCTAAGGAAAGAGTTCCCTGCATGGCACATTTATTTGGCCTCTCAAACTCACAAGAAATGTTAATTTACGAATCTTACCTCAAAGGAAAGATGACATTGGACAAGTGGAGCGACCCATTAATCCTTTGGATTTGGTCCATATGGATATATGCGGCCCAGTAAGTGTTAGTGTACATGGGAACTATTCCTACTTCATTACCTTTACCAATAACTTCTCTAGGTTTGAGTATATATATCTTTTGAGATAGAAGACTAAAACCTTGGAAAGGTTTAGAGAAATTAGACATGAAATGGAGAATTAAACCGAAATATTAAAGTTTTCGATCCGATCGAGAAGGAGAATACTTAAGTGGTGAGCTCCTTAATAATCTAAGTAAGAAAGGGAATATCTCGCAGTGGACTCAAAATTACAATATCACATATGTAATAGGCCTGTGAGAAATACATTAATTGAACAAAACACACATCAAATTAGGTAAAATCCAATATTTTGCTATCCCAATAATCGTGCATTATTCTCAATCCAATACATTCTGATTTGGTTTTTATTCTCAACACCAACTTTTCTCAAATGGTTAAAGGGATATAGTGCATCATCACTTCCTAAGGACCAACTTAGTAATCTTGAACAAGAATTACAAATGTGAGAACGCCCCATGAGACATACTAAAAATGAAGAATTGCCTCACAATATATAGTACATAATAAATCTAACCAACTTCATATACATTGTCTACTGCCTTAGATTGATAGATTGATTGGATAAAGGCATTTTGCCTGCAGCAATTCATCAGCATTATGAATAATGATGCTGCAACGTAGTTGGCAAGGAAGCTATAAGAAATCCAAAGGGAAACGACAAAGTCAACCTAGATTAGCACTTATTTGGCAAAGACATGCTGACAAAAATAAGATCATCTTAAATTGAGAAATAGATGAAGCCTCCGCAATATAGATTCTTGGATGGTTCTCTCAAATTTTTTGATAGGGGGACTACTTGAATTCACTGCTATGGTGCGTTTATCCCCCAAAAAAGAAGGAAAAAATAAAGAAAGAAAGGGTAGATTAAACTCAATGTGAGAATACGATTAAAAAAAGAAGAGGATAATAACACATGAGAAGATAGAGGGCTTAGAGATATCAAAAGCTTGCTATCTGCCAATTTGAGAAGAAAATAGGGTAAATTCAACAGTGTATATTTTAGAAACTGAATCTATTATTGAATGACTGTTTAAGTACCACCAAACCCAATGTTTTGTAGCACATATTATACTATTATATTTCAAAAATACAAGAGAAAGGAACATCAGATCTTGGGTTTACCCATAATGGCATTATCGATGTGCCTGATTTAGTTCTTGAGTTCCTCGAATTTCTTTTCCATATATAACCAATATCTAATTCTTAGTTTGAATCCCACATACATAACAGCAGTGGCACATTCATGTACGAAAATGTTTCTAGTTGTGAACCGTCATCAAATGCTGTTTAACGGCTGTTTCATCTCATATGTCCTCAACATTATGTTGAATATTCTGAGGTCAACATCTCACTCCAATTCGGTGGTATTAACCTATTAAATCAGCTTGCAAGCTGTTGTAGGAGAAAGGCACTTTTGATAATATTAAGTCACCTTATTTTTGGAGCCACGGGAAGCCTTGTTGTCCGAAAAATATTCATATAGCTCCCATGACTCTCGATCCCTAAGTGGGCTTAAGATAGTCTTTCCAAATGCAAACTTCAAAAAAGAGGTGCATTAGGTTCAAGAAATTTATACCCAGATAAAAACATTATACATAGCAGGGCTTTGATGGTGGGATTATTTAAGTAAATGAGTCAAAGTAGTGGGACACTACATCTGGGTGAAAATAACATGCTAGTATCTCATGGATGACAGCAAAAAAGGGAAAAGAATAAATGTCAAAGTTCTCTTAAACTCCTTCACATTTTTTATGTCTATAGTACTTATAGAGCTTACATAGTACATACTAATTTTTGGTACAACATATTATGTATTAATGTCCCTTAGTACATATTGCACATATCAGTGAAACACAAGATCAGGATCAACGATATGAAAAGATAAGAAAATGAAAGGTCACCTTTGGTGTCGATTCTGTTTTAACAATTGGTGCATCAAAGAGATCCAGAGGATTTGTAGCATTCCAATCTTGATAACGTGCTGGAAAATCTACACTGAACTTCCAAAAACACATAATTTGGCAGTCAAATATAGAAACCATTGAATTTTTAGAGCAAAGCATACAGAAAAATTATCATGATAGACAATACTCCACTGTTAGGATACTATTTTGTTCAAGGACGAAGATCAAACTAACTTTCACTTGATAAATTATCCATTCAAATCAAACAATTCCTAGACAAGATCAAAATACAAGATACCACTCGAATGACAAATGATATATTGATAAAAAAGGAAACAATCTTCGAGAATTAGAAATCAAAAATGTTCGCTTCACTTAGCTACAATCGATATGTTACTATTCATCTATTATTAATGCATGCTACAGTACTTCCATTCCAGGTAAATGTAAGACTAATTTCATTTTGGGATTAGACATGTCATATTAGTTTGTTTTCGGTCTATACTCATGTCCTGATTTCAATGATTTTTGAGAGGCTCGTTCAAGACTTAATCGAAGTATTACTCAACAGAAAATAAGAGCTTTGGTTTCAGCTCATTGGGATAGGGATAAGCAAAAGAGAAATTTTCTTTGTTTGTGGATCACTCAAATAAATGCAGTAATTCGAGAAAGGGGAGTATCCTATAGGTCGGAACAGCTCACAATGGGGAGAATGGAAGTCGCACAATACAAATAAGAACAGACTGGTGAAAGCAGGACAGCATTTGAAGCAGGGTTCAGTGGAGAGAATCGCCTTTAACAACTTGTCTGTTATAAAGCCTTACTAGGCAATGATGTGAACGAAAGGCATCAGAAGTCTCAGTTCCCTTAATATGTTCCCTCATTTAATTCTGAATATCAAGCAAAATTAGACTTCAATTTTTGTCCACATTGGAGCTTTTTCAAAAGAACTCCTCCTTAGGGTTTTCTCCTAAGAGACTAGGTAGTAATGCCTCAATGTAAATTGGAGTCTATGTGTCTGCCTTCATCTCGGTCTATCCCAGTTATTTAGACTTCTTTTCTAGTTTGTTTTCTTGTTGGTATATTATGTATTTTGCTACTCGACAACCTGCATAATTCATTCACCTGCTATTCCTAGAAGGATTTAAGAATCTTGACTAAAAAAATATTTCAGAAAAGAACTCATAATTTATTGTCCATACGATATATAATTAATTAAGGGACTGGCTATTAATAAAATTAGAGCTTAGCTTCACCGTTATCACAAAAACAGTAAGGTTTGTGTGAATAGGCTTTGTGAATCTTCTCCCTTCTCCTTTCACCAAGAGATATTCTCCCTTCAATAAATCGAAACATATTTAGTACCTATTACGTTTTTACCATATTCAAAATGCCCATTGAGAAATAGAGGGAGGCATGTCTCCGAACTAGAAGTAAATAAAGTCTTGTTTTAAGTTCATTAACTCAACATTATCATAGCAAAATGTATTAAGAAAGACATCCTCTTATTAGATAGTAAACAAATATCCTAAAGGCCACTCTTTAAGTCAAGGAAATCGGAAACCTAAAAACATGACCGATCACTGATGTCACTTTATAATGCACAGGAAATCCCAAAAACATTCCATCAAAGTCATGGACCTCGGTACTCCCCCTTCGGGTTGACATCTGCAATGAAATAAGCCTTTTCAATTAATATAATCTTCAGGAAAGTAAACTGCATAAAGAAATTCATATGCAACTTAAATGAATTCCAAAGTCAGGCAGACAGTAGAAAGAAAGAAAACCACTACTGAACTGATGTAGAAGAAAATATCTATAGATAAGATGAACGCATATCTACTAAAAAGAAGAGACACGCAATCTACCTTCAGATACATTATAGAGATATCCACCAACCAAATAGTAACCAAATAATCTGTTTTCTGGATCAGAAAAGCAAAAGAGACCCTAATTTTACCCCATTTATCAACAAAACTTAAAAACTGCAATAACTCAAGTGATAAAATCAAGGAAGAGAATAATCGGTTGTGCAAACTGCAAACTTAAACAGAAAAATTGGTATCCATACTGCAAATGACAATTGACTAGAAAAGTGCAGATACAAATTGCATTTTTTATGGACAGAAATACCAATAGTTATATTTTCCCAATAATCTCCACGATGTTAAAGATAAGTTCAACAAGCTAGATTTGGGATTCGCTAGGTTGATGTTTAGCACTTAACATTTTTTCTCTTCGAGTAAGTTGCTAAAAAGGTAATCAATCCACAGGCCCTACTTTTTACACTGTCTTCACACTAATAGAAGTTCTTTTCCAACTTTTCAAATTAAGCAGTTGCTTATTTTTAAAGTTTTCTCATGCAGCAATTATTTGTTTGGAGGAAGAGAACCAAAAGATTGGAACTATAACTCATTCAAAATCAAAAAGGATTTGAATGAAAACTTCCCTTATGTTCATGACACCACATTTTACTGTAAGCAGCTAAACTTTTAATCATTGTCAAGAAAACTAGCAAGCATATCCAAAATGCAACTAAAAGCTTGATTTCAAATCAACACCGTGACGCTGCCACACTTAAAAGATAAGTTCAATCCCCAATAAATGGAAAAATGTGACCAAAAGATAAACTCTAATTGTTATCCTATTTAGTCAAATTATATGTTCCAAAAGAGAAAAATGATGGAACTCTACAACCAATATCCACCTTTTTCTCATTTCTTTCATAGTAGAAAAGCAAAATAAATACCAGGGACATGGGTTAGTTGAAAATTACTGACCAAATAAGTACTCTTGTCTATTTTCCTGTTCATAAAATCAATCTTAAGCTACAACGGCGTTATGAAATGCCATAAATTCTCATGGCATTGAAACAAAAAAAGTGGAACACAAAGGAGGGCTTACTCGACCACCGGAAAGAACTGAAGCAACTGCGAGAGCAATGCTTGGCTTCTCTGCGACCTGAATCCAAGGAATTATATTAACAGAGGCATAAAAAATTTAAAGAAAAGGTAGGCATCATTTAAACACATAATTAAACGAACTTTGACTCTGTTTTTTTTTTTTTTTTTTTCCTGTAATTTTCTTACCATTATTACTTTGGGAGCCATTTATCAAGCCTTAGGGGTTTTCGGCAGTAATGTTGCGGAGATTTTGAAACTAGTAAGCAATTTATAATTATACCCGAAACTAGGGGTTGGACGGGTCGGTTCTATTTGGATCTAGCCCAACTCAATCCTACTATGGAGTGTTCGCAACCGACTGAGTTACTTAGGCTTTGTTTGATTTTGTGTTTTTGGTATAAGAAAATATATTTTGGAAGAATGTATTAAAAAATATGTGTATTAAAAATATATATATTAAAAAATATAATGATGGTTCAATTTTATTATAAAATAATAAATTAATAATACAATGAGAAAAATAAATATACCAAACATAACCTTACTATCCAACTTACAAATCAGTCCCTGAAGTCAAAACTTTATTAGTCCTCTCATTCCACTTCACATATTAACTTTTTACTTTTTAATTTTACAAAAGTGCCCCACCTTAATTTTTCCAACCACCAATATTATCCCCTCCAAACATACCCTTTCCTTCCTGCCCTGTCCTTGACCATAACCTTGCACAACCACTGCCATCACCATGAGCCAATCTCTTTTCTTTCTCTCTTTTTTTCTATTTTTGTCTCTCCCATATTCCATTATTACGACAACCAATTATGGGGTATCTAAAGAAATCCATTGGATATTATTTCTATAACTCCTCGAAAGAAAAGGTGTTGGTTTGAGGAATGTCACCTTTTTACAGGAGAAATTTCTATTGGATAGAAATTGTGAAGTTGTGGAACTTGAAGAAATTTAAAAACAACAAAATATCCTAACAAACACAGTAATGGACCAACCAGTTGAGGTTGGGCTTTCTGATACACAACCTCTTAGGAGATCTGAAAGGGTCTCAAAGCCACCTGAGAGGTATGGTTTTTTGTGAGAGAACAATAAGGAGGAGCTCGGATAGTGATCCAAGAACTTGTGGAGAGACGATGTCTAACTGTTCGTGAAATATTTTGCAAACGTCAATATCAAGTTTTAATACAACGGTGAGTTGAGTTGAGTATCTACAGGGATTGTAATCAAAAATTGCATTAAGTACCGTAGTTCAAATATTCCTAATTTTATCTAGAAGATCGAATGATGATTGAAAAAACAAAGTAAAGTAAGATAAAAATGCAAAGACAAGAGTAAAGTTTTTAGAAATAATATAACAAACACCTTATGAGCAAGATATTCTAGAAAAATGACTTACCTAATTATCACCTATGTTCTTCCTTCCAAAATATACCAATTCAAGTCAACAACACATATAAGTTAAGAATTTCTAAGCTCATCAATTCCCTTTCTCGAATTCGAATTGACTATGAGTTCCAACATGAATTTCGATATCTCTATAAAAATTCAAGAATAAAACTCTACAAAAGTTCAATGAATTCTTCTTCAAAACTTCAAAGGTTTCATAAGTTTCTCAACTCTATGATTTCTAGGTTGTGTTATCCCTATGATCATGTATAATCTTTCCTCTCTCGAGTGTCGAATCTCATACGTCAAACAATTTCAATTAATGATCAATTAATCAAGATAAAATACTAAACAAGATAACACAAACAAGATGAATAACTTGAACTAATATTATTTAGAATTCAAAACGTAGGATCAAATAAGGTTACATCATCCTCTAAAAAGAAATGTTTAGTTCACCATAGATGAATACAACTTCAAGAAATAAATAAGAAAGAATATGAAAATTGTTCACCAATTTATAAAAAGAATAGTTGAAACTCTCCTTGTCTCCAAGAATGGTTTATTTCTCTCCAAGAATGGTTGTCTTTGGTTCCAAGAACCAATCCTCCTCCTTTGGTTGATGTTGATCTTTCCCTTTTAAACTTCTCTCTAATGATTCTCTCCCCAAGAGTCTTCCAAAAGAAACCTGAAATCATTCCACTTTTCTTGGCTTTTTTTCAAAAGAAACCTGAAATCATTCCCCTTTTCTTGGATTTTTCTCTTTTTTCTCTCCACCAATTTAGTATATCCACTAGAGCATCATATGAGTAATAATGTATAGGTGTATCTAATGTGTATATCTCATAAAAATATCAAAATTCATGATCTATTGCCACTTATCATAAAGAAAATGTATCAGCATCTTTTTGGTTAGCAGAATGGCACATAGGCGTCCTGTTTTGGCACCTAGGCGTCGTTGCTGCTGTTTTTCCCTCCTTCATTTTATTACTTTTACACTGTTTTGTCTTTTACAACTATTTTTTGACCTCTTTCGAGGATGAATTGGTTTTTAATATCTTCTAATGAATTGTATCTCTATGTCTTGGATTTTCATAGAAACTTGAATCAACTAAATATGACATCTATGGAGAGGAGTTATGCTTGAAATACTAAGATGTGTCATCCTAGAAAATTGCAGCCCAGTGTTGATTTTTTAACTCGATTTTTTTCATTGAGATCGATCGAATTGGATTTTGTGGTAAACATAGAAGTTGTAGATCTATGTCTTGGATTTCCAATGGATTAAGAATCAAGTTTATATGAAATTTGCGCTGAGAGTTATGATTAAAATACAAAAATTACTATCAGTAGCACCACAACTCGAATTCTTCAACGTTTCAACCAAGTTTTTGATTTCTTTCCATTTTCTTCTCTTATTGTCATTAACTACAAAATTTTAAACTAAATGTATAAAAAGAAATAAAAACACTTAAAAATAAACTAATTGTTAATCAAAAGATATATGAATTATTGGTATAAAACCAACTTATCACTAACATCGACTCGTCTTAGGTGAAACTAGTCTTAAGTGAAATAGCAAGTGATCTTATTTCAATTACAAATACCATGCATGTAATATCCTTCCATCAATTAATCTTTCAATTGGGTATAGGTTATGGATAGAAGTTGAAACTTTAATCGACTCAGCAACTATGATTCCATTTTAAGTTCCAGCGACTCTTGATGAATCGTTAGAAATCTTTTTTTTGACATTCATCATTTCTTGGCTAAAGATTTCAAAATCACAAACTATGAAAACATAGGAGATTCACTTGTTCAACTAGACAAGTGATGGATCCTTTATTGGCCACTCATTAACCTTCATACATGTAGATGAAATATCCAATGTAATTCATTTATGATTCTCAGGCAATTAGAGAATGCATCAAAGTAAGACATAACGCGTACAAGGTTACTATGGTGTCTCAAGTCAAAAGACTAGTTATGCACAATAACATAGAGATTTTTAATTCGACAAATAAACTTTCCAACTAAGAATTTCTTATAGGTTAGTTCAGTGTACTTGTTCTCTAACAAGCATCTGTATACATGTACTTGCATCACTATGCTAATACACATGGAATGAGACATCCTCATCTTACGAGCATGCATCGTATGCGCAAGTCTTATTGGGCTATTTGATGTCCCATCTTAAAAAGCCATTGACTCAGGTCTTATTTAAGACCAAAGCCTTAAAGACATATTCCATGATCACCTTTATATACACGACCAGGCCCTATAGCTAAATTTGGTTTAAGAATTTTATCCAATTTGCAGAAGTAAATGCAAGACATAAGATAAAGAAAGTGTTATTTTATTAATATGATTCCCAATAAGATTGTGTTTACAAATGAAAATAGTACAATACACTCAATATAATTGGGGCGTCGAACGTCCTACTTTAACCATCTCCCATTTACCCTAGCTCTAATTGCACATGTACCTAAGACCCATTTCTCGAGATGTCCGTTGAATACATTTTGTGCTTAGGGCTTAGTCAGTAGGTCTGTTATATTTTTTATTGAAGCAACTCGATCCACAACAACGTCGTCTCTACCATGACCTCTCTGATCAAGTGGTATCGTCTCATTATGTGCTTAGATCTTTGATGAGATCTTGGCTCATTTGCTTGCACAATGGCCCTATTATTATCACAGTAAATCATTACTGGATCTACAATGGATGAAACCACACCTAACCCTTGAATGAAGTTTCTTATCCAAACAGCTTCTTTTGCTGCATCTAATGTGGAAATATATTCAGTCTTAGTGGTAGAGTCTGTAGTTATTTTTTACTTGGAACTTTTTTAACTGACCGCACCACCATTTAGGGTGAATATATATCCAGACATGGTCTTGGAATCGTCTATATCGGACTAAAAACTAGAGTTTGTATATCCCTCTAGTTTTAGTTCTCTATTATTGTATATTAAAAAGATATCCTTAGTCATTCTCAAGTATTTATGGATCATCTTAACAGCTTTCTAGTGTTCTTCACCTGGATTGGACTAATATCTTCTCGTGATACTCAGAGCATGTGCGATGTCAAGCCTTGTACACAGCATTACATACATTATGATCTCAATAGCGGATGCATATGGTATACGAGTCATTCTTTCTCTCTCTTCAAGTGTCTTAGGAGTCAATCCTTAGAGAGTGAAACCCCATAACTTATAGGCAAAAATCTTCGTTTGGATTCCTCCATGTTAAACCTTTTTAGTACTTTATCTATATACATGGATTGGGATAGTCTGATCATCTTTCTAGACTATCTCTATAGATCTTTATTCCTAGGATAAAATATACATATCCCAAGTCATGCTTTATAGGTCGCTACCTCTCTATCTACTCCAAGTTTTATTTATAGCTAATGGGAACAGTTCCCTATGGTGAGACCGCTAAGGTCCATACCTTGTTGGAGTGCATGGAGTCCATCTCAGATTGCATGACTTCTTGCCACTTCTTTGAGTCGATATCAGACATCGCTTTTACATAGCTTCTTGGATCATTATCCAATGGGAGTTCCTCTTCTTTATTCTCTAACAAAAAGTCATGTTTATTAGGTACCTTTGAGATCGTTTTGGATCTTCAAAGAGGTTGCGCCTTAGAGGACCCAACATCAGCTGGTGTGTCATCTAATGCAACAGTTAGGACATTTTGTGGTTCTTTAACTTCTTCAGGTTTCACGACTTTGCCATTTCTCTCTGATAGAAATTTTTCTTTAAGAAAGATGACATTCTTTGAAACAAACACTTTTTATTCTAAGGTATCTTGAAATAGTATCTAATAGACTCTTTTGGATACCCTTTGAACTTGCATAAGCTGGATCTTATATCCAACTTATCTCCCACTTGCTACTTCACGTAAGCAGCATACCCTCATACCCTAAGGGTAAAGAAAGGTGTCTTACCACACATATCTCATATGGTGTTTTGGGCATGGCTTTAGATGGCACCATATTTAATAGTTATGTTGTTGTTTCCAAGGCATAGCCCCATAATAAAAGAGGTAATGAAGTGTAACTCATCATGGATCGAACTATGTCCAACAAGTTTCAATTCCTGCGCTCCGCAACTCTATTAAGTTGAGGAGTAACATGAGGAGTCCACTGTGAGAGAATCCCATTTTCCCTAAGAAAATCTAAAAACTTTATGTTTAAGTATTCACCTCCTCGTTCAGATCAAAGAGTCTTTATACTTAAGTCAGTTTGTTTCTCAACTTCACTTCTTAATTCTTTGAACTTTTCAAATACTTCAAACTTGTACCTTAAAAGGTACACATAACCATATCTAGAAAAGTAACTGGTAAAGGTTAATAAGTACTTATAATTTCCTCAGGCACTAACACTTAGTGACCCACATACATCTGTATGGATCAAATCTAATAGATGTTTGGTTCGCTCCACTTGTTCAACAAATGGAGATTTGATCATATTTTCTTTGAGGCAGGACTCATATGTTGGCAGTTCTTGCTCATCCTTTAAATCAAGTAATTGTGTCAACTGATTAATCATTTTCTTAGAAATATGCCCTAATCTTGCATGACATAGGCTCATGGAACTATGATTATCTAACTTTCTTTTATTTTGTTAAATTGCGAGAATGGGGTTGTAAGGAGTAACAACATATAAGCAATTCATCAAAGAACATGAATAGATAAAATCAGAACATTTGAAAATGGAATAGTTTTCATTCTGAATGGTAAATCTAAAACCTTCTCAATAAAAAACCAGAATAGAGACAATATTCTTAATAATATCCAGAACATAAATACAATTGTTCAAAACTATTATAGAACCATTCTCAATAGCTAGATTAACGGTACCTACAACTAATGCAACAACCCTTACTCTATTCTCCATCCTTAGAAACGTCTCTCATCTCTCTAGCTTCTTACTTATTATCATTATCTGCAAATCATTGCAAATACATGAGCCACAATTGATATCTAATACCTAAGAAGCATCGTTAACAGATAAGTTAATTTCAACACAATAGATACTTGAATTCTTCAGGTTTATAAGATACTCCTTGTAGTTTCTCTTCATGTACCTTGGATTGCCGCAGTAATGACATTTGCCATTGGCTTGAAAAGAAACCTTCCCCAAAAACCCAAGATAATTAAAATACATCCAATCACATTGGTCATAAGCCTATGATCACCCCTAAATAAATCACACAATAAACATTCATCACATGAATTTTAAATATATAAATTTACCAAGTTGTTTAACATTACATTTTCAAGACTTGGATATAATCTTGTATTTTATGAAAAATAATTTTTCAACACTTTAAAATTAATAATTATTTTAAAATTAACAAAATAGAATATTTATTAAAATCACAAGTAAACAGACTGCCTGACAGCACATCGTGCGACCAAACGACAAGTTGTCGCTGAGTCACATGCGCATTGCTGAGCTAGAGCCAACCTTTGAATGTGGCAAGCTGGTGCACGGCAAGGCCTATTGCGTGCGTGTGTAATAAGCATGCATGGGCAACAGTCACCTGTGCTGCTGCTGCCTTACAGCGTATACCCTGCACTCGCAGCATGCGGGCTCTGGATTAATTCATATCGTATGCTTTAATTGTACATTTACATCAATATTTTAACAATTTAAAATATTTTACATGCAATTAATAAAAATAAATTACGTCCAAAATTGAAATACAAAAGTATCAAAAACATGTTCATCATATAAAAATGAATCACATAAACTGTTAACAACATGAATCATAACTCTGATACCACTATTGGTTCGTTATAACCTAGGGGTAAGCACAGTGGAAATTAGATTTTTTAAATAAATCATACAACAACGTATATGGCATTACCCCCAATTTTACAACGATTCAACGATCAGTGTTATTAACAGTTTGTTTATAAATAGAATTTAAATAAAAGTGATGATTTGTTGCCCTGTCCAAACTCTTCGATTTAATGCAAGGCTTGAGGCAATCAATTGTCGGATGGTTACAAGCTATCATCAAGAAGTCCACACATCCTCCTTCTAAAGTAGTCCACATCTTGGACTAGAATAACCAAAAAACAAAAACTTGCTAGTGTTCTTTGTTTTTCTTTTCTAGACTATAATGGAGTGTACACTAATCTTTAATCCAACCAGTAGAATTCAAGATTTAATGCCTGCTATAATTGTTCTTGATTCAACTAGTAGAAGAAGAACAATATCATATACTTGGATATTAAAGAGAAGAAATGAGAGAATAAGAGAAAAAAAAATATTTTTTTGGGACAAATTCATATTTTCATATTTTTTTATTATCCAATTTAGTTGCATGATAATTTTGACATCCCTAAACATATATTTTTTTATCACAATTAGATAACATGTATAGTAATGTAATAATATTTTATAATTGCCTAAAATCAATAATTTACCTCAACAAAACCAGCCCACTTATCACAACACAAAAACTGTAAGTTTTTTCATGACAATTTTGAGTGTCTTTTTAAATATCAAACCATATTTCAATTTATAACCTCTCCAAACTTACATACATCACCTAAACTCATATATAAACACATATATGGTGAAATATATAAGTTTTAATCAAGTTATTATACATATATAAAGCTTTTAAAATAAAAATCAGCAAGTATATAGTTTCTGTCTCTAATGATTTCTATTGCAATTTTGTAACTAATGCTACAACTTTAAGATTGTAAACCCAAGTGCAGGTTGTAGTAAGTAATAAATTTCTCGTAAGTTCGAGGTCGATCTATAGGAAAGTTGTTTGAAAAATTCAAATTTATATTTCTAAAAAGATGGAGTTTATGTTAATCAAAATATATGAACAATTAATGTATGATGTAACTAAAGAAAACTGAAGTAATAAAAGTACTGAGGATTAGGGATCCACTCTTGAGTTTTGGATAGAGAAATAGTTATTTTTTTTTTACCTCTATTAATTGCCACAATTAGAATCCATACATAATGAAGGTTCCAATGGGAAGATATTATCAAGTAACTCATGCAATAAGGTAATCATGATATTGTCTTACTATTGCAAATTATCTGTTAACGCCAACACTTATTTATGGGATCAAGCATTTATGCACACCTTCGTCAACAACAAATCAAGGTTTCACATTAGCAGTCGGTGGGGTAAAACCGTACAATAAGCTAAATGAACCCAAGTATTTATTGTGCCATTGGAGATACATAAATTAAGAATCACCACAAAACAAGTAGGGTTTAGATAAAAAATAATAATAATAATACAACATACTTAAATAATTTCTACCCTTATAACAATTTTTCTTCCTCCATCAAGAGATTCACCTTTTTTCCTCAACAAAATAAAATTTAGAAAGACATAATAAAAGTAGTAAAGACTAAAAATATAAGAGAAATTGGAGAATGCATTTCTATTACTACTAGAAAACTTACAATACTAGAAAACATACAAACTAGATAACTTAGCCTAAGGAAACCTCTAACCCCCTCATCTTACAAGCTTAATACATGACCTATTTATAGTACTTGGAGTAAGATAGAGACCAAGCAAATAATGGAGGGGTTAATCAAGTGGTATGCTAGTTGCCAAGATTTGGTAAGTTGTTACACAAATTTCTCACCTACTGAATTAAATTATATTTTTCGATCAGATACAGCCAGATTTGGATGATACATGAAAAATCAAAATTGTAGATCTTTTGGCACTAATATATTTTCATATATCTTTTGTTAAATTTGACGGTTGGATGAAGGAGATATGGTCAAATTACTGAGTTATGTCCAAGAGCCGCCCTTTAACAGCAGCAGTAACTTGCAACCTATGTTTTTACCATTTTGATACATTTTCACACCATCTTGTCTTCTGCAAACTTGTTTATTTACTTTTTTGGTATAACATATCCGAATATCAGCCTAAAATAAATTTGGGCTCAAGATATATAATCTAATTGGTAAAATAAGTTAATACTAGGCTGAACTCTTATCCGAATTTTGATGATCCATTTTGTGTAACTACTTGAACAATTTTATGCTATCATCAAGACTGAATTGGGCTGAGTTTCCAACATAAAAGTTGTACCTCTATCTCTTAGCTTTCAAATTAAATAAGCTTCAGGTCCATAGGGCTTTTGATCATGAAGTTATACTCAAATTACAAAAATTGCACAAGTTTGGAAACATGCTTCCGTTTATTCCCTAACACAAAATATTAATAAAACAATAATATTAACAAGAATAAAGAAAGAAAAGTATAAAGAATTTGATATAAAAATATGTCAAAATATACACTTATCAAATTCCCCCACACTTAACCCTTGCTTGTCCTCGAGCAAGCTTAAAACAAACATAAACTAATCCACTTTTGTAGGAAATCACGATTGCATTTAGCATATGCAACAAGCCTTTAAACCCTCAAGTGACCCATGGAGGATGAGTTATAGTCTCGTGAAGGTTTCCACCAATGATACCTACAAACACCTATAATAACTATCTTCTGACTTTTATTCTCATGAAGCAACAAAGTAATATGGAAATAAAATCAAACAAGTGTTGAGTTTAACTCTTAGTCATTCAAAAATTAATATATTTCTACAATAAGTATACTCAAGTGTGTGTGTAGACAGTTAATGCTAATAGTGATGAAACTGTGCATACTTCAAATAAGTGAATTCTCATAAAACCTTACATAAACCATCACCCAATCTCTAACAGGAAAGTTAAAAATCATATGCTCTTCTTTTGGTGCAAATCTCTACTACACTGAAGGCACCACACGAAATCGAAAGGTTTTCAACAAAGGTTGTAATGGGGCCAAAGGGTGGTGATGTAGCTAAAAAATAAAAGGATAGAATGCAACAAAGATTCTAAAAATTTCATGGAATTAGAGACATAGAATTTATCGATGAAAAATTCACAAACTCCACAAATTTCACACTGAAGTCTATTATTACTGAATTGGACCCCTCTTATTCATCTTGCAACATCTCATTTTTAGTTGCAACTTGTAGCACTTTGCAATTTTTTTTCTTCTATTTTTTTATTATTATTATTGTTTTTTTTTAAAAGAAACTCCCCCACACTTATCTTCTATTCCAACCTAAATTATTTTTATAAATTCAAGCTGTCAATTGAATGTCTCTTAAACTCCAATCATTTTTAGAACAAGGATTGGATAATAATATATTTAGGTTAGGTAAAAAGATATGGTTACAAAAAAAAATATTTATTTATTGTAAGGCTCAAAATGGTTTACTAGGGGGATGTTTTTTTGAAACATCATATAAAGAATAAGCTAATTTGACAATGCTGCTAGAAAGCCTAATGCCTTAATCATTTTTCTAGTGGTGCAATATTAGTCGTTCGCCTCAATAGACCAAAAGTAAAAGTTCTAATACTCAATCCCTACATGTTGAAAATTCAAGTGATGATTAGAGCAAGGACATAAGAACTATCTATTTTGACATGATTGTCTTCACACTAAATAACATAACTATTTGTGCAAAATAAAATTTGAGTATAATTATCACAAAAATATATTAACCAAATAACAATATCAAAGTCTAAAACAACACCCATCATCAATCAAATCATATTATTCATGCTTAACTTTAATCATTGAAGTTGGAAGAACTTCTACGACTCAAAAAAAATAATTGGTAACTCACAAACATTTGTTAAAAACTTCACAAACCTGCCATGTTATGCAAAAAATAGAGATGCATCTTAAGAGTGTTACAATTACCCTTTACTCAGCCACCTTTTTTCATACTTTCAATGGACCCATAAAAAAAACACCCTTGATTTTTTATTTTTTATTTATTTTTATTTTTTTAAATACTAGAAAAAAGCACATTGAACATACAAGTCATGATATCAATTATCCCTCCCCCAACCTAATCGAGACATTGTCCCTAATGCCAAAAATAGATAGAAAAGTAGAGTTTGAAAGATATCACCTAAAGTTGAAACAAAAAAAAAATATACTATTAAATAAAATCATTAACAATAAGTATCACAGACTGAGAGTCAAATTCAATTTGCGTTTTCGACCATTGTTCCTATTGGACCAATCTATATTGGCCAAGGCTGGATCAGGTTCTAGCATATATGCTAGAAGTTGATCAATCAGTTGGTCAGGTGTCGGAGCAGAAATGATGATTTTTCTCGCAGAAGTTGAAATAAAACCTTTTTTCACAGCACGATCTACAAAAGATAGCAAACCATCATAAAAACCATTAACATTAAGAATACCTATAGATTTTTGGTGAATGTTGAGTTGTGCTCAAGAGACAACTTGGAATAATTCCTCTAGTATACCAAAATCATCAGGTAGAATGATGAATGCATCCGCATTGTTTAACATGTTAGGCATTTTGTCCTGAATATATGACACTTTTAGTTCATCTCCAATTGTTATACCTGTGATATTCTGTACTATTAAAGATTTTGGGATAACTTCCAGAACCTTGACACCTCCTACATAAGCAAAAATAGCAACACTCTCCATTAACCCCAAACTGCCTCCCCCATACACTAAATGAATTTTTCTTTTTGCTAAAGTTCTACCAAGGTTATTGGCTGCCCCTATAAACTCACCATTTTTTCCTAAATTGGATCCACAAAAAACACAATTGGAATTAAATTTGCGAGTTGAAGAAACTTACATTTTTTTTTCTTTTTGAAAATAAGTTGTGTGAAAACAGAGTGAGTACGGTGACATTTATTGAGATGTGAACAGGGAATGCATTTATTGCATGTCTTTTTCTTTTGTCAAAAAGGTTGAAAATAAGGACATATACGAAATTTAAATATTACCTACTAACACATGTATGTACATGTAGTTGTGATTGTGACTCACATCTTCCTCTGATTTTACATCCAGAAACGGCTTAAACGCCCTCTATGGGTCGAGGATATGCTTCCCATCTAATTTTCTTATAAACTGGCAAACAAGGTTTTTTTAATGTCAGATTCTTAAGTCTATAAAACTCATATTCATTTTGAAAACGATCCCATAAATCAAGAATTGCATGTTGTACCAATCGACATGAATGCATCTCAAGAGTCAATGTAATGTGATCTAAATACTCCTTACTCAATCCATCCATAATGAATTTAAGTTTATCTTCTCGATTTTTAGAAACCATTTCTAAAGAACGACACTTTGTGTTGTAAGTCCATTTAGCACAAATATGACAAACTTTCATTTTTTTCGCTCTTCGTTTTTTGAATATGTGCATTTACCAAAACCAGACATGTATCTAATAAGCAAATTTGAACACTCATATGAAAACTCAACTGCCCTTACTTTTTCTTCAATTATCCATCGTATGTCCTCTAGGATGCCCTTGTGCATAAGCATCCTCAATCTTTCAATCCTGATTTTATAAATTTTCAAAATTGCATTTTTAGGAAGAAAAGAAAATTGCTTCTTGAGAGTTAGAAAAATATCACCCATTTTAAAAAGAACAAGAAAAGAGAATAAGAAAAGCAAAGAAAATTTGTATAAAGATTTCAGTTATTTGGGAAACTGACAAGTCTGACTTTTATAGCCATGGAGTATCGTTATCCGCCATTTAATCGGGAAAAGAAAAAAAAATAATGTCAGAGAAAATGAGTATATATAACACTAATCATAACAAGGGTTAGAAAGAAAAAGAATTTCCTCTTGTGAAAATTGATTTTTAGAAATGGTTTAACTCTTTGTTCATTTACATTGAATATGTTTCCATTTCTAGGATTCTCAATGTCAATCACCCTATAAGGATATACTTTTTTTTACAACAAAAGGACCACTCCACCTTGATCTTAATTTTCCAGGAAACAAACGCAATCGAGAATTATAAAGTAAAACCTTTTGACCAACCTCAAATATTTTTTGTTGAAATTTTATTATCGTGAAAATCTTTGATTCTTACTTTATAAATTTTAGAATTCTCATATGCATAATTTTTCAATTCTTGAAGTTCATTAATTTGTAATTTGCACAATTTTGAAGCTTCATCAATGTTGAAGTTAAACATTTTGATTGTCCAATAAGCTTTATGTTTAAGTTCAACAGGTAAATGACAAGGTTTTCCATAAACTATCCTATAAGGAGACATGCCTAATGATGTTTTGAAAGTAGTTTTATATGCCCAAAGTATATCGATAAGTCTAAGAGACCAATCTTTACAGTTTGGGTTAACTGTTTTCTCCAAAATTTATTTTATCTCTCTATTTGCAAGTTCAACTTGTCCATTTGTTTGAGGGTGATAAGGGGTTGCAAC
Organism: Paulownia fortunei; assembly: GCA_019321725.1. Classification (NCBI taxonomy): domain Eukaryota; kingdom Viridiplantae; phylum Streptophyta; class Magnoliopsida; order Lamiales; family Paulowniaceae; genus Paulownia; species Paulownia fortunei. The sequence continues at coordinate 13,601,974 of CM033113.1, read as the reverse complement.
TTTATGTATGATTCTATTTTTTCTCATTAAAGTTTCGAAAACTTTGTTATAAAAATATTTTCCCCATCACTAGTAATAGATCTAGGAATTCTAAATTGACTTAAAATATATTCTTTCAAAAATTTTATCACTATTTTGTGATCATTGTTTTGATAAGGAATTGCCTCGATTCATTTTGAAATATAATCTATGGTAACCAATATGTAAAGAAAACCAAATAATAATGGAAATGACCCCATAAAATCAATACCCCAACAGTCAAAGACTTCAATCACTAGGATAAGGTGTAGGGGCATCATATTTCTCTTTGAAAGAGACTCTAACTTTTGATAATTTTTACAACTTTTATAAAAAGTGTAAGTGTCTTTGAAAAGGGTTGGCCAATAAAATCCACATTGCAAGATTTTTGCAGTAGTTTTCTTTACAGAAAAATGACCACCACATGCTTCTGAATGACAAAATTTGACAATATTACCTATCTCATTGTTAGGCACACATATTTGAAAGATTTGATCCGGATAATATTTGAATAGGTATGGATCATCCTAATAAATTTTTTTAACCTCAGTCAAAAACTTCTTTTTATCTTGAGAGTTCCAATGCGATGTCATCTTTCCTGTCACAAGAAAATTAACAATGTCAGCAAACCAAGGTAAAATAGAAATATTAAATAGTTGTTCATCAGGGAAAGTGTCCTTAATAGGTGTAGTTTGAAACGAGTCATCATAAACAAGTCTCGACAAATAATCAGCTACTACATTCTCTACTCCCTTTTTATCTCCAATAGTAACATTAAATTCTTGGAGTAAGAGAATCTACCTAATCAGTCTTAGTTTAGCATCTTTTTTTGACAAAAGATATTTCAAAGCTGCATGATCACTGAAAACAACAATTGGTGAGCCAACAAGATAAGATCGAAATTTATCTAATGCAAAAACTACAACAAGTAATTCTTTTTCAGTTGTTGTATAATTCAATTGAACACCATTTAAAGTTTTACTTGCATAGTAAATAACATATGATTTTTTATATTTTCTTTATCCCAAGACAACTCCAATAGTATAATCACTAGCATCACACATTATTTCAAAAGGTAAAGTCCAATCTGGAGGTTGCATGATAGGAGTAGACGTAAGCATGCTTTTAAGCTTAACAAAAGCATTTTCATAGTTTTCAGTCCATTCAAAAGTAGTGTCTTTTGTTAGAAGATTACACAAAGGTTTAGCATGTCCTAAAAATGATCTAATCTCCTTCACAGTCTTTGGTGTTGGCAAATTGATAATTAACTCAATTTTAGATTTGTCAACCTCAATACCTTCTAATGATATAATGTGTCCAAGAACAATACCAGTTGTTACCATGAAGTGACATTTCTCCCAATTGAGCACAAGATTCTTTTCTTCACACCTGATCAAAACCTTTTCTAAATTAGATAAGCAATCATCAAATGAATTACCAAAAATAGAAAAATCATCCATGAAGACTTCAAAAAAACGTTCAACTATATCACTAAAAATACTAAGCATGCATCGTTAGAATGTAGCTGATGTGTTACATAATCCAACAGGCATCCTTCGATATGCAAAAGTAACAGAAGGACATATAAAAGTTGTTTTCTCTTAATCTTCAAGTACAATTGCAATTTGAATATACCTAGAATATCCATCTAAAAAGCAATAAAATTTGTGTCTCGCAACTCTTTCTAAAATTTGATCCATGAAAGGTAATAGAAAATGATTTTTTCTAATAACTGAGTTGAGTTTTCTATAGTCAATGTACATTCGCCAACTAGTAGCAATCCTAGTTGGAATTAATTCATCATTCTTATTCTTGACTATAGTAACTCCAGATTTCTTAGGTACAACTTGAGTAGGACTTATCTATTTGCTATTAGAAATAGAATAAATGATTCCATTATCTAAAAGTTTAATGATTTTATTTCTCACTACTTCTTTCATAGTAGGATTTAGCCTTTCTTACATTTCTCTAGAAGGTTTAGCATTTTCCTCTAAATAGATGTTATGTGTGCAAATGAAAGGATTAATACCTTTAATATCAGCAATGGTCCATCCTAAAGCATTCTTATACATTTTCAGAGTTTCGATCAACTTACCTTTGAGATGCATTGAGTTTGGAAGAAATTATTATTGGAAAAGTCTCATTCTCACCCAAAAAAGAGTATTTCAAATTAACTAGCAAAGGTTTCAAATCAGCCACGGAAGCTTTAATACTTGATGGAATAGATTTTACTGTTAATGATGAAAGTTCTTCGAACTTTGGCTTCCAAAAATATTTTTCTTGTACCTGCAAAAATTTAGAGATAGTATTAGTGTGTGCTTTTTTACAAATACTTTCACTTTCAAAATAAGTCTCCAAAGAATCTGAAGAGTTAGTAGTAGTAAAGTATTCATGAACAAGTTTCTCAATTGAATCCACTTCATGTACTTCGACATCTTCTACAGGTTGCATACAAACATTAAACACATTTAGTTTCAAAGTCATATTTTCAAATGATAACTTCAAAATACCATTTCTACAATTGATCAAAGTATTTAAAGTTGCAAGAAAAGGATGACCCAAAATGATAGAAATTTGTGTATGTGTTTGTGCAACAGGCTCTGTGTCCAAAATAATAAAATCAACTGGAAAGTAAAACTTATCAATTTATACCAACATATCTTCTACTATTCCCTTTGGAACTTTAATCGAACGATCAGCCAGTTGGAGTACAACATAAGTTGTTTTAAGTTCTCCCAAACCTAACTGTTCATAAATCGAGAAAGGTAGAAGATTTACACTAGCACCAAGATCAAGCAAAGCATGCTCTATTTTAGTATTTCCTATGATAAATGAAATGGTTGGATAACCAGGAAATTTACCTTTTTCATGAGTACGCAAAGAAGCTGTCAGTGTTGAAAGTGTGCTTCTGATCTCATTGATAGCTTGTGAAGTTTGATTATTGATGTTTGTTTGTTCATGCATAAATGCTTGCAAAGTCTCCTCAAGGGATTTTGTATGTGGAGCTGGATAAGAATGAAAGTTTGGTGGTTTTTGTGAATGCAATAGTTGGGCACGGTTATCATCTTGCCAACTGAAATTAGGATGATTTCTCCATTGTGGATTGTAAGTTTCAGAATATGGAGAATGGAAAGGTTTTTTGAATTTGTTCAAAAAATTTGCTTGTACTGGAATGTTTGGACATTCATTGGTGGAGTGCCTCAAAAGTTCACAATTGCTACAAACTTCTTCCTCTTGCACATATTTGATTTTCTTTACTTTTTTAAGTTCCATGGCTTCAATTTTTCTTGTTAAACTAGCAAGCTTAGCATTTAGATCATCTTCTTGGCTAAGGTAATATTTTCTTTTATTACTATTAGCAAGATTATATCTAATAGAACATTTGGAAGAATTAACACTATGCCATGATTGAGAGTTTTCTACCAAATGATCTAGTTACTCTAGGGCTTCATTAGGTTCCTTATTGAGAAACTCACCATTACACATTATTTTAATAAATTGTTTTGTTTCAAGAGTTAAACCTTCATAAAAGAAACTAATTAAGCGCTATTTTTCAAAACCATGATGTGGGCATGAATTCAACAAATTTTTAAATCTTTCCCAACATTGAAAGAAAGCTTCATTCAAATTTTGAGAAAAATTTTGAATTTATCTTTTCAAAGCATTAGTTTTATGAGTTAGAAAGAAAATTTTCAACAATTCAACTTGCATTTCTTGCCAAGTGCATTTTTTTTTTCAACAAATTTCTCACTCACTGAATTGAATTATATTTTTTGATCAGATACAACTAGATTTGGGAGATACATAAAGGAATAAAAAATTGTAGATCTTTTGGCTCTGATATATTTTCATATATCTTTTGTCAAATTTAGCTGTCGGATGAAGGAGATATGGTCAAATAACCGAGTCATGTCAAAAAGCCGTCCTTTAATAGCAGTAGCAACTTGCAGCCTATGTTTTTACCATTTCGATACATTTTCACACCATCTTGTCTTCCGCAAACTTGTTTATTTACCTCTTTGGTATAACAAATCCGAATATCAACCCAAAATAAATTTGGGCTCAAGATATATAACCTAATTGGTAAAATAAGTTAATACTGGGCTGAACTCTGATCCGAATTTTGGTGATCCATTTTATGCAACTACTTGGACGAATTGTCTGCTATCATCAAGATGGAATTAGGCTGAGCTTCCAATAGAAAAGTTGTACCTCTATCTCTTATCTTTCAAATGAAATAAACTTCAGGTCCATAGGGCTTTTTGATCATGAAGTTATGCTCAAAGTACAAAAACTGTATAAGTTTAGAAACATGCTTCCATTTATTTCCGAACACAAAACATTAATAAAATAATAATATTAACAAGAATAAAATAAGAAAAGTATAAAGGATTTGATACAAAAATATGTCAAAATATACACTTATCAACTAAAAATCCCTCTTTTATGAATTATAAGACCATAAATAACATCCTAACATAATTATAAACCATCATAGAATCTTTAAAAATCATAAACCCTTAGAAAAGTCAAGAACGTAAATAAAAAACTTGAGTTAAGCTTACCTATGCCCATATTTAAGCTTCTACTTGCTCCTCCTTACTTCGCTTTGCTTTCTTCACTTTTTTATTTTATTGGAATCACTTAAGAGCAACTTCTTAAATTTAATATGGAGGTTTGGGAGGTGAAATAGCTCAGAAAATGGGTTTTGGTCATGGTTCAAGGATAGAAATGAAGAAATGTTGAGGTGGTAGCTTAAGTTGGCAAAGCTTGAGGTTACAAAGGTTGATGTGTCAAGTGGTGGTTCAAATATGATATTATTCACACCTTATACAACTCTAATCTAGTGTTTATAAATATTTATTTATCTATTTACAACCTATTTTAATTTTCATACGATCGGATAATAAAGTTTTGCCCTAATTTCTTAACCGTTCATTCGGTCTCTAAATCAATTGACCCCTGGTTCTTAAATGATTGTCTAGTTTGCATTTTTAAAATCATATGCATATTTGGATCTTGTAATATGACACTTAAATTACATTATATCATGTCCAATATCCCGAGTATGTTAATTCATGGATGTATACTTTTAAAACACCTCAATCTAATTGAATTGAATTATATAAGCTTACTAGTAACACCTTTAATATTTCCAAAATTATAACTTATAATCTATGAATATCCAATATATTGAACAATCTATTCTTTTTCTTATCTAAATATAGAATTACTTAATTAAGTTGTAGGATCTCAACCACTAACATCAAGTGATAACATTAGAGGTATAATGATTAAGAATGCTATATAAGATGCCATGTAGATGTTCATGAAAATTAGCATATAAGTAGCATGTAGTGCATGAATCATATTGGCCAAGTGAGAAGTGTGAGATTTGGATATTACATCTTCCCCTCCTTATTAAAATTTCATCCTCGAAATTTACTTACCGAAAGAGTTTTGGATACTTAACTTTCATATCATCTTCCCTTTCCCAAGTAGCTTCTTCTGTTGACTGATTTATCCATAATATTTTAACCAATGAGATCTTTTTATTTTTGAGTTGTTTTACGTATTGTAGAATAATCTCTATAGGTCATTTTTCTTAACATAAATCTGCTTTTAGCTCTATAGGTTCATTCTTCAGAATATGAGATGGATTTGTAATATATTTCCTCAACATAGATACATGAAATACATTATGCACTTGAGACAATGATCCAGGTAGGTCGAGTTTGTAAGCAACATCCCCAATTTGTTTAATAATATAAAATGGACTAATAAATCTAGATTGAGCTTTCCTTTCTTTCCAAACCACATAATCCCCTTCATTGGAGATACCTATAGAAATACTTGATCTTCTACTGCAAATTCTAACATTCTTCTTCTTTGATCAACATAACTTTTCCGTGGCTTTGGCAGTCTACATTCGTTGACAAATTTGTGTCATAGTTTCTGTCATTTCTCGAATCATATTTGGGCCCAAAAGCTTCTTTTCACCAACTTCATCCTAATGAACTGGAGATCTACATTTTCTACCATATAATGCTTCATAGGGGGCCATTCCAATAGTGGACTGATAACTATTATTATAAGAGAATTCCACTAAAAGTAAAAATTTGCTCCATTGACCATGAATATCTAATACACAAGCTCTAAGCATATCTTCCAATATTTATATTGTTCACTCTGATTGTCCATGAGTCTGGGGATGATATGCAGTATTGAAAGATAATTGTGTTTCTAATACCTTGTGTAAACTCTTTCAGAATATAGACAAAACCTTGAATCTCTATCAGAAATAATAGATAGTGGTACCCCATGATGTCTAACACTTCATGTATATAGTATCTGTGCATAATGGTCCATGGAATAGGTGGTACAAATTAGAAGAAAGTGAGCAGATTTAGTTAGCCTATCAATGATAACCTAAATAGCATCGTGACCTTTAACTATTTTAGGTAATCCCGACATGAAATCCATATTAATTCTTTCCCATTTCCATTTTGGAATAAATACAGATTGCAAGGTTCCTACTGGTCTTTGATGTTCTGTCTTTATTTGTTGACATGTGAAACATTATTCTACAAATTGAGCAACATCTCTTTTCATACCTGGCCACCAGTAATGCATTATCAAATCTCTATACATTTTAATAGCTTTTAGATGCTTTGAATATGGAGTTGAATGTGCCTCTGCCAAAATATCTTCCCGAATGTTGTCTACATTAGACACATATAACCTTTTTACCATTCTCTGACATCTAAAAATAAAAAAACTTTTCTAAAGCAATATCTTTCATCATTTTAGTAACATATTCATCAACTTGTTGTCCTTGTTGAATTCTATCAATCAAAGTCGGTTGGAGTGTCAAAGTTGCAAATTTGGCTTCTACTAATCCCTGTTATACAATCTCTACATCTATTTTCTATAGTTGTAATAACTCTGGTTTATGAGTTAAAGCTAAAGTTGTGGTATTTTGTGTTGATTTCCTACTCAATGCATTAACCACAATATTAGCCTTACCAGGATGATAGTTGGTAATATAATCATAATCTTTCACTAACTCCAACCATCTTTGCTATTACATATTTAACTTTTTTTGGGTAAAGAAATATTTTAAGCTCTTGTGATCAGTATATATCTCACATCGTTCACCATACAAATAATGTCTCCATATCTTAAGTGCAAACACCAACACAACAAGCTCTAAATCAAATGTGGAACAATTCTTTTCATACTCTTTAAGCTGTTTGGATGCATATGCAACTAATTTACCATTTTGCATCAATACACATCCCAACCCATTTTTTGAAGCATCACTATAAACCATAAAGCCTCAAGTACCTGATGGAATAGAAAGAATAGGAGCTAAAGTTAACCTCTTCTTCAATTCCTGAAAACGTTTTTCACAAGCATCCGTACATTTAAATGTCTCACATTTTTTGGTTAATTGTGTCAAAAGAGGAGCTATCTTGAAGAATCCTTCCATAAATCTATAGTAATATCCAACTAAACCCAGAAAACTTCATACTTCTAAAGGATTAGTAGGTTGTGACCAGCTATTAATAACTTCTACTTTACTTGGATCTACAGATATTCCTGCTTCTGATATTACATGTCCTAGAAATACCACTCAATCAATATAAAATTCACATTTCTTAAATTTAGTATATAGTTGTTTCTCTTTCAAAACCTCTAAAACCATTCTTAGATGTTCACCATGCTCTTCTTTTGTACTAGAGTAAATCAGGATATCATCAATAAACACAATAACAAATCTATCAAGAATTTTTTTAAATATACCCAATTCATCAAATCCATAAAAGCTGCTGGAGCATTTGTCAGCCTAAATGGTATCACCAAAAATTCATAATGTCCATATCTCGTGCTAAATGCTGTCTTGGTGATATCATCATCTTTTATTTTCACTTGATGGTATCCAAATCGCAGATCAATTTTTAAAAATATAGATTCACCATGGAGCTGATCAAATATATCTTCTATTCTAGACATAGAGGATACTTATTCTTGATTGTAACTTTATTTAAATCTCGGTAGTCTATACATAGTCACATTGCACCATCCTTCTCATGCACAAATAGAATCGGTGCACCCTATGGTGAAAAGTTGAGTCTGATAAAACTTTTATCCAATAATTTCTGTATTTATATCTTTAATTCTTTCAACTCAGTTGTTGCCATTCGGTATGGAGCTTTAGATATTAGATGCATTCCTGGATTTAGTTCAATGACAAATGCTATATCACGGTCTGGTGGTAATCCAGGAAGATCATCAGAAAATACTTTTAGATATTCCCAAACAACTAGCACTTCATTGAGGATCGGATGGTGTTGTTCTTCAATGCTCATAACACTCGCCAAATATACTTCACAACCACTATCTAATAATCTTTGTGCTTTCAATATTGATATAATTGAGAATTTAAAGCTTTTTAGGATTCTAATAAAGGTGAATGGTTCCTCACTAAGAGGTTGAAAAATTACTATCTTTCTCTAATAATCTATTGTAGCACGATACTTTGACAACCAATCCATACCCAAAATCATATCATAGTCATTCATGGCCAATACAATTAAATCAACATAGAGTTCTCTATTTTCAATAGGAACAACACAATCTCTTAAAACATGGTTAGTTTGTTTTGAATCTCCAAAAGGAATTATCACATTGTAACTGACCTCAACTGTATCAGGTACTCTACCCAGCCTCTTCACATACTTAGTGGATATAAATGAGTGTGTAGCTCTAGAATCAAACAATACAAATGTTGGAGTATGATAGAGAATTTACCTATTACCACTGATGGGTTCGCCTCAACATCTAATCTAGTGATGGTAAAGACTCTAGCTGGCACTTTTCTTTGGCCTGTTGAATTTGGATTATCTGGACATACTCTGGAAATATGTCCAACCTTCCTACACATAAAATAGGTTCTAGTCTCTGTTGGGCAGACTCCACTATTTTGACCACTATATTTAGGACAAGCAGGTTGCGACATCAGTGCTTTGCCTTGATTAATCTTTGTATGATTACTCTGATCCCACTATTATTACCCTTGTCTTTGTTACAATTTAGATTTTTGATTTTGCATTTGAAATGATCTCTTCTTTTCATTTCCAACCTATTATTGCCCTGTCCTTGCTTAAATTGGAGTCAAATCTCCTGAGCATAGGAAATTCTAAGTTTAGCTTGTTCTGCTATTAAAGCTCTCTTAGTAATTTGTGAGTATGTCACTTCTTAGATTCCTATAATATTCATATCTCTATATAGTTTTGGTCTTAAGCCTTCAAGAAATCTTTTAATTTTCAATGCATCAGTGTTGACCATATGTGTGATAAATCTGGATAACTGTTCAAACTTATGAATATATTTTCCAACTGTCATAGTTCCCTGTCGTAGCTATATAAATTCATTCATCTTCATTGTACGAACTGGAGCTGTGAAGTATTTATTTCAAAATAACTCTTTGAATCTATCCCAAGTTATGACAGTGGTGTCTTCGATGCTCCTCATTATATCCCACCAATGTCTAGCACCGCCTCGAAGCATAAAGGATGAACACATCACTTTCTCTTCTTCTGAAACTGTACTATAGTGAAACATATTTTCAAAAGTTCTCAACTAATCTTCAGTAGTTGTAGGATCTAGTGCATCCTCAAATACCGATGGGTTCAATTTTCTAAATCTTTCCCCAACTATCTCCACCTGTTCTACTCGGGGTTGTGGTTGAACTATTTCAGCCCTTGGTTGTCCATCCATATCCCTCTGCTGGATAAGTTGCTGAATTTATTCTGATTGTTGTTCAACAAGCTCTGTAAGTCTATTAATGATAACATCATGATTATAATTTGGAATTAGTGCATGCTCTTCTGGGGTTCTGGCCCCACTACTTTTTTCACCTATTGTTCTCACTAGACTGCAATACCATTTTTTTTATAATAAATGGCCAATATAATTCATGAAATATATAATGTATTATAACATAAAATAAAACTTACTGGCATGGCTGTGCTCCACAAGTTCTAAGATCATGTACATGGACAGTCTATATAATCAAAACCTGGGCTCTAATACCACTCTTTGTCACAACCTCCCAACAATATATATACATATATATATAAACAAACTGTACAACGTAATTTATGTTGGGTTTGCTATAATCATAGGGGTATATGCAGCAGAAAATTAAATTTTTTATTAAACATAAATTTAACACCTTTGATTCGAAAGTGATTTTAATGATCGTGCTTATTCAAGGGAATATATAAATAAATATAAAATTAGATTATACCTTTCGTGCACTCTGGTTGTTGTAGGAAATGAAGCAACCAATTGCTTATCCTAAACTATTAGAACTCACAGAGATCTAAGTGTCTCCCCTCTATCAAGTCCACAATATGAAAGAGCAACACCAATCAAAAGGATTCGCTAGTATCCTTTTAATTGTTTACTAATTTAGAATCAAAGTAAATTTTCAAGAACAATAAAGATTGATTCTTTAAGTTCTTGAAACAATAATATGAAGAAAATAACAAGAAACTGATTTTCTTTTTCTTTCTTTTCTTTTCTTGGAGAGTAAAAATAGAAGACTTTAAATAAAATAATTTTTGCTCAAAATTTTTGAATTGATTATGTAATTTTCATCCCTCATATATATAGGGTTGAAAATTTTAATCCCTTTCCAACTCTTGGAAAGTTTTTCAATTTTGAACTATTTCAAAACCTTATCTTAGAAGGATTCCAAATTTTCCAAAAACTCTTCTCTTTTCTCTTTCCTATTGTATGTGGACTAATTTGAGACTACATTAATCATCAAAATTGTCTACATATGTTGTTGATATTAATTTGAACTCTTCAAATAATATCAAGATAGATATATATCATATATATACTATAATTATTTTATACATAAATTAAATCTTAGTGGCCGATTTTATCCCATAAAATTGGTTACCATATTTATTTATCTATAAATATGTTAATTAAATAAATCATATTTATTTAATTTATTCTCTTTTTATTTTAGTGAACTTCTTAAGTGATTCACATTAATTTTGGGCTTAGACTAAAAAATCTCCAAATCAATTCAATTAATTCAATCCAATTTAATCAATTCAATTAATTCAATCCAATTTAATCAATTCAATTGATTCAATCCCAATTTAATCAATCCAATTGATTAGTTTAATTTACTTCAATTGGGCTTCCTAATCAAATTACGTCCAATTAAATAATCCAATTACTTAATTGAAGAATTTAATTTAACCATTAAATTAAATAGAACCCTTAATTAATTAATCGATCAGTATTAATTAATTAATTTCCAACAATTGGATAAAATTTAAAATTAGAAATGTTACTTTCCATAAATATGTGTGACCCTCTTAAGTTCACTACTAAATTAGTAGTGGGTTTGCAACATTTGCAACTTATGAATAATAATTATTCTAATTAATTAATCCAATTAATTAATCCACTTAGAATCAACTCCTTAATTTCAAGAACCTCACTATCCATGAAAATACCTAGCAAGTAATTATGACAAACTAGTCTTAGGTGAAATAGCAAGTAAACCTATTTCAGTTGTGAGTACCATACAGGTACGGTCCTTTCGACAGCTAATCTCCTAATTGAATTTAAGGTATGGATTATAAGTCAAAACCCTAAATGATTCAATAACTATGATCTCATTTCAAGTTTTAATGGTTACATTGGCCAAGGTCTTTGAATCACGAACTATGAAAACACAAGAGATTTCCTTATTTAAAAAGACAAGTGTCGAATTCTATATTGGCCGCTGACAAACCTCCATGCACACTAGTGCAACACCCAACATACCCCCTTTGTAATTGTCAAGCAATCAGAAGATATATCAAAGGGCTACAGGATGCACACAAGGCTACCTTCGTGCCTCAAGTCTGAGGACTAGTCGTGTACTATTGCAACACAAAATCTTATTTCGATGGGCAAAGCCTCCAACTAAGAATTTCTTGTGGGCTATGTTTGGTATACTTGTTCCCTAATAATCACCCATATACATGCACTTACGTCTCTATGCTAATGCTAATGGAATGTGACATTCTTGTCTCACGAGCATGCATCATATGTGCGAGTCTTACTGAGCTATTTGATATCTCATCTCAAAAAGCTCTTCACTCGGAACTTATTTAAGACTAAAGCTTTAGAGGCATGTTCCATGATCGCCATCATATGCGCTACCATGCCCCGAGCTAAATTTGATCTAAGGACTTTATCTAATGTGCAGAAATAAAAGATGCAAGACAGAAGATAAAAAAAATGCCTTTTTATTAATATGATTTCTAATAAGATTATCTTTACGAAAGCAAAAAAGTATAATACACCCAATCCAATTGGGGCATTGGGCATTGGGCATCTTACTCTAATAATTTATGCATGTATGCATGTGTATAACTTTTTTTGTTAGTTTGACAAAACATTGATGAAAGTAAAGTGCTTTCACATCATGTAATACTGTATATACATAAGTAGTTATTAAAACATTAGCAAGGTCTATCAAAATCATCACAAACTCAAACTCTCTTTCACAAAGGAATTTTGAAAGTGATATACAGGATAAAGTTACTAATATAATACAATAAACTATAAAATCAAAAGCACATCCCACAAAATAGCCCAACAGGTCATCATCGAAGTACATTGATCTTTGAAAGCCTGTAGGAGCTCCACTGCCAGCCCAGTAAACCAGAGGTCGCAAGTCTCACCATGCTCACCTACAATGCATAAATTATATGAGCTAATACTCAATAAGTAAAAATCATGCATGACAAGAGTATGATATAAAATCTCTTATAACTCATCTCTAATATATGATGTTATAAATATGTCAAATATGAGTACTCATAAATCAAAGAGTTTTTATTAAAAATCACTTTATTTTATTGGGCCCTTGGCCCACCTACTATGTACTGGAAAGAGCTATGCACAATATCAATAATCAAATGGCCATAAACAATTTGAATCAGTCCAGGGGCCATCTCTTGGGATCACCAGAGGTCCACCCCCTGTCTTCCCCTATGATCCTCCGTAAGTCTTCCCACCGGTGGAGTCATTAAGGGCACAGTCAAATTGTCCACCATCTTGTGACCACCAAAGGCACACTCCCTTGTCAATCCCTATGATCCTCTGAAAAGTAATACTTGTGGTACCCTTAAATATCATATAAACACGCCTCGTATGCCTCGGTATACTAGTAATGGCCAACCAAAATAATTTTTTTCTAAAAATCATGTCTCAAATCATAAAGTGCATACAAGAATCTCCACTATACTCATATACCGTGAGTGCACATGCAAATGATCATGAATGGTATGCTTAATATGAAATGCAAGTCATCTTGCTCTCAACATGTTTCAAGAATTATTAAACTCTTAGGGTACATAATATACTTATCATCCAGTCAATTTAAATATCATCAACACATTAGGTATAAATGTTTCAAGACATACTATGTTCATACATTGTAGTTGCAAATGGATCTTTACTTACCTTTCACTTGGTTGGTGGTTTAGTTTAGATTTGTTTATTGTTCTCCTCCAATCTTAGATGTAAAATAGCCTGTAATATTACCCAACATCAAGCATCATTCCCAATTTGGCAAGTTGAAAATATAAAATATCATACTAAAACCTTAAACACTAAGCTATCTATGTAACGATCAAGCTTTTACAAACTAAAATCCAATCTAGTCCCTCAAATACCTTAATTTCTCATCTTAGATACATGTAAACATCATATAATTAAAGTATTATAACTCTAATATCTTGTAACTAATTGTTAACACTCAATAGCAATATGTTTAGGTTGAAATATGCTAAGTTATCAAATGGGACAAATTCATATTTTCATATTTTCTTGCTGTCTAATTTAGTTGCATGATAATTTTGACATCCCTAAGTATATCCAATCACTTCCAAATTTTACCACAATTAGATAATATGTATAGAAATGTAATAATATTTTATAAATTCCTAAAATCATAAAACCTCAGAAAATAGAAGAACTTAAATAAAAAAATGAGTTAAGCTTGCCTATACCCAGATTTAAGTTTTTGCTTGCTCCTCCTTACTTCCCTTTGCTTCCTTCACTTTTTTATTTACTTTGAATCACTTGAGAGAAACTTATAAAATTTAATATGGAGGTTTGGGAGGTGAAATGGCTTAGAAAATAGTTTTTGGTCGTGGTTCAAAGATAGAAATGAAGAAAGGTTGAGGTGGTAGCTTAAGTTGGCAAAGATTGAGGTGTCAAGTTGTGGTTCAAATTTGATATTATTCACACCTTATACAACTCTTATCTAGTGTTTATCAATATTTATTTATCTATTTACAAACTATTCTAATTTCCATACCATTGGATAATAAAGTTTTGCCCTAATTTCTTAACCCTTCATTCGGTCTCTAAACCGACTGACACCCGATTCTAAATGATTGTCTAGTTTGTATTTTTAAATTCATATGCACATATAGACCTTGTAATATGATACTAAAATCACATTATATCATGTCCAATATCCTGAGTATGTTAATTCATAGATGCATACTTTTAAAATATCTCGATCTAATTGAATTGAATTATATAAGCTTACTAGTAACACCTTTAACATTTCCAAAATTATAATATATAACCTATGAATATCCAATATATTGATCAATTATTTTTCTTATCTAAATATATAATTACTTAATTAGGTTATAGGATCTCAACCACTAATATTAAGTGATAGCATTAGAGGTATAATAATTAAGAATGATATCTAAGATGCCATAGATGTTAATGCAAATTAACATATAAGTAGCATGTAGTGCATTAATCATATTAGCTAAGTAAGTAGTGTGAGGCTTGGGTATTACAGATTTGCATACATTATTCTTCCTATAGAGGATACATAAAGTACGCGAGTTATTTTTTTCTCTTTCTTCAAATAAGGATCCAATGCTTACAATAGAGACTAGAACCTGAAAATTTTGAAACAAAGTTTATAATGAACAAAGAACTTGATTTCTTATATAAGACCAGATAATTTTCTTATAAGCAAAAGGTGGTGGAGTTACCATGGAGTAAGCAGAATATGCAAAATCAGATGCTCCAAAATTGACACTGTCGAAAACAAATGCTAGTGAGTTTATAGGCTGTGTAGCTGCAATAAACTGATGAGGAAATAGAAGAGAAAAGTTTCAGTAAGAGGTGGAGAAGCAAAAATGAGAAGGCTGCTGATTTTAGTTTAGTCAAGTTAGTGAGAAGATACCGGTATGCCTATGACGATCATATGAACAACACTTTTATCCTTGGAAAATATTCTTGATCCAAATTCGAGGCCAAGTCCAACAACAAGAGCACTCTCGATTCCTTTGAGCGAAAAACCCTACCCATTCCCCAATTCTACTTCTACCTAAAATCAGCCACTACCAACCATGTCCGATGTAGTTTTCGAGTCTACAAATGCCCCTGTGAGTCTGCCAAAAGTCACTGCAACCTAAGTTCCCACTTTAGCCACTCCATCCAAATAACTGAATGGAGAGAACTTCCTGCGCTAGTCCCAGTCAGTGCATATGTACATACATGGTAGGGGTAAAATCGGCTATTTAACAAGAGAGAATAAGGAACCTGCACTCGAGGATCTAATTTATCCATCTTGGATGCCGATAATTCCATGGTGATGACTAGGTAAGTGAATTCAATGGAGAAAGATTAAGCTCCAACTATATATGCTATCACATGGCTAAGGAGCTTTGGGACAATATTAACCAAATATACTCCGACTTGGGAAATAAGTCCTAAGGTGTATGAATTAACGCTGAAACTTGGAGAAATGCACCAAGGTGAGGATAGCGTTACTAAGTACTTTAATTCCTCAAAATGCCTTTGGCAAGATTTAGATTTGTTTAAGGTTATACGTGGATATCCTTGGAGGATTATAACCACTATAAGAAGATGGTGGAAGACAACCATATATTTAAATTTTTTATTGGCCTTAACATTGAGTTTGATGAGGTTAGAGAAAGGATAGTGGGCAAGCCCCTTCCATCAATTGGGGAAGTATTTTCAGAAGTTCGTTGTGAGGAGAGTCGCCGCCTTGTCATGCTCAGCAAAAACTTCGACAATATTATTGCAAATTCTGCCCTTGTTGTCGGTTTTAATGTTGGTCAAACCACTCCTAAAAGTTCTAATGAAAAGCCCCATTTTTGGTATGAACCACACCATATGCATGAAACTTGCTGGAAGATTCATAGTAAACCAGTAAATTGGAAGGGCTCGCATGAGGGCTAATTTAATTGTTCTCTTGCTGCACATGAGGCCGAATCTATTCCCTTTAACAAAGAGCAGATAGATCACTTCTGCAATTGTTGAAATCTAACTCCAGTTTATTTGGTACTCCTAATGCTTCTCTTGTGCAAACAGGTAGTGAACCAAATGCTCTATCTTGTAATTTTCTTTCTTATTCTACTCATTAGATTATTGATTTAGGAACTTCTGTTCATATGATAAGTTTTTCTCATAAGGCCCGATTTAATTGTTCTCCTGCTGCATATAAGGTCGAATCTGTTCCCTTTAACAAAGAGCAGATGGATCACCTTCTAAAATTGTTGAAATCTAACTCCAGTTTGTCGGGTACACCTAATGCTTCTCTTGTGCAAAGAGGTAGTGAACTAAATGCTTTATCTTGTAATTTTGCTTCTTATTCTACTCCGTGGATTATTAATTCAGGAACTTCTGATCATATGATAAGTTTTTATCATGAGGCCCGGTTTAATCATTCTCATGCTGCACATGAGGCCGAATCTGTTCCCTTTAACAAAGAGCAGATGGATCACCATCTAAAATTATTGAAATCCAACTCTAGTTTGTCGGGTATACCTAATGCTTCTCTTGTGCAAAGAGGTAGTGAACCAAATGCTCTATCTTGTAATTGTCCTTCTTATTCTACTCCTTGGATTATTGATTCAAGAACTTTTGGTTATATGGTTTTCATAATTATATCTCTTGTTCTGGTCATAGAAAAATTCACATAGCAGATAGTTTCTATTCTCTTATAGACGGTAAAGGTTTGTTTAATTTGTCTAGAACTATCTCTCTTAAGTCTATTCTCCATACTCATAAATTTGCTTATAATCTCCTATGAGTTAGTAAACTATCTGGAAACTCTAACTGTCATGTCACCTCTTTTGAATCTCATTTTATTTTTCAAGATTAGAGCTTGGGAAACAAGATTGACAGTGCTAGAATAATAGATGGTCTCTACTATTTTAAAGATGAAGACTCTAAGAATAAAAAAGCTTAAGCCTTAAGTAGTATCTATACTACACCCCTTGAATGTCATAAAAAATAATTTTCTAAGACACGTAATCAATCTAATCTTCCCTTTAAAATGTTTAGCTGCATTGTTATGTTCACTTATCTAGTAAAGGGCGGTCAAAGGTAGAACCAAGGGCTAAAAAATGTATTTTTATTGGTTATGCACCAAAGAAGAAGGGGTATAGATATTTTAATCCTAAAATTAAGAAAATTATAGTCTATATGGACACTACTATCTTGAACATCAACCTTACTTTCAGAAGAATTTTCTTAAGGGGAGAAACAAAGAGAAGAAGAAAATTTATGGTTGTTATTCCCACTCCTCTACCTAAAAATGTGGATTGTGAGAACTTTTTGTTTAATTTGACACCTTCAAAAGGGGATTTAAATGTTATTAATAAAAGATAACTTGTAAAGCCCAATTATCTCCTACATAGCCAATAATAAATATCTTTCATGAATATGCATCTAGCCAATATGCATTATCGGATTATGGCATACAAATAGCATGATTGCATGAACATGAATAATTATTACTATATGTTCTAGATATGCTTTAACATGCATTAGTACATAAAATATGAGATTAAACTTTTATTTCTTGATTTAACATATTTCTTAAATATCTTTTTGCAGTGAAAAGGTTAGTATCTCGATTAAGAAAGATTGATGTATTAAATGGCCATGAAATAAATTATTTGTATTGCTCCATAATTGTTACATTTTAAAGTGATTATTTGTCTAAATATTTGCTTGAAATATGTCACTTTTGGATAAGAACTAAAAGTATGTAAAATTATGTAATTTGATTGGTAGGTTGACTAGGTTGCATGAAATCATTCTAATCCGAATTACACTTGATTATAACATAAAAGCATCAATTCTTGTCATCTCCCTGGCCAATAAATGTGGCTTTTGGTATGAGAAGACACCAAGCATGATGCAACCAATCATCACCCTCCACTTACCTCTCTTTGAAATGTCAAAAAAGTCATTTTTATCCATGTTTTCTTGTGGAAGCTTCTCAAAAAGACCAGCCCTTCTTCTCCAAAGTTTCTCCTAAATTTCTACACTCTCATACTCACAAAAATTGAATTCAATTCATAGAAATCCATAGAACACAAACTAGAATAAGTTTCTACTCTTTTAAGCTTGAAAGCCATTGATTTTGGAGTTTAATTCCAATCTAATCAAGGTATATTCTTTTTCAATGTTTCTTATGATGAATTTATGGTATCTTGGATGGTTACATATTTTAGTATTTTTTGTATAATTGAAAATAAGTGGGATAGACTTGAAGCTAAAACCAAGCTAGTTAAGTTAGTTTCTACCAAAAATTAATAGCCTTATGAATTATGCTTAATTTACTTGTTTCTATTGATCTTGTAATGCTTATATTGTGTTTGGAAGTGATTGTGAAGAATAACAATTAGTTTGCTTAATTGATGGTTAGAATCAATATAAGTTAGAACCAAGTTTACACCATGTTAATTTGAATATTTTGAGATTGTGTTCAAAGTTTGGAGGCTGTCCTAATGTTTAATGTCTTGAATTACTAGTAAATATGGAGTATGTATTGTTTTTCAAGTAATGTCTTGAATTACTAGTAAATATGGAGTATGTATTATTTTTCAAGTAATGTAATCGATATGAAATTATTTACAAAATATTGAAAAGTGTATACGATTTTAATTATAATAGATTATGTGACTTATAAGAAGGATATTGAAGGTACATGATTTTATTATATTAGGCCTTTAGCGAGACTGACCTTTTCACATAGCACAAAGCGGACTTAAGATAAGTTAAAACTTTCATTGTTGAATCATAAGAATCGTATAATATTGTTTATGTTTTAATGAGATTGTCATTACTTGTCAAATGATGTAATGTTTGATTCATTTATGATTCATGAAGCATAATATTATTAAGAATATAATGAGGTTTTTGAAAAAAAAGTATGGTACTTGATTGATAGTGGAGTAGGCAAGGGACGCGGGAGGGACTGACGGACCCAACAAAAGGTGGCAAATACTTGAGGTTGAAAAACTAAAATAGGAAAACCACAATGAATGAGACAGAATACGGCTAATACCTGAGGTTAAAAGATCAAGTATGGAAACCCCGTATTATTTTTCTTATTGGCCAATCATTATGAACAGGTTTTAAAAATCGCAGTTTATCGCTATTAATTATGTACTACACTTCAAGGGCCCTAAAGAATGATTTATAAAAAATGTTATTGAATTGAATGATGCATTTAATGATTTATGAGATTTGCATGTATTGTTATTTGTTGACTGAGTCTCCAGAGCGCCCGGACAAAAAATTGTTCATATGCCATGTTTCGATCTATTTTTATAGCCTATTTTGAAAACTTTGTTTTTATTTTTAAATAAGCAACCCTGTTATGATTTTGTAAACAGAAATGTTAAACTTAGATGGAATAATAGCATCATCTACTTAATTTTGATTTATGTAAATGGTGTGGAATTCAAGTTCTTTTCTCTCAATAACCAAAAAGAGAACTTTTTATTAAAACCATATCTTTAGTATTGATGAAAAGTTAAATTTTTTTAACTGAACTGTATTAGCTTATTTAGGCTCTATTGTTGGGTTAATGGGTGTCACAGAAACTATACTCACTAATACTATTTGTCCAGACAATACTACTAAAAGATGTTCAACTTCAAGCTACTGCACTATTGCTATCATAATCCAGTTCTACACGAGAATTCTACATAAGATAGAAGAAAACATATCGAGGTTGACAAGCATTTCATCAAAGAGAAAATTGAGAGTGGCCTAACTGCTTTCCCTATGTGCCAACCACCTAAAAAACGATCGATATACTTACCAAAGGGCTACACAGAAAATAGTTCGAATTTCTATTCAGCAAGCTAGTTGTAGAAGACATCTACAAGCTAGCTCGAGGGGCAGTGTTGGAAGATATTCGGTAATCAAACTAAATATTAGGTATTATGGACGTGTAAATAAGGAAGATTGTGTCAAAACTAGAATTAAGGAAATTAGTTAGGGTACAGTTGTGAGTTTTCTAGAATAGCTCCCTAAATCCTATTTTATTGGTACATTGTATACTTACCTAATATAAGGCAAATACTTACCTAATATAAGGCAATGACATTGAGTTTTTGTTCATAGGGAAGCCTGCCGCGACTCTAGACAATCTGTCCAACTGGTGCAACGACTCTAGTTTTTGGTGTTGCAACACCAAACGTTCTGTCCTTCTTTCTAACTAGTGCCGCAACTCCATATTCATTGAGTTGTGGCATGACTTTCAAATTTTTTATGAATTTTTGTTTTTTTTTTTCAATTTATCTTCTCCTTTTCATGAGATCTACACAATACAAAAACACATAAAATTGAGATAAAATGCTTGAAGCCAAATAAATTATTAAGTAAAAGGATATGAAATAATTGGTATAAAACCAACTTAACAAATACTCCCAAACTTAAATATTTGCTAGTTCTCAAGCAAAAACACAAAACCAACATGACAAAAAAAAAAAAAAACAAGACAAACGCAAACAAGAGAAACCTAACAAAAATATAAGGCATAACACTATTGAATCATCATCCAGTCTCAAAAATTACTAAGGGTAATAATTCAAAAAGGATAGCAAAAAGGTGATTATATCAATAATGTTGATGTATATGCCAATTTCAACTTAACCTCGTAATCTTGAGTTTGTGTGTGAGTATAACCAATGCATCAAATCAAGTTTGTTACCCAGATAAGTTTATAAAGTAAAGCATTTTCTAAAAGATCTACTTTGATTATGATGTGATGATTCTTCCCAAATCCATAGACTCATTTTTCACATAAATCTCTACTAATGTAAATAAACACAGCAATAAGGATCAAAAGGACTTTCAAAACTTGTAATGTATGGCTTAGGTAAGGGTAGATTATTTGGATAGTAAAGTAGCTCAACATCACCTAAAACATAAATATTAGAAAAATCATGTTGGCTTACACAAGTCTTTCAATCTTCCCACGCTTTGTTTCTTTTTTTTTTTATATATATATTTTGTTTCAAGAATTTGTACACCCCCAAACTTATATTGTTTTGCTTTGATAACAAGGGAGTAATTTTTTTTTTCTAAAGATGCTTTTGTTTCTCTATTTTTTCTCTTTTTTTTAGATTAGGGAGATCATGCACAACATTTATCATTACCACCCAATTCATATACATTTCTCCTACTTCTGAACATGATCTCTATATGAATGTGTGGGGTGAAAGATAGAAATGTGGTCAAAAATATTGCAGGAAGCTCAATGGGGACACCAGGAATAAATCATGAAACTTTGGTAGGGTTTATAGGCTCTAGCGATCTAAAGATGATCTAAATCATTTTCTTCATGCTATGTCATATAGGATTTCGCCTCATCTAATGATTAAATGAGTTATAGAGTTGGTGGGATCTTTAAAAAACTACTTATCCTCATAAACTGTCTCTAAGTACTCTAAATAAAATTTGACAACTGGCTATGTGCTTAATATAGATAAGAATTCAAGACAAGCTGAATTCAACACATAAAACCAACAACTTGACAAACACACTTCAACATTCTCAAAAATTATCTCCCCATCAATCAAGTTCTTATTATTGGAGGTAACCTTTCAATGGTCTCAATCTTGGCATGATTCACTTCAATGCCATTTGTAGAAATTTTATGGCCAAGGATAATCCCCTCTCTCACCATGAAGTGACACTTCTCCCAAGTTAAAACTATGTTAGTTTCTTCACACATTTTTAACACAAGTGTCAAATTATGTAAAAAAACAGCAAATGAGTCACAAAAAACTCAAAAGTCATCCATAAAAATTTCAATGAAATATTCCACCATATCAGAGAAGATTGTTATCATACATTGCTGAAATGTGGCAGATGCATTACACAACCCAAAGGGCATGCACTTAGACGCAAAAATGCTATAAGGGCATGTAAATGTGGTTTTTTGTTGGTCCTCAAGTGCAATGAAAATCTGATTATAACTAGAATAACCATCTAGGAAGCAGTAATCAGCATGACCAGCTAACCTATCTAGCATTTGACCAATAAAGGGCAAAGAGAAGTGGTCTTTCCTAGTAGCCTTATTTAACTTCCTATAATCCACACACACGCTAACTAGCAACAATTCTAGTGGGAATCAATTCATTATTTTCATTTTCGACCAATGTTATCCTATATTTCTTAGGTACTACTTGCACAGGACTTATCCACACACTATTAGAAATATGATCGATAATACCTGCATTGATTAGTTTCAAAACTTCAGCTCTTACCACCTCTTTTATGTTTGGATTCAAATGATGTTGATGCACCACAAATGGCTTGTAGCATTCCTCTATCAAGATCTTGTGCATGCATATAGATAGACTAATACCCTTAATATCAACAATAGATAATTTTAATACCATTTTATGGTCTCTCAATGCCCTCAATAGTTTTTCTTCATGTACATCATTTAATGGAACATAGATAATAATAGAAAGAGTAGAATCATCTGAAAAAGAATACCTTAAGTGGTTTAGCTATTATTTGAGTTCTAAAATGGGTGGCTTTTCTATTAATGGTACTGGTCGAGTATGAGCATTCCCAAGATCTTCAAATGGCCTCTTGATTAACAATGGTGGTGCTACATTAAGTCTCTCAAACACTTTGAGATCTCCGCATCATCAATTTCAATTACACCTCCTAAACAAGCCTCAAGAGGATCTACGGGATACCTTGGTTGAAAGACTTCTTTTATACATTCTTCGATGACATCCACTCACAAGCAACTATCTTTCTCATTTAGATATTTCATCATTTTGAAAAGATTAAAAGTTACTTGCTCTTGTACCCTCAAGATCAATTGACTCTTCTACATATCGATGAGGTCCTTCTTGTTGCCAAGAAAGGTCGACAAGAATGATGGGGGATCTCTTGGTCTTCCTCCATATCTAGAACTATAAAGTCTGCTAGGAAGATAAACTTATCCACCTTTATTAGCACATCTTCGATTACTCCCCTCGGATACTTAATGGACCTATCAACAAGTTGCAGCGAGACTGTAGTCAGCTTTGCATCTCCAAGCCCAAGGTTTCTATAAACAAAAAGAGCCATCAAGTTAATGCTTGCACTAAGATCACATAGAGATTTATCAAAAAATAAATTACCAATGGTGCAAGGAATCATAAAACTCCTTGGGTCTTTTAGGTTAGGTGGAAGCTTCTTTTACAAGATAGCACTACACTCCTCAGTAAGTGCCACTGTCTAGTATTCTTCCAGCTTTTATTTTTGGAGAGGATCTCCTTCATGAATTTTACATAGCTGGGCATTTTTTCTAAGGCATCTACAAAAGGAATGTTAACGTGCAACTTTTTAAAGACATTCAAAAACTTAGAAAATTCCTTATCTAATTTTTTATTTCTGGAAGCATTGAGGAAATGGGATGGGAGGCACATATGGGGGAGGGTTGTCTGGAAATAGCTTCAACTTAGGCTTCTTTACTTCCTTGGTTTGTGCTTCATCAGACTCCTCAATTGTACTCTTTTTTTTAGATTCTTTAGTTCATTGACTTTTCTTTCAAGCTCCGATAACTCTTTACCACTATGTAAAGTAATAGCCTACACATTCTCCTTGGGTTAGTCTCTGTGTTGCTAGGCAATGACCATTGAGGTCTTGCACTCAGCATATTGGCAATTTTCCCCACTTGAACCTCCAAGTTTCAAATACAGGCTGATTGATTCTGAATAGAAGACTCTTGTTTCTGTAATATTGCTTCTGTTCTTGCCATAAATTGATTTATAGTCATTTTTAGTTGGGCGAGAGCATCTTCTAGATAGACTTTAGGTGCTTGTTGAGACTAATTTAGAGGACTGAATATTTGATGGTAGTGGCCTCACTGCGTTTGCCCATTCGTCCATGAAAAGTTTGGATGGTTGCGCCATATTGAATTGTAGGTGTTGGAGTATGGATTGTTTTGTTGTGTAGCATTGCCCACAAATTGTGCTTGCTCTGGCTGAGATGGTGCTAATGGGTTCCCAACTTGACACTCTATACTTGGGAGAGGATGATTGCAAAAATTGCATACCTCAACTGATATGGGAACTAGATTAAAAGAGCTAAGTTGTTGAGACAGTGTAGCAACTTAGGCAGTGAGAGCAATGAGTGTGTCAACTTTATGAACTCCAAATACTTTATTTGGTGCAATTCTCTCAGAAGGCCATTGATAAGCATTCCCAGCCATGGTCTTAAGAAGATCATAGGCATTCTCATGTATCTTGCCCATAAGAGCTCTACTGGAAGCTATATCCACTAAAGTTTGGGTTGTATTGCTCAATCCGTTATAAAATGTCTGAACTTGCTGCTATTCTAGAAGACCGTGATAGGGGAACCTTCTCAACAAATCCTTATACCTTTTCCATACCTCATACATTGATTCCAAGTCATATTAGGCGAAGGTAATGATGTTATTACTCATCTTTGGCATCTTAGCTGGTGGAATGTATTTGGCTAGGAAAGTTTGAGCTAAGTCGGCCCATGTGGTGATTGCACCTAGTAACAATGAGTTCAACCAAATCTTGCCTTCTCCCTTAGTGAGAAAAGGAAACAACCAGTCTAATGGCGTCATTAGTAACATCATTGTGCTTAAATGTATCATAGACTTCAAGAAAGCTGGCTATATGTCACAACCTCCCAACAATATGTATAAATATATGTATAAACAACCTGTGCAAAATAATTTGTGCACGTATGCATGTGTATAACTTTTTTTTTACTCAGTTCAACAAAACATTGATAAAAGTAAAGTGCTTTCATATCCTATAATACTGTATATACATAGGTAGTTATTAAACATTAACCAGGTCTATTAAAATCATCACAAACTTAACTCTCTATCATAAAGGAGTTTTGAAAGTGATATATAGGGTAAAGTCACTAATATAATACAATAACTGTAAATAAAAAACACAGCCCGCAAAATAGCCTAACAAGTCGTCATCCAAGTACATTGATCATTGAAAACCTGTAAGATCTCCACTGCCAGCCAGTAAACCAGAGGTCTCAAGTCTCACCATGTTCACCTACAATACATGAACTACATGAGCTAATGCTCAATAAGTAAAAATCATATATGACAAGAGTATGATATAAAATCTCATGCAATTCATCTTTAAGATATGATGCTATAAATGTGTCAAATTTGAGTACTCATAAATCAAAGAGTTTTTATTAAAAATCACTTCATTTATGGGCCCTTGGCCCACCTACTATGTATCGGATAGAGCTCTGAACAATGTTAATAATCACATGGCCATAAACAAATTGACTCAGTCCAAGGGCCATCTCTTGGGATCACCAGAGGTCTACCCCTTGTCTTCCCCTATGATTCTCCAGAAGTCTTCTTACTGGCCGAGTCAATAAGGGTATAGTCAAGTGGTCTACTCTCTCGTGACCACCAGAGGCACACCCCCTGTCAACCCCTATGATCCTCTGAGAAATATCACTTGCGGCGCCCTAAAGTATCACATAAGCATGCCTTGCATACCTCAGTACACTAGTAGTGGACAACCAAAATATTTTCTTTCTGAAAATCATGTCTCAAATTGTAAAGTGCATACAAGAACCTCCACTATACTCATATATTGTGCATGCACATGTAAATGCTCATGAATGGTATGTTCAATATAAAATGCAAGTCATCTTGTTCTCAACATGTTTCAAGAATCATAAAACTCTTAAACTACACACTATACTTGTCATCCAGTAAATTTAAATATCATCAATACATTAGGTATAAATACTTCAAGACATACTATGTTTGTGCATTATAGTTGCAAATGGATCTTTACTTACCTTTCACTTGATTGGTGGCTTAGTCTAGATTTTTTTATTGTTCCCCTCCGATCATAGATGTAAAATATCCTGTAACATTACCCAACATCAAGCGCCATTCCCAATTTTCCAAGTTGAAAGCATAAAATATCATGCTAAGACCCTTAAACACCAAGCTATCTAGGTAAGAATCATGTTTTCACAAACTAGAACCCAATCTAGTCCCTCAAAGACCTTAATTTCTCATCTTAGATATATGTAAATATCATATAATTGAAGTACTATAACTCTAATATCATGTACCTAATTATTACCACTCAATAGTAACATGTCTAGCTTGAAATATGCTAAGTTATAAAATGGGATAGAATCACATTTACATATTTTCTTATTGTCCAATTTAGTTGCATGATAATTTTGACATCCCTAAGTATATCCAATCACTCTCAAATTTTTACCACACTTAGATAACATAAAAAACAATGTAAACATATCATATAATTATTAATGACATTAATGGTTTTGACACCCTTAAGTATATTCAATCACTCCCAAATATTCACCATACGTAGATAACACATATAAAGAGACAACCAGGTCAAAGTACTACCAAAACTAATGGATTTATTGATGCACCTAAAATTCAAACGATATTACAATTTATAACCTATCTAAACTTACATACATCACCCAAACTCATATATAAACACATATATGGTGAAATACACAGGTTTTAATAAAGTTATTATACATATATAAAGCTTTAATATAAAAAATCAGCAAGTATACAGTTTTTGTCCCTAGTAATTTTTATTGTGATTTTGCAACTAAAAATCCTTCTTTTGTGAATTATAAACCATAAATAATATCCTAACATGATTATAATCAATAATAGAAGCTTTTAAAAATCATAAACCCTCAAACAATTCAAGAACTTAAATAAAAAACATGAGTTGAGCTCACCTATGCACATATTTTAGCTTCAACTTTCTCCTCCTTACTTCTCTTTACTTGCTTCACTTTTTTCTTTACTTGGAATTACTTGAGAGAAATTTCTAAAATTCAATACGAAGGTTATGGAGGTGAAATAGCTCAGAAAATAATTTTTGGTCGTGGCTCAAGGATAGAAATGAAGAAAGGTTGAGGTGGAATCTTGAGGTGGCAAAGCTTAAGGTATCAAGTGGTGATTCAAATCTGATGTTATTCACACATTATGGAACCCTAATATAGTATTTCTCATTACTTATTTATCTATGTACAACCTCATTTAATCTTCATATGATCGGATAATACATTATGCCCTAATTTCTTAATCATTCGTTCGATCTCTAAACCGATCGAGATTCGATTATTAAATGATTGTCTAGTTTTCATTTTTCAAAATCACATGCACATATGAACATTGTATTATGATACTTGAATAACACTATATCATGTCCGATATTCCAAGTATGTTAAGATATGGATGTATACCTTTAAAACACCTCGATCAATTTGAATCGAATCATATAAGTTTACTAGTGACACCTTTAATACTTCTAAAAGAATAACATATAACCTATGAATATCCACTATATTAATCAATCTATTATTTATCTTATCTAAATATAGAATTACATAATTAGGTTATAGGATCTCAACCACTAACATCAAGTGAGAGCATTAGAGGTATAATGATTAAGAATGCTACAAAAGATGCGATGTAGATGTTAATGCAAATTTGCATATAAGTAGCATATAGTGCATGAATCATATTGGCGTAGTGTAAGGCTTGGGTATTACACTATATGTGCATTTGGATCCTCGTTGGATAACCCACATAATTGATTAGCTTGAACCATTTGTATTATAGTTGGCTTGATCTCGAAATTATTTGCTTGAATTGCAGGACGTCTGATTCCAATAAGGTTTTGATTTATCAACGATAATTCATAATCACAAAGTGCCTTGTTGTCGACCCTTGGTGTCTGTTGTGGCACATTATTATTACCATCAGCTAACCTCTCGTCTTCCATAATATCTTGTGGTAATTTAGAGGCTCCTTTTTGTTTGCAAGTTTTTTCAATTTCCAAATCAAAATGGATCAAGACTCCACTTTCAAATTTTCTCATACATCTAAAAACACCTGGAAAAATCAAGAGCCTAAATTAAAATAAAATAAAATAGAAGTTCAAACTAAAATCAGAATTACTGGGTATCAATATCAATAAAGACAAACAGTCTCCAACAACGGTGCCAAAAACTTGTTATGAATTTTGTGAATGCAAGTGTATGCTATCGTAGACAAGTAATAAAGTGGATGAGTGAAGTATCATTCCCAAGAGGACTGTTCAATTACTAAATACCGAAATGGGTTAACTCTAATTTTATTTGAACAATCATAATGAAGTGGTGATTAATGCAAACTAAGAAACTTAACACTAAACTAATCAACAAAAGCAAATTAAAATTAACTTCTATGACTTAAAGACTTAGGATTCATGATTTCACCATAATTAGTCCTATTTAAACAATTAATCGCATCAATCTTAATTTATTTTTCTAGTTGATAGTTGAAAATCCCTCAACTATTCAATAGCGTCTCCCAAGGTCTGCTGAAAATTTTACTAATTGCTAACTCACTATATTTTTATGTGAATTAAACAAACAATAAATCATTAGGCTCTATAGATCTCAATTAAGACTACACAAATTTTGTAAGTATATTCCTATCTTACATGCAATTTATAATTTTATACACATAGATTTAGACACATATATCACCTAACAGGTTAATATAATTAACAAATCATTCAATTAATGGCCAAGTAATTGAAAACATTAAGACCAATGTAGATAACTCACTCAAATGAAATAAACATTCAATTGAATTAAAAGAGAAATTCAAATCATTCTAATTAGGTTACATCAAAATCCTAAATTGGAAACTTAGCATCTAATCATATCTATCAAATTCATAGACAAGTTTAAATTCATGACAAAAGGTAAGAGAAAAGAAAAAGAAAAGAAGAACTCTAAAATTTTGAAGAAGAAACCTAGATCTTGAATCTTTAAGGTTGTGCTCTCTTTTTCTCTCATTTTCCTCTATGTTTTTTGGCTAAAAAGAGATACCCAAATGTGTCTTAGAAGTTGCCATTTATATTCCTGTAAAAAAAGTTACAAAATCAAACTAAAAATCATGTTTAAAATTTTTGCGAACTAGGGTTGCCGCTCTGAATTCAGGGGCCACGGCCCTAGACTGTCTGTTCAGTCGGAATGAACTGGTACTGTGACTCTGATGTCTGGGACCACGGCTCCAGACAATCTATCCAACTGGCACCATGGCTCTAATTTTCAGCGCTACATCGCCAAACATTCTGTCCTTTTTTCTAATTGGCCCTGCAGCTCCACATTTATTGAGTCATGGCATGACTTCCAAAATTTTCACAAATTTTTGTTTTCTTTTCCAATTTGTGCTCTCCTTTCCATGAGATCTACAGAATAACACAAAACACATAAAATTGACATAAAATGCTTGAAGACAAACAAATTATTAAGTAAAAGGATATAAAATAGTTAGTATAAAACCAACTTATCATTTATTCTCTCGAACATATAATCACTTAAACATCGGAGGGGCTTTCCTAGGACAACCTCAGGGACCTCCTAACTATCTATTCGTATTGTAGGTAGGGAACCCATCTTCAAATATTATGGGTTTGTGGACACGTGTTGAAGATTCATGGACACACTTAGCATATAAAAAATAGCAGCAACATTTTGGCACCATTTGCGGGAATCCTAACCACAACATTTAGAATGCAGACACACACAAGAGCTAGAAACCAGCATAGAATAAGCTCAACCAAAGCGTGGAGCCAACAACGATGGATAAAATCAACAACATCAGGAAACACCAGCAACCCCCAACAGAAGCCCCACATTAGGACGTGGAGGTTTGACTCACGTAGGAAAAACTATGAGATTTGCTAGAGGGCATAGCCGTAAGAGCAGCAACCAAGGTGATAGCCTAGTATCTCACTGAACACCAGGCTAATTCTCATCCCCAGTCCTCACAACAAGGAGAAGGCTCACATCCAATGGAGGTAGAAGAGTCGCATAAAGAGGGGGTAGAAAGAAAGAGAGAAGAAGTGCCTAAAAATGTGACCAATAGAAATGTTCTTAGGAGCCAATATGCAAAACTTAGGCTAGTGAGGGTAGAAGAATCATGTACCGCTTATCACTTCCTCCTCCCTAAAGGCAACACCTGATCTGTGGCAGTAATACAACATAGAAGGAGCCCATTCGTTACTAACTTTTGGTTGAACCTCTACCTCCCGGGGTAAAGACTTCAAACCTCTTAAAATATGATGGATTAGGTGACCTATATGAGCAATTAGACAAATTCTATGCCAAGGCAAACTTATACGACATGAGCAAGGCAGTGTACTGCAAGTTCTATTGCACAACACTTATGAAGAAAGCATTGACTTGGTTCAATCAACTCCTAGCAGGATCTATCTCTGGGATGGACAAACTCACTGAAAGCTTCCTACATCAATTCTCTACAAATTGAAAGTGCCCTAGTACTGTCGCTCATATCTTCACAATCAAGCAAAAGGAGGTTGAAACTTTGTGGGAATACATACAACACTTCATCGAAGTAGATAATGAAGTGTTGAATGTCTGCCATGTGCTCCTTACGAGCATATTATAGTAGAACTTTCATTAGGGAAGACTTAAGGAGTTAACTGCTGGGAATCCACCAACATTGCTGGAAGAACTTTTATCTCGTGTGGAGAAGCATATACGCATTGAAGAAGCAACACACCCAAAAATAGGAACTAAGAGAAAGTAGAGAAAGGAGGAGAAATCCAGCTTCAAAAAAGCAGAGCGACATTAGCCTATATCTGACTATCGCCAGTACACCTTCCTGAACGCTCTGCTTACTGAAGTGTTGTTGATCGCACAAAGACAAGGAATTATAGAGCCTCCTAAGAAGCTAAAGGAAAATCCCTGATGGGAAAACTCCAACAAGTATTATTGCTTTCATTGCGATAAGAGCTATACTATGGAAGAATGCTTCCACTTGAAGAAAAAAAATGAAAAAATGATTCAAAGAGGATATCTAAAGGAGTTTGTCAACCAACATCCTCAAGAAGACTGCCTAACTCATGACCCATCTCCTGCCAAAGACTTACACTCTAAATAGCCAAGTAGGAATCAAAGGCATGATGAACGATAGGACCTTTCCATCGGTGGGGTGATAAATGCCATATTAGGAGCCTCATGGTAAGAAGACAAAAAGTGTGCCAAGAGCTTGCAATAAGGAGTTGGCAGAAAGAAGTTCTCAAGTCCCTTCGAAGCTTAAGACACTCAACATGATTTGTGAGAAGAATATGGCAATAACTTTTGGGGCATAGGACCTTAGTCCTACTATTGCAAAACAAGCTGAAGCCATTATCATCTTGTGATGTTGTCAAATTTATTGGTAAAGAGAGTTTTGATAGATGGCAGAAGCATAGTGGATATTATCTTCTATGATGCTTTCTAGAAGCTTAGAGTGGACTAATCCCAAGTAGTCCTAGTCAACGCTCCCCTAATTGGCTTCACATGAGAGGTGGTGAATGCATTAGGAAAGATGACGTTGTCACTAAAGCTGGGATTACAAGGTCACATAGAGCCACTGAGCTTGTGAGATTCCTAGTGGTGAAAACCCCTTCAGATATAACATGATATTGGAAAGACCTAGCATGAACCAATTTAGAGCTATAGCTTTAACTATTCACATGAAGGTTAAATTCCCAATAGCCAAGTGTTTACATTATACATCTAGAAAACTTAGTGCCCTTAGGGCCCAGGAACTTAATGAACTAGCAGGTAAGCAATAATATGAATAGACCCATAAGCGATGGCCATGTGCACATCCTAGGCACCTAATAGTACCCTAAGCAATGGCTATGCGTATGTCCCGGGCACTTGACAATCCCTTAAGCAATGGCTACGCACATTTCTGGCACCAGACAATCCCCTAAGCGATAGCCCCACACCATTTTGGGCATACAATCCTGTAAGCACTAGCTTACAGCCAACCCTGTCACATTAATAAGCCTTGTCTATGAAGATGTGACATTACTATAAGTTAACCTCTACGCTCGCTGAGGTGGTATAGTCTCACAAAAATCATAACATATATGAGAAACAAGATAAAACACAATGGACATAAAGTCCCAATTATTTATGTCATATAGAAGAAAATAAAAATAGCAGAAGCATAATATACATGCCCTACTTGGGTAGGAAAAAAAGTGTACCACATGTGTAGAAAGCAAATAAAATCATCTAATAGGTGTCTAGAAAAATTAAAGCAAAACCTTTAAACATGTGGGGGAAGAAAGAAATGTTGAAAGCCCTAAGTGGCATCATCTTAGGGGGCTCCATCCTCCACCTGCTCACCTTGAGGATCCTCTGACATAGCTGGAGCCTCTGGGATATCGTAAAGATCTGTGATCTCAGCTCCCTCATTATCTGATACCTTGGCATCAAGAAACATCACATCATCATCAGGATAAAGTCCAGACTCTCTCATGACGCATCTGTAATTGCATATGGTCTGGACATAAATCATAGGGTCCTGGTCAAGTACCGCCTCATCAAAAGCATTAGAAGCCTTAAAAGCCTCGAC
Source organism: Paulownia fortunei (assembly GCA_019321725.1). Classification (NCBI taxonomy): domain Eukaryota; kingdom Viridiplantae; phylum Streptophyta; class Magnoliopsida; order Lamiales; family Paulowniaceae; genus Paulownia; species Paulownia fortunei. Next base: position 13,569,087 of record CM033113.1, on the reverse strand, counting down.
AATAGTAGCCTCGCTACTAGCAAGCAAGCTAGACCTGTCCTGAGACTGTAGGAATCTCTTCCCAATCCTTACCTCATGGTCATACTTGGACTTTATCTTCTCAAAGCTTTTAGCCATTTCGGCCATCTTGCTCTCATGATGAGCAACCTCCTCAGTGCTCTTCTTCACCATGACCTCAGAACGCCCTAGAAACACTATGATGTATAACTATGGAATTCATCAAGGCTTACCAAGAAGAGAAGAAACACAAAGACATAAAATATTAGGAGAAATATAAACTATGTAAAAGGAAAAGGTAAGACAAGAATCTTACCCTAGCCAAGTTCCCCGCCAGTAAGGCATCTAGGCTGGAGGAAGGTAGCTGACTGAGCCTACAGAGATCGTCCTCCCAAATAATGCTCCTACTCTTGCTCCAACCCAAAGATATTCTAAAGTATCCCATAGTGACTGAATTCCCTCCTGGCGATTAACGCTAGGAGAGAATATACTGGAGCCCAAACTCTCCATGGGAAAGAAATCACCAACCTTTTCTGTTGGCCTCTTGTTTGTAGTAGGAGCAGGAGGAGGCCTAGATGACTAATTACCACCTGTCCACTTAATTGAGTGGGAAGACCGGGGCTTACCCCTCAGGCTCTTGGGTGAGAAGCACCGCTTATCTCTATCCCTCCTAGACAAAGGCCTACTCGAACCCATCTCACCATCACACTTCTTTCTTTAGTAGGACTAATGGTCGACACATCTAGCTTTTTGCCTGAAGAAAATAAAATAGCACATTAGCAACAAGTATATATAGACAATATATACAAAGCAATATGAAAAATTCAGCTACTCACAAGAAACAAATAGCTAACATTGAAAGTTTGATCAAACAACCCAACAACTACACACTGCTCCCTAAACTCCTCATGCGAACTATGGAGAATAATGGGAATAGAAAGAGAGCTACTTGTTAGAGTAGTACCCAACGTGTCAATTAAATTGTGCATCTTTTATACTTTTGTATTTATAAAAATAATCTTTTTCAAATCATATTAATAAAAAGGCAGATTTCTTTATCTTTAATTGCTTCTTGTAATTAGATAAAGTCCTTAGACCAAACTTAGTTACAGGGCATGGTCACGCATTTGATGGTGATCATAGAATATACCTCTATAGCTTTGATTTTAAATTAGTTCTGAGTCAAAAGCTTTTTTAGAAAGGACATCGAATACAATGCATGCTCGCATGAGGAGGATATCTCGCTCTATGGACATTGGCATAGTGATGCTAATGCATGTATGCGGGTGCTTGTTAGGGAACAAGTATATTGAATATGCCCACTAGAATTTCTTAACTTAAAACTTATTTGTCATAATAAGAAATTCCATGTTACGATAGTGCACAAATAGTCTTTTGACTTGAGACACCATGGTAGCTTTATGCATGTCGTATTTCATTTTGATGTATCTTCTGATTGTCTGACAATCATAAATAGGATACATTAGATATTGCATTGATATGTATGGAGGTTAATGACTGGTCAACAAAGGATCTGTCACTTATCTTGTAGAATAAGTGAATCTCCTATGTTTTCATAGTTCATGACTTAAAAGTCCTTGTCCAAGGCAGGATAAATATTAGACGGGGGTTTTCTAACAATTCATCATGAGTCATTAAAACTTGAAATGAAATCATAGTTATTGAGCACTTAGTGTTGCAATAATTGATTCATACCCTAAACTCAATCGAGAGATTAGTTGATGGAAAGATTTTAGGTGTATGATACTCATAATTGAAATAGGTTCACTCATAATTTCATCTAAGTTTAGGTAGTTGCAAATGTTGCAAGTCCACTACTAGCTTAGTTGTGAACCTAAAGTGTCACACAATTTGAGATGGAACAATTCTAATTTAGGATTTGATCCAAAGAGTTGGATTCAATTAATTAATAGAGATTAATTAATTGGGGCTTAAATTAATTCAAGGAGTTGAATTAATTATTTAATTGGACCTAATAAGATTAAGGTGCCCAATTGGAGTGAAATAATTATTTGATTGGATTAATTAATTATGTAGTCCATAAATTAATTTAATTATTAAATTAATTTACTTAATTAAATAATTTAATTTTTTAATTAGATCTAATTTGATTAGATGAACTAGATGGGATTAATTAATTAAGTAACATAATTAATTGGATTAATTATGGAATTTAATTTTAAGTCCAAGCCAAATTAGGAAAGGACCATGAAGGTGATTGAAAAAGGTTCACTCGTAATTTCACCTAAGTCTAGGTAGTCATGATATACTTGTTAGGTATTTTCCATAACTTGTAAGGTTTTTGAAATTAAGGAGTTAATTTCAAGCAAACTAATTAATTGAATTAATTAATTAAAATAATAATTATTATTCATAAGTTGTAAATATTGCAAACCCACTACTAGCTTAGTTGTGAACCTAAAGGGTCACACACAATTTGAAATGGAACAATTCTAATTTAGGAATTGATCCAAAGGGTTGGATCCAATTAATTAATAAAAATTAATTAATTGGGGCTTAAATTAATTCAAGAAGTTGAATTAATTATTCAATTAAATAATTGAATTATTTAATTGCACCTAATAAGATTAAGGAGCCCAATTGGAGTGAAATAATTATTTGATTGGATAAATTAATTGTGTAGTCCATAAATTAATTTAATTATTAAATTAATTTACTTAATTAAATAATTAAATTTTTTAATTGAGTCTAATTTGATTAGATGAGCTAGACATAATTAATTGAATTAATTGTAGAATTTAATTTTAAGTCCAAGCCAAATTAGGAAAGGCCCATGAAGGTGATTGAAAATGGTTCACTCGTAATTTCACCTAAGTCTATGTAGTCATGATATACTTGGTAGGTGTTTCCCATGACTTGTAAGGTTCTTGAAATTAAAGAGTTAATTTCAAGCAAACTAATTAATTAATCAAAATAATTATTATTATTCATAAGTTGTAAATATTGCAAGCCCACTACTAGGTTAGTTGTGAACCTAAAGGGTTACACACAATTTGAAATGGAACAATTCTAATTTAGGAATTGATCCAAAGGGTTGGATCCAATTAATTAATTGGGGCTTAAATTAATTCAAGGAGTTGAATTAATTATTCAATTAAATAATTGAGTTATTTAATTGCACCTAATAAGATTAAGGAGCCCAATTGGAGTGAAATAATTATTTGATTGGATAAATTAATTGTGTAGTCCATAAATTAATTTAATTATTAAATTAATTTACTTAATTAAATAATTAAATTTTTTAATTGAGTCTAATTTGATTAGATGAGCTAGACATAATTAATTGAATTAATTGTAGAATTTAATTTTAAGTCCAAGCCAAATTAGAAAAGGCCCATGAAGGTGATTGAAAAAGATTCACTCGTAATTTTACCTAAGTCTAAGTAGTCATGATACATTTGTTAGATGTTTCCCATGACTTGTAAGGTTTTTGAAATTAAGGAGTTAATTTCAAGCAAACTAATTAATTGAATTAATTAATCGAAATAATAATTATTATTCATAAGTTGCAAATGTTACAAGTCCACTACTAGGTTAGTTGTGAACCTAAAGGGTCACATACAATTTGAGATGGAATAAATCTAATTTAGGAATTGATCTAAAGGGTTGGATCCAATTAATTAATAGAAATTAATTAATTAGGGCTTAAATTAATTCAAGGAGTTGAATTAATTATTCAATTAAATAATTGAATTATTTAATTGGACTTAATAAGATTAAAGAGCCCAATTGGAGTGAAATAATTATTTGATTGGATTAATTAATTGTGTAGTCCATAAATTAATTTAATTATTAAATTAATTTACTTAATTAAATAATTAGATTTTTTAATTTTGTCTAATTTGATTAGATGAGCTAGATGGGATTAATTAATTAGGTAACATAATTAATTGGATTAATTATGAAATTTAATTTTAAGTCCAAGCCAATTTAGGAAAGGACCATGAAGGTGATTGAAAAAGGATGGAAAGTCAAGAGTTTGAAATTCTTGGGTAATTTTGAATATCTTTGAAAGATATGAAAGAAATAAAATTGGAATAAGTTTGGATGAACAAAAATATCTTCCAACCAACCAAAGGAGATACAAAATACTAAATGTAGGACTTTTGAAATTTTTTGTTCCCTAAAAATACATGATGGACGAAAATTTAAAGAGGAAGAACCATCCCTATAATTTTCGGCCATATAGAAATTAAGAGAAGAAAATTGTTTTCTTCATCTGTTCTTTTTCTCCAAAAATTCCATCTTTACGTACTAATTCTTTTATCACAAGTTGAAAACATGAATTAATATTTTCTATACACACTCCAGCAACTAGATTAGAAAAGAAATCAGAATTGGTAGCGGAATTCTGATTTTGTGTTCTTGCATTTAGATCCCTGTAACCAAATTTAGAAAAGAGGCTAGCAATTGATTACTTCATACCCTACGATAATCAAAGTGTATAGAAAGGTATAAATCGATACTTTAATTATTTTATTACAACTATTGAAAAATATGAGATCGATAAAAATCGCATCGGATCCGGGGTATTACTATAATAATTATGGTTTAATGATTTTATAAATTTTAATTTTTTACTGTGCATACCCTTGGATCATGGGAACCCAACACTACTCCACTCATGGGGAAATCCCTAACCGTTATCTCTAACGTAAAAGAACTTCTCCTTCTAGGGCCTCTTGGAAGAAGAGACTCCGTCTAAGAACATACACCCATAGTGGGGGAATAAGTGGTAGAAAGATTCCCCTATCACTCTTCTCATAATAAAAAGAGAAAGAAAACTCCTTAAGGTCACAGAAAGTCGTAGCTCCTCTAAGCAATCACGAAATCCCTTGAAATTAGAGTAGGAGTTGGGAGTAAACTAACTTACACAAAGGCCGTAAGCACACATAACCTAAACTAAAAGGGGAGAAGGAGAAAGTGAGAATCAACAAGCAAAACTAGACATGTAGATAGTGAAGTAACCCTCAAGGAGCACCTTAAGTCTCTACCCAGGATATGGAGCTACAAACTTAAAACAAGGTGGCAAATTTAATCTTTGACCACCCCATATAGGGAGTCAAGTCTCATTACCTTAAAATGCCCAACCGCTGAGCCACGATTAGAAGGGTCCTCGCCTGACTTAGTTGAGTCATCAGAGGCAAACTCTCCCTGACCACCATTGTTAGGATCCCCATCACTGTCATGGCTCTCAGATGAAATATGCTACCCTTCTGGCCCTCAAACTCCTCATATTCTAAAGAATCAGATGGACACTTGGGTAATCCTATAAGTGTATCCCTTAACTCTAGAGACACTCTCTTAAGATACTCCTTAGAAATTGATCTTTTGCCTAAGTCATCTACTGAAAAAGAAAGAAGGCTACTAAAGAAGGAAGAAGGCTGAAAGGAGCGGGCTGAACATCACTAAAAATAGCACGACATGTAAGACCTATGCCTTGAGAGGAACTACTCCCAAAACCAAAAAAGGACCCCAAGTGAGGCCCAGATAACTCAAATGGAGAAGAAAATAACTAAAATAGAGAATTTTTGGTCAGACTAGGGAAAATCGATCAAGGCAATGTCTTGGCCAGATTAAGGAAAATCAGCTAAGGCAGAGGTGCCTTGTCGAGCAAAAAGTGCCCAACTAAGGTATTGCCTCAGTTAGGTCCGGCCAAGGCAATAGTGCCTCAGCCAGGAAGAATCTTAGTCTAGGAACCTTCACCTCGGCTGGGTGCGATCGGGGGTCACTACCTTGACCAGATGAGGTTGATGCAACCCTGCCTCGGTCGCGTGGCCCTCCTTCACCCCACTTTCGCTCCTGTCTCTACCTTGCCTGAACTACTCTCCTAAACATGACTAACACAGAGTAGAAGGGAAAAGAAAGAAGTTTAAAATGGAAGTTCTAAGAGAAGTACTTACATTTGGAACTCATGGCTCAAAATATAATGTTCAAAGGGCTCTCTTGCTAAAATGAGGCAAAGAGCTCCTCTCTTCCTTAATATTTTAACACGCGCACTCAAACACATCTGGAAGAACTCTAACTCTTAGGTTGCCTAAGAGTTGGGGGCTGTATGATGTGTATGAAAATTGTATTTTATTTATTTATCTTATTTTTATTGTAGTCCAACAAATAATTAACTCAAATCCAAGGGCAAGTTGATAGCCCAAGTCTAATAAGAGACCCAAGTGGATTAAAGATATAAAGCATCCACTCGATAAGGCAATCAAGCCCATGAGGTTGACATTATATTAAAGGCCCATATCCCAAAATAAACAGGTATAAAATGCCCCAATCTCTACATTTACAAAGTACACAATTTTTATTCCATGCTTTGAGTTAGTTTATTCTTTTAGATATATACTGACTTAAGTATCGAAGGGATTTTTCTAGGACAACCCCAGGGTCCTCGTAACCATCTGTTCGTACTACAGACATAAAACCCATCTTCAGGAATTATAAGTTCGCGGACACATGCTGAGGATTCGTGGACACACCTTAGCATGTGAAAAATAGTGGCAGCAATGTGTAAATATGATAAATAACAAAAATGCCCTTGAGGGGGCCAAAATAACCCATAATCATATAAAAATATAAAAATATTCCTAAAGAGACATATAGGCATGAGAATGATCAAAATACCCTAAAAGGGTGTAAAATGACATACACTTGTAACATGACCAAAATATATTATATGGATAGGTAGGCATATAAAAAGATCCATATCTCTTAAAGGTAAAAGATGAACATATATCATGTAAAATTATGAAAAAACACTCCAATAGAGATATAAGCAACTCATATGCACATAAAATGACTAAAATGCCCCTAAAGATAGAAAATAAGCTAAATGCCCTTAAGATATACAAATATTGAAATGCTCCTAAAACTCATAAAAATTTTCAAAATAGACATAAAAATAAAAAATATTGAAAACGCCCTTGAAATTTAAAATATAAAACATATAAAACTTATAAATATATGAAATGGAAAAACCTCTAATATGAATTAATGTACTTATATGGCGCAAAAATAATAGGTCATGGGTTCTTTTTATAAATAAGATTGGTGAGTCATGAACACTATATTTTAATTGAAAACTATGAAGTTGTACTTTCTCCCTATCAAATAGCTTTTAAAATTTTAGAATGTAAAATGACAAATAAATCATGTGTTTGACTGAAAAAAAGATTATTCATTACCTTTGAGGTAATAATTATAAGGTTTTGACTAAAAAAATATTTCTATCTGAAATTCTACAAAAATATAGTTAGTTTTTTTGCGGGATTTAGATTTTTCATTAGAAGGGTAATCCTACGTTTAGACATGAATCCCAGTGAGATCGAGAGAGAAAAACATATAAAATAAGAAACAATCATTTTCTTTTTAGACAAAATAAGTACTCATAAGTACTAGTATTTAATTGTAATTGTGTATTATTGAAAATAAAAAAGAAATGGGTGGATAAATTAATAAATGCATATCATTTTGTTGACAGAATTCTATATTAAACAAGGTTCAGAAGGTGTTGTGATAAATACTATATGTTATGAGTATTATGAAAAATAAAAAGAAATAGGTGGATAAATTAATAAATGCATATCATTTTGTTGACAAAATTCTATATTAAACAAGGTTCAAAAGGTGTTATAAATACTATATGTTATGAAGTGGTCTAAAGGGGTGAATAGTTCTTTCAAACAACTCTTTCAAAAAGTTTTCAAGGGTTGAACTTGTACATAACTTATACAACTCCAATCACCTGTTTTTGTCTCAAATAAGATAACTCAGTTGGTCATTCAACCTGCTGAAGACTAAAAAATTACTAAGTGTTTCACGAGTTATGTAGGTGAAAAGCATTAAGGTACTTTGAAAAATTTCAAGATTCTTTTTTTCAATGGAATCGAGTAGAGTTCATTTGAGTATGATGAAGTTGAATAGAAATAAATTTGCAGAAATTTAAGTGTGGTAAGTAAATATACAGATAATTTTTTATGCTAGTTCAAAAGTGGAGTAATCCTATTACGTTTATTTTTCTCCAAACTTCCTGCAGGGATCCACTAGAGTTCCAACACAGATTCTTTTGATTGCAGAGTGAAAAGCTTTTGGACCGCTAACTTTTGAAACAACACTTCTTAGTATTTTCCAATATTTTTAGTCTCTTTTATAGACTTTCAAAATCTTCTTGTTGTACCTACTTCCTTTTATTGCTTGAACAACTAGCCATACACTTATGTTTAGCATTATAGTATTGTAGCCCCACGTCCTTTTCATACTGATTGTCTTAATTCTGCATTTATCAAATTTCTTGGATAGTAGTAGTAGATCAGTACTAGGTGACAATAGTTATTCGACTCCTCGTAGATTGCACTAGTTCTTCCTCGACTGATGACTTAGCCCTGTTAACTCCTGTGCTTTGGTCTTGGACTTCATTTTTATTTGGAATTTTCCTTAATCATCTGTTTATCTCAATTGATTTTCTAACTAAACTAATCTCCTGGTAATTTTGACTCTTCACTGACTATTCCTCATTGCTGAAGATCTTAGACCCGTTAAATCTACTACTTTGGTCTTGAACTTGATTGTGTTAGTTTTGAAGTCTTTATTACTGACCACCTCTAGTTTATGTTGAAAAGACTAATGTATGCAACTTTGAAAATAGCTTTTACATTAAGTCCTAACAAAATAAATTTTTCTAGGAGTTTTAGGGGTTCTATCCTATTCTAGTTGAATCTACAACGAACCAGTTAACAACTGATTGCTCTACCAATAAGCTACTGAGGAACAATGAGAGATTAAATCCCATAAAGTTCAATTACCCATTGTCAACCCATGTCCAATATGAGCTCGATTCCTCCTTCATAACTCCTTGAACTTCTTTATTGGCTCCCTTCCATACCTCATTTTAGAAGCAAACTATCCCTTCAAGTGGCTCTATTTCATTATATTTCATTCATATCATAATTCCATTAATTTAATACCTCTTTGGTGTCATTGACATAACATATCTCATTTTCCCCCTTCTTGATGATGAAAAAACTCTTGAGAACAACAAATCACGGTATGTAAAATATTACCAAGTTAAACACTTATAATGTAGTAGTAATTTTTCAATGCAGTCTTCTACTTTGACTGGCCTTTCGCTCTTCGCTGCTCTAGTGTGTTGTCCTTCTTCCTTTGTAATTTTTACTCCTTTTCTCTTCGAAAATTATTCTTGAAATATTTTGCAAACTACAAGTATACGGTGTCAAGTTTTAATACTACGGTGAGTTGAGTATCTGTAACACCCACTACTCAACAACTATATATAAAGTATAATTTGATATGATAGAACTTGTGTGTACATGAGATATTTTTTTTCTTTGTGTAATATTTTAAGAAAAGATAAATTACTTTTTAAACGCACAACCCTGTTTAAAATACTTTCTCACATATGTCCTGTATATAGCAGGATCAATATTTATATTTATATAAATGCATAGCACCCACAACGATCACAATATTTACATACTTGTTTACAATAAAGTTTAAAAAGTAAAATATAGTACCAGTCTCAAAATACAATACAACAAGCTCAAAATATAACAAGCTAACAAAATAGCCCAACAGGTCATCATCCATGTACATACTCCCTTAGGCACCTACAGGAGCTCCAACAGTCGCCCAGCCAGCAAAGATGCTTCAAGCATTGTCGTGCTCACCTACAATACATAAACTATATGAGCTAATGCTCAAGAAGTAAATATTATACATGTAAAAGAATAATCCACAATATCAAGTCATGCATCTCAAAATGCTATGCCCATAATGCAATTTCATGCATCAAAACATTTCTCTCAAAATCATTTCTTTCTTAGGTCCCTGACCAATGCTACTATCCCATGCACCGAAAAAGAGCTTTGCACACCGCCTTAATCTAATGGCCAATAATGATATAAGCATGTAAATCTATGCATACTCATAAGTATGCAAATCCATGCACGTGAACTTGCAAATCCATACATGATTCGGTGCACTAGTAGTGGTCAAAAAAGCATTTTCCTTTTTCAGAATCATGCCATGCAATGTAAGATTTATCACAATGCTCGTATATGATGCATGCACGTGTTAATGCCCATGTATGTATGCTTAATGGATATGAATGACAGTAATGCGTGCCCTCTTCTATGCACATATGATATATGATATTACATATAAATCATCTTAGGTACATGTAAACATCATGTAATTGAAGTATTATCACTCTAATAGCATGTACCTTATTGTAAATACTCAATAGTAACATATCTAGGTTGAAACATGCTAAGTTATCAAATGGGACAGATTTTCACCTTTTAATTTTCTTACTCCCACATTAGGTTTCATAGATATTTTGACATCCTTAGGAATATTTATTCACTCTCAACTTTTTACTACACTTGGATAACATGTAGAACAATATAAAACAAGTTTTTTCTATCAAGTATTTACAAGCAAAAACCCTTTCTTTGTGCACCAACGCCTATTTAATAACATCCTAGCATATTTATAAATAATATTCAAAGCTTAATAAGCCAATATACCTCAAAAGAAATCCAAAAGTCATGCCAAACCCATAGGTTAAGCTCACCTAACACAGTTTTCTACTTGAACTTGTTTATTTCTCCTTCCCTTTGCTTGTTTTGCCTCCTTTTTTTGGTCGGAATCACTTAGGACCTATTTAGAGAGATTTTTCTATGTCTTTAGAAGCTAAAATGGTGCAGAAGAAGGTTCAATTTGTGGCTGATAGCTTAAGAGTGAAGAATAGGTTAAGGTGCTAGTTTGAAAAGTTTAAGCATGAGGTGTATAAGCTTGAGGTGGCATGTAATGATAAAATCTGATTTTCTCCCTTATCTTGCAGCCCTAATCTTGTGTGTCTCACATATTCTTATTTGGTTACAACCTATCTTAGTCACCATTATTTCCATAGGTAATTCATATGTTCGTTCATTAGGTTCTTCACCCGAAAAATTATCGATTCTTGCTCGATTGATAAGTTTGTGCACCGACAGTGTTACAAACCATGAACCTAGTTATATAACATTTAAAGTATAGTATTGTATGTCTAGTTGTTCCAAGTATATGATTTAAATATTTATATAATATTAAAATTCATGATCGAATCGACTCACTTTCTATAAACTTTTCGGTGACACCTTTCGCACTCATAAGGTTACCACGTGTAACTTAGTACTATTTACTATATTGATACCTAAATTTCTTCTCATCTCAATACAAAATCAACCACTTAGGTTAAGAAATTCATTAACTAATACTGTGTGAGAGTTTTAGATTTAAGTTTATTATTCAAGAATGTCGTATAAAAATAAATATAATATGCAATGTCAATATATATGCAAGTAGCATATAAAATTAGCACATAATGCATGAATCATATTTGGCTAGGTGAGTAGTGAGAGGTTCGGGTATCACAGTATCATATCCACAAGAATTATATTAAAAAAATTCAACAAATACCGTAGTTCAAATAGTGTCAATTTTATCTAGAAAATCAAGTGATGATTAAACAAAGTAGAACATAAAAATTACAAAAGACAAGAGTGAGTTCTTAGAAGTAATACAACAAACACCTTATAAGCAAGAAATTCTAGAGAAATGACTCATCTAATTATCACCTATGTTATTTCTTTCAAAACATACCAAATTAAGTCAACAACACATGTAAATTAAGCCTACTCTTGAGTGCCGAATTGATTATAAGTTTTAATATAAATTTTAATATCTCCATAAAAACTCAAGAATAAAACTCTTTAAAAGTTCAATGAATTCTTCTTCAAAACTTCAAATCATAAGCTTCTCAACTCTATAATTTTTAGATTATGTTATCTTTATGATAATGTATAATCTACCCTCTCTCGAGTATCGAATCTCATACATCAAAAACTCACAATTAATGGCCAAATAATCAAGATGCAATACTGAGCAAGATAACACAAATAAGATGAATAAATTGAACTAATATTATTTGGAATTCAAAACATAGGATCAAACAAAGTTATATCATTCTTTAGAAAGAAAAGTTTAGTTCATCATGTATGAATATAACTTCAAGAAACATATAAGAAAGAACATGAAACTTGTTCACCAATTTGTGAACAACAATGGCTTCCTTGTTAACAAGAATGACTCTCTTTCTATCCAGAATACATTCTCATGTCCAATAATCTATTTGGTGGCTCTTTGGGGTCCTTAAAATTAGATGGGAGAAGCCCTAAAGAGGGATAAAAATCCATTTTTCCCCTTTTATCTATGTAGCAATGCGTAGATGCTGACTGGACAGTTAGGCATAACTAGGCACTGAACATTCTATCTAAAACCTATTTCTCTAGCATATATAAACTCTTGAAACCTATTTTTCACCATTTTATACGCCAAACCGGATTGTAGTATCTTCATAATATTTGTAGTTCTATCTATTAGCTTTCTATTTCATCATGAATCATTACAATAGGACAATTTTGGAGAGAGTTATTCCTAAAATACCTAGATATGTTGTACAAGAAATTTTTAGTCCAGTGTTGATTTTTAACTCGATGTTTCTCATTGAAATTGTAGGAACTGGATTTTGTGGTAAACAGAAAAGTTGTAGATCTATTTATTAGATTTCCAATGGATTAGGAATTAAGTCAATATGATATTGGAGAAAAGACTTATGATTGAAATACAAACACTACCATAGTAGTAGCACAATACAGATTCTTCAATATTTCAACTAAGTTTTTGGGTTCTTTTCATTTTCTTCTCCTTTTGTCATTACCTATAAGATTCCAAGCTAAATGCATAAAATGTAGCAAAAACACTTGAAAATAATCCAAATATTTATCAAAAGATATATGAATTGTTGATATAAAATCAACTTATCAAATACCCCCAAACTTGAAGATTTGCTTGTCCTCAAGTATCAAACATGAAATTCTCAATAACAACCCCTCTATGAATCAAGTTACCAAAGTCAAAAAAGATTTTTCTAACATCTCATCTCAAAAGATTAGAAAATATATGTTAACATGCATATTGGTTTCACTTAAATTCATGGTCTTATGTGTGTGAGTATGAAACTAATAGTTTATCAACTTTCATTTATCATCTGGATAGGTTTAGAAGGCCAACTAGTCATATTTGATCCACTTTTGAAGTGCTTACCAAACTCCATAGGCTTGTTTTTCACACTAGTCTCCACTAATGTAGGTAGATCATAGCATCAAAGATAAAAAGGAATTCCAAAACTTGTATTGTGAGGCTTGGGTAATGGTGGGAATATATGGAAAATTGTAGCTATAAATTACCCATTTTACACAATCATACTATAACCTTTATGAATGAGCACCAACTCCTTTATCAATCCCTTCATTTTTTTTTATTGAACATCCCATTTTTCTTCTTTTTGATCTTAGATTACCCCTAAACTTATTTCTTTTATTATTTGCAATGGGGGTCTATGTCACAACATCCCAACAATATGTGTACATATATATATATATATATATATATATAAACAACCTGTGCAACATAATTTATGCACGTATACATGTGTATAACTTTTTTTTCCAAGTTAGTTTAACAAAACATTGATAAAAGTAAAGTGCTTTCACACCCTGTAATAGTGTATATACACAGGTAGTTATTAAAACATTAACAAGGTCTATCAAAATCATCATAAACTCAAACTCTCTATCACAAAGGAGTTTTTTGAAAGTGATATACAAGATAAAGTCACTAATATAATAAATAAATTATAAAATCAAAAGCGCAATCCATAAAATAGCCCAACATGTCGCAATCTAAGTATATTGATCTTTGAAAGCCTATAGGAGCTCCACTCCCAGCCCAGTAAACCAGAGGTCTCAAGGCTCACCATGTTCACCTACAATACATGAACTACATGAGCTAATGCTTAATAAGTAAAAATCATGCATGGCAAGAGTATGATATAAAATCTCATGCAACTCATCTCTAAGATATGATGCTATAAATATATCAAATTTAAGTACTCATACATCAAAGAGTTTTTATTGAAAATCACTTCATTTTATTGGGGCCTTGGTTTACCTACTATACACCGAAAAGAGCTCTACACAATATCAATAATCAAATGGTCATAAACAAATTAACTCAGTCTATGGGCCATCTGCTAGGATCAATAGAGGTCCACCCCATATCTTCCCTTGTGATCCTCTAGAAGTCTTCCTACTGACGGAGTTAAGAAGGGCACAGTTATGTAGTCCACCCTCTCGTGACCACTAGAGGCACATCTCCTGTCAACCTCTATGATCCTCCGAGAAGTAACTCTCGCAGCACCACAAAATATCACATAAGCATACCTCGGTACACTAGTAGTGGCCAACCATAACATTTTATTTCTAAATATCATTTCTCAAATCATATTGTGCATGCAAGAATGTTAACTATACCAATATGCCGTGCGTGCACATGTCAATGCTCATGAATGGTATATTTAATATGAATGCAAGTCATCTTGCTCCCAACATGTTTCGAGAATCATAAGAATCTTTAGGTACATAATATACTTGTCATCCAATCAATTTTAATATCACCAACACATTAGGTATAAATGCTTCAAGACATACTGTGTTCTTGTATTATAGTTGCAAATAGATCTTTACATATATTTCACTTGGTTGGTGATTTAGTCTAGATTTGTTTATTGTTTTCCTACAATCTTAGAGGGAAAATAGCCTGTAATATTATCCAACATCAAGCACAATTCCCAATTTGGTAAGTTGAAAGCATAAAATATCATACTAACACCTTAAACACCAAGCTATCTAGGTAACAATCAAGCTTTAACAAACTAGAACCCAATATAGTCCCTCAAATACTTTAATTTCTCATCTTAGATACATGTAAACATCATATAGTTGAAGTATTATAACTCTAATAGCAACATGTCTAGGTTGAAACATGCTAAGTTATCAAATGAGACAGATTCACATTTTCATACTTTCTTGATGTCAAATTTAGTTTCATGATAATTGTGACATCCCTAACCATATCCAATCACTCCCAATTTTTTACCACACTTAGCTAACATGTAGAGAAATGTAATCATATTTTATAATTGCCTAAAATCACTGATTTACCACTGAAAAACCAGCCCACTTATATCAGCACAAAAATTATAAGTTCTATCATGACAGTTTTGAGTGTCTCTTTAAATATCAAACTATATTTCAATTTATAACGTCTACAAATTTACATACATCACCTAAACTCATATATAAATACATATATGGTGAAATATATAGTTTTTAATCAAGTTATTATACATATATAAAGCTTTATAAAAACCAACAATTATATAGTTTCTGTCCCTAGTGATTGTTATTGCGATTTTGAAACTAAAAACCCCTCTCTTGTGAATTATGCCATGGATAACATCCTAACATGATTATAAACTATAATAGAAGCTTTAAAAATCATAAACCCTCAAAAAAATCAAGAACTTAAATAAAAAACATGAGTTAAACTCACCTATGCACAAATTTAAACTTCTACTTGCTCCTCCTTACTTCTTTTTGCTTCCTTCACTTTTTTTCTTTACTTGGAATCACTTGAGAGAAACTTCTAAAATTTAATATGGAGGTTTTGGAGGTGAAATAGCTCAGAAAATGGTTTTTGCTCGTGGTTCAAGGATAGAAATGAAGAAAGATTGAGGTGGTAGCTTGAGTTGGCAAAGCTTGATGTGTCAAGTGGTGGTTCAAATATGATATTATTCACACCTTACACAGCCCTAATCTAGTGTTTCTCAATATTTATTTATCTATTTACAACTTATTTTAATTTTCCTATGATTGGATAATAAATTTTTCCCTAATTTCTTAACCGTTCATTTGGTCTCTAAACTGATTGATATTCAATTCTTAAATGATTGTCTAGTTTGCATTTCTAAAATCATATGCGCATATGGACTTGGTAATATGACACTTAAATCACATTATATTATGTCCAATATTCCAAGTATGCAAATTCATGGATGTATACTTTTAAAATACCTCGATCTAATTGAATCGAATTATATAAGCTTACTACTAACACCTTTAACACTTCTAAAATTATAATATATAACCTACGAATATCCAATATATTGACCAATCTATTCTTTTTCTTATCTAAATATAGAATTGCTTAATTAGGTTATAGGATCTCAACTACTAACATCATGTGATACCCTTAGAAGTCTAATAATTAATAATGCTATATATGATGCCATGTAGATGTTAATGCAAATTAGCATACAAGTAGCATGTAGTGCATGAATCATATTGGCAAAGTGAGTTGTGTGGGGCGTGGGTATTACAGTCTATTTATTTTAGAGAGTTCAAATCATACACCTCAACTCATAGTCTCTTCATTTTCATCATTTTTCAATCTTTTCTTCTTTTTATTTTTACTTTTTTTCATCTTTGTTTTTTTTGAATACAACAATTCATTCAAGAATGATTATGTAAATGAGATGAAAAATGGTAGAATATTGGATTTTTTTTCCATAAATTTCGATAATGTGTATAGGGTTTTCAAAGAATTATTTCAATAGGCTCAAGAGAGGACACTAGGGAACAATTCAAGTATAGGTTGGCTTGAAACACTCAAAAGGTTAAAAAATGCCCTAAACCATCTCCTTAATGCTATACCACATAGGATTTCACCTCGACTGGTGATCAAGCAAGTTCTAGATTTGGTGGGATCATTTAGGAAATAATTAAACCATATAAACTGTCTCTAAATAATTAAATGTAACTCAACAAACTACATTAAGACTCCTAAGACCTCGTAAAGTAAATAAAACTAATATTTGATGTTTAAACATGTAAACAAATGTGTATATTCTAGTATCCACTTTTTTTTCAAACATGCATATTGTGCATCACTAAACTTGACAATCAATAAACTAAACAAGTCAATGAACTAAAACAAGCTACAAACAAGCATTAAATATCTCAAACAACAAGCTATTATCATAAACTCCCCCCCAAACTTAATATGAGCATTGTCCTCAATGACTGAGAGAATTATAAAATTAAAGGACTTTTCTAAAAAATGGTGTTCTTTTGGAATTAAACCCTGCTGTTGTTTTTTTTTTTTTTTTTTGCATTTTCAGTGTTTAGCCTGCAAAAATGAGTAAAATATCAAGGAACAATCATCATGATATGAAACAACACACGAATAACAAGAATTAAAACAACACACACGAAAATAAGAAAAGAGAGCTTGGGTTGCCTCCCAAGAAGCGCTTTGTTTAAAGTCTTTAGCTAGACTAAAACCGAATACCTTATGTTGCTTTCCCAAGTGGAAGATTAGACATCTTCCAAATTTCATTTCCGTAATAGTGTTTCAACCTTTGACTATTGACATGAAATAATGTGCCATCCTTACCTTTGAGCTCAACTGCCCCAAATGAATGTTGACAGTGAAGGGACCGGACCATTTAGATTTCAATTTACCCAAAAAATATCTTCATCTAGAATCGAAAAGCAACACAAGTTGTCCGGGTTAAAATTCCCTTCTCAAGATCATTTTGTCATGCCATTATCTTATTTTTTCTTTATAGATTTTAGCATTTTCATAAGCATCAAGCCTAAATTCCTCCATTTCATTGAGTTGCAATAATCTTTTTTCTTCAATTTCCATTATATCAAAATTTAATTATTGTACAGCCTAATATACTCAATGTTCTAGCTCGACGGGGAGGTGATAAGATTTTCTATAAACTAATCAATAAGGGGACATACTTATAAGAGTTTTATATGCTGTGTGGTATGCCCACAATGCATCATCAAGCTTATGTGCCCAATCTTTTAATTAATGCTTACTATTTTCTCAAGGATTTGCCTCATTTTCTAGTTTGAGATTTTGGCTTGTCCATTTGATTGAGGATGGTATCCAAGAGCTACCTTGTGTCTCACACTATACTTAGCCAAAAGGTTATTCAATATTTTATTGCAAAAAATGAGAACCTTTATCACTTATAATTGCTCTAGGTGTGCAAAAACAAGTGAAAATATATTTGTGCAAGAATTTAAGCACTACCTTGGCATTATTAGTAGGTGTGGCAACTGCTTCTATCAACTTGCAGACATAATCCACAAAAAGCAAAATGTATGATCAGCCATTTGATGGAGAAAATGGTCCCATGAAGTCAATCCCCCAAACATCAAATAGTTCAACTTCCATTATGTTAATCAAAGGAAGCTCATGACGTTTAGTAATTATTATAACCCTTTGACACCGGTTATATGTCTGCATAAAAGAATAACAATCCTTAAACAAAGTTGGCCAATAAAAACCAGATTATAATACCTTAGAAGCTGTCCTTGTAGGTACAAAATGACCACCACATGGGGATGAATGATAATGCTTTAGAATTTTATTTATTTTCTCCATTGGAATGTATCTCCGAATCATAGAATCTGAACACCTTTTGAAGAGTAAGGGATCATCCCATAGATATGATTTCACATCATATAAGATTATTTTTTCTTTTGATTATATGTGAGGTCCGGGGGCAATAATCCACCTACAAGATAATTCACAAAATTTGCATACCAATGTAAATTATCTTTGATTGCTAAAATAAACTTATCTTAGAATTTTTTTTAATTGTTCAAAATTCTCATTTTTTTGCTCCAACCTCGATAAGTAATCCGCCATCACATTTTCACTTCCTTTCTTATCATTGATTTGAAGATCAAATTCTTTAAGAAGGAGTATCCGTTGGATTAACCTTGGTTTTGCATCCTTTTTGGCAAAAAGGCACCTAATAGCAACATGATCGGTATATGCTATCATCTTGGTACCTACAAGATAAGTACAAAATTTATCAAATGCAATAATAACGGCTAATAATTCTTTTTAGTTGTGATGTAATTTTGTTGAGCATTATCTAGTGTTTGACTTGCATAATAAATGACCCTGACAATTTTATTTTTTCTTTGTCCTAACATTGCTCCAACCGCATAATCACTATCATCACACATAATTCAAATGGTTAGGTCCAAACTGATATCACCATAATAGGAACTGAAATGAGAGCCTTCTTGAAATGATCAAAGGCTTGTAAGTAATCAATATTAAAGTCAAATGGCTTAACTTTTTCCAAAAGATTGCACAAAGATTTTATAATTTTTGAAAAATCTTTAATGAATCTTTTATGAAACCCGACATGTCCCAAAAAACTATGAATAGCTTTCATATTAATTGGGAGTGAAAGTTTTTTAATAGCAATAATTTTTGCTCGGTCTACCTCAAGTCCTTCGAAGGACATTCGGTGACCCAAAACAATACCTTCTTTTACCATAAAATGACATTTTTTCCAATTTAAAACAAGGATGGTATCCTGACATCTCTGCAAAATAAGAGAAAGATTACATAGACATATATGAAATGAGGAGCCAAAAACTAAAAAATCATCCATAAAAATTTCCATTATGTTTTCCACCATATCATGAAAAATTACCATCATGCATCTTTGAAATGTGGCTTAGGCATTACATAATCCAAATGACATTCTTTGAAAAGCAAAAGTACATGTGAATATTGTTTTCTCGTGGTCTTTGGGTGCTATGACAATTTGATTATACTCTGAATAACCATTAAGAAAATAATAGTATTGATACCCTGCAAGTCAGTCTAACATTTGATCAATAAATGGGAAGGGAAAGTGGTCTTTACGAGTAGCTTTGTTGAGTTTTCTATAATCAATACATACTTGCCAACCTGTGACCATTCTTCTTGGTATCATTTCATTATTATCGTTTCGAATTATGGTCATGCCACCTTTTTTTGGAACTACTTGAACCGAACTTATCCAAGAACTATCAGAAATTGCATAAAAAATTCCAGCATTCAACCATTTCAAGACTTCATTTCTTACAACCTCTTTTATTGTAGGATTTAATCTACGTTGATGTTCAATAAATGGTTTGTAAGATTTTTCCATTAAGATTTTATGCACGACAATTTAAGGACTAATATATTTTAAATCAGAAATTGACCAACCATTAGCATAGTTATTCTCTTTTAAAACACAAAGTAATTTCTCAACCTCTAAACGAGATAGGGATGCTGAAACAATTACCAGATACGTGTTGTTAGCATCTAGAAATTCATACTGCAAATGCTCAGGAAGTGCTTCCAACTTCGATAATATTATTTATTCCATGATTGTGGTATCTCCTATTATTTCCTTACATTTATCCTTCTTCAACTCCATCTCTTCTGATTCAAGAAAGAGCAAGTAATGCATTAAATCATCGTTATCAATATCATGGTAATTACCTTGCATTATGGAATGAACAATACATTGCTCTAAAGGTTCGGTAGGAATTTATTTGAAAAATTGATCATGCAAGCAAGTTTCTAACATTCAATCCTATTACATGTATGTGGTTCCTCTTGGAACTTCAATGCATGATAAATCTTAAACATCACTTTATCCTCATTAACTCTTAGAGTTAATTCACCGCATTGCACATCAATCAAAGAATGCCTATTAGTAAGAAATGGTTGACCAAGAATTAAAGGAATTTCTTGGTCTTTCTCCATATCTAACACCACAAAATCTGCAGGAAGTATGATTTTATCCACTTTTACTAATATATCTTCAACAACTCCTCTTAGATAGGTAAGAGACCTATCTGCCAATTACAAGGTGATAGTGGATGGCTTGACTTCTCTAATTCCTAATTTTCTAAAAATAGAAAGTGGCATCAAATTAATGCTTGATCCAAGATCACATAATGCTTTATCAAAAAATGATCCTCATGTGGTACAAGGAATAGTAAAACTCCCTGGATCCTTCAATTTTTTAGAAAGTTTTTCTGTAAAATGGCATTACACTCTTCTGTGAGATTCACAGTTTCAAACTCCACCAATTGCCTTTTTCTTGACATAACATCTTTCATGAATTTGGCATAGTTGGACATTTGCTCAAGAGCATCTGCAAAAGGAATTTTAATATGAATTTTCTTGAAAATTTCACTTCGAAGTTGGATGGCTTTGCAATGCTCCCTTAGATTGATTTCCATATCCCTTAGAAAGTTTCCTTTATATTTTTGAGCATCAAATTCAGTAGCAATCTATCCAATTTGCGTCTCCGTTGATTTCATTTGAGCTCCTAAACTTGAAGCTAGTTGTCCAGTTGAGTCTCAATGTTGTTTATCTTTGTTTCATCCCTACTGAATCGGGCTCTTGTATCACTAATGAGAATGTTGATCAAATCCTCCAAAGATGCCTTTTTCTCACCTACTTGAGGGTTGGAATGTGGTGGATGGTAGATTGTTGTCACCTGGTGGGGGTTGAAGCATATTTTGATTATTGACATAGGAAAAATTCTCATGATTTTTAAGCTCCGGATGGTAGTGAGTAGGTAATTAATTTTCCTTGAAATTAAAATTACAATTATTAATGAAATTTACCTACCCATTACCTTTGGTTTCTATTCAATGAAGTGCTAGTGGATGCCATGAAATCTATTCTTTGAGAAGCTCTATTAGAAGTCCAAGCTGCTAATTGGTTAGAAAGAGCTGAAATTTATGCAGCTAATTGTGTAAATGAATCTATCTGAACAACACCGACAACCTTTTTATTGGAAGATCTCTCGAAAGGCCATTGATAGCTATTAGTAGCCATCTCCTTAAGAAAAATATGGGCTTTATTTGTGATTTTAGATATAAAAGTCCCACCTGCGGTAGCATCTATTATAGTTCAAGTTTGCCTATTTAAACCATTGTAGAAGTATTATACCTACTGCCAATCCTCATAACCATGTTGAGGACATTTTCTTAGAAAATCCTTAAACCCCTCCCAAACTTCATATAGTGGCTCAAAATCTTTTGGCGGAATTTAGCTATCTCACTCTTGAGTTGAAGTGTCTTGCTTGGAAGGAAGTACTTAGCAAGGAATTTTTGTGTTAAGTCATTCCAACTCAGTATGCTACATGCTGCAAAAGATTGTAACCATAGCCTAGCTTTGTTCGAGAGTGAGAATGGAAATAAGCGAAGTCTAATGGCATCATAGGGCAATCTATTCATTTTAATGGTGTCACAAATATCTAAAAACATGGCTAAGTGTGCAATAGGTTCCTTCAATGCGCTTTCTCCAAATTGATTTTACTGCAAATGAGGGCTGGTTTAAGCTCAAAATTATTGGCATTGATTGGTTGTCGAGCTATACCAGAGTAATTTTAGTTCATAGTTGGTTGAAATAAAGTCTCGGATAGCTCGTTGTGGTGGTGGTTGTTATAATGGAAGATTGGTATTCACATTAGCATTGTTGATGTTATTCAGCGATTGTCAACTCTTTTTACTGCTCTAATAGTTCGATGAGTCCACTCAATTTCTGGATCAAAATAACCCTAGTCAAGACTAGTCTTATGCACAGAAATATATATAATCGAATGCAAGACAAAACAACATCAAAATATGGGAAGAAAGTAAAAATAATATAAACTAAAATCAAGACAAGTCATAATAATATTAATGAAGTAATGATAAAACAATCCTCGGCAATGGGGTAAAAAACTTGTTCGTGAAATATTTTGCAAACTTTAAGTGCACTGTGTCAGGTTTTAATATAACGGTGAGTTGAACATCGTATCCACAAGGATTGTAATAAAAAATTACAATAAGTACCGTAGTTTAAATAGTCTTAATTTTATCTAGAAAATCAAGTGATGATTAAACAAAGTAGAATATAAAAATTGTAAAAGACAAGAGTGAGTTCTTAGAAGTAATACAACAAATACCTTATAAGCAAGAAATTCTAGAGGAATGACTCACCTAATTATCACTTATGTTCTTCTTTCCAAAATATACCAATTCAAGTCAACAACACATATAAGTTAAGAATTTCTAAACTCATCAATTCCCTCTCTCTAGTGCCAAATTGATTATGAGGTCCAATATAAATTTCAATAACTCTATAAAAACTCAAGAACAATACTCCAAAAAAGTTCAATGAATTCTTTTTCTAAACATCAAAGGTTTCATAACCTTCTTAACTATATGATTCCTAGGTTATGTTATCTTTGTGATTATGTATAATCTTCCCTCTCTCGAGTATCAAATCTCATATATCAAAAACTCACAATTAATGGCCAAATAATCAAGATGCAATACTAAGCAAGATAACATAAACAAGATAAATAAATTGAAGTAATTTGTTTGGAATTCAAAACATAGGATCAAACAAAGTTATATCATCCTTTAGAAAGAAAAGTTTAGTTCATCATGTATGAATATGACTTCAAGAAAGACATAAGAAAGAACATGAAAACTGTTCACCAATTTGTGAAGTGAGAGGAATGGTTGAAACTCTCATTGTCTCCAAGAATGGCTTTCTTGCTAGCAGGAGTGGTTCTCTTTCTGTCCAGCAGCACCCTTCTATCCAGAATACCTTCTCACGTCCAATAATCCCATTGGAGGCTCTTTTAGGTCTTTAAAATTAGATGGGAGATGCCCTAAGGAGGGCTAAAAACCCATTTTTCTCCTTTTATCGACATGGCAATGCGTAGATGCTGACTGGACAGCTAGGCATTGAACATTTTATCTAAACCTTGTTTCTCCAGCATATACAGCCTTTTGAAACTAATTTTTCACCATGTTTTAGGCTAAAACGGCCTTGGTGTCTTCATAACATTTATATTCCTATCTCTTAGCTTTCTATATCATCATGAATCATTGGAATAGGATATTTGTGGATAGAGTTATTCCTAAAATACCTAGATTTGTCATGTAATAAATTTTCAGTCCAGTATTGACTCTTTAACTCTGTGTTTCTCATTAGAATCGTAGCAAAAACACTTGAAAACAACTATATAGTTATCAAAGGTATATGAATTGTTGGTATAAAATCAACTTTATCAAAAATACCTTATCATTTTTATCATTAGGGTTTTACTACTCATGCTGAACCTAACACATCATTCCATGACCTCATCATGGTGGGGAAGTTGATTTCCTTCATTGTTGTTCCTATGAATGATTACTATAAGCACTTATCTTTTTTCTTTCTACATACTTCCAAACTCTGTGCTGATGATGGGGGTATTTCTTCTTCTTTTGTTATCCTCCTTCCCTCTTTTTGGCATCATGATAAGATCCTCACAGCTGATTGATGTAGTCCAAGATATTTTGGAGTATTTTCAGTCATGCAATGTACTATATTTTCTAAGGTTTGAAACCTTGAATTGTGTCTATTAATTTACTCTAGAAGTCTGTACTGGGATCAATAGTTGTCAGTTACATAAGTGATGATGTATTGGCTATGAGGTTTTTCTTGGAGAAACTGTCCAACCTCATTTGCATTATACAAAAAATTTAAAATTGACTTGCATCTATTCCTTGACTTTATGCATAGTGGTTATGGTATTATGAGTGGTTGAGCTATTAGTTTTTAGTACTTGTTGAACTTAAAATATCTACATCTTGATGCTTCCAATTGGATCTTCTTCTTCTATTTCTGAGTGTGACTCATTTGCCTCTGGCCCTTTTAGAGTAGTTCTAGATGAGCTAATTAAATTGGCTATTTAATTATCTTCTATAAATAATTTTTTTCAATTAACATCAACAAAAATAGGCAATTATTTATCCTTGTTAACTTTACGTTAATTTAGAGGAAGTCCTTACACCATATATAGCTACCGTGCATGGTCATGCATATGTTGGCGATCGTGGAATCTATCTCTATGGATTTAGTCTTAAAATGTTCCAAGTCAAAAATTATTGTGATAGGGCATCAATGATCCTATTAAAATTGACCATACTAAGTAGGCTTGCAAAGAGAATGCCTTGTTGCATGGGGCATTGGTGTAGTGACACTAGTGCATGTATGCAAGTATTTGTTAGGGAACAAGTACAGTAAACAACTCCATCCAAAAATTTCTAATTAGAAACTTTGTTATTGAATATGGAATTTCTTCATTACGATAGTGCAATGTTAGTTCTTTTAACTTAAGGTACCATGGTAATCTTGTACCTCGTTTGTTATACTTTGATTTATTCTTCGATTACAGGATAATCATAAGGAGAATATTTTGGGTGCAATATAATCATGTATGAAGGCTAAAGAGTGGCTAACAGATGGCCCATTATCTATCTAGATGAATATGTGAATCTCATATATTTTTCATAGTACTTGACTTGGAAATCCTTGGCCAAGGTAGGATAAAAGTTAGATAAGGGTTTTCTAATTTCATCAAGGAGTCAAGTGATTGGGAATTTTTTTTTTATTAAAGTCGCATGTGCTTAGGCAGGGGATTTGGCATGGACCCATACCAGTTTATTGTTGGGTTTGCTATAATCGCAGGGGTATACACAGCGGAAAATTAAATTTTTTATCAAATATAAATTTAACCCCTTTGATTCAAAAGCGATTTTAACAATCTCGCTTATTCAAGTGAATATATAAATAAATATAAAATCAAATTGTACCTTTCGTACACTCCGGTTGTTATAGGGGATGAAGCAATCAATTACTTATCTTGGACTATCAGAACTCGCAGGGATCTAAGTGTTTTCCCTGTATCAGGTTCACAATACGGAAGAACAACACCAATCAAAAGGATTCGCTAGTATCCTTTTAAATATTTACTAATCTAGAATCGGAGTAAATTTTCAAGAATAATAAAGATTGATTCTTTAAGTTCTTGAAACAATAATGTGAAGAGACTAACAAGAAACTGATTTTCTTTTTTTCTCTTTTCTTTTTTTGGAGAGTAAAAATAGAAGATTTTAAACAAAAAAAATTTTGCTCAAATTTTTTTTGAACTGATTATGTAATTTTCATCCCTCATATACATAGGGCTAAAAATTTTAATCAATTTTCAACTCTTGGAAAGTTTTTCAATTTTGAACAATTTCAAAATCTTATATTGGAAGGATTCCAAATCTTCCAAAAATTCTTCTCTTTTCTGTTTCCTATTGTATGTGGACTAATTTTAGACTACATTAATCATAAAAAATTATCTACATACATTATTGATATTAATTTGAACTCTTCATATAATATCAAGAATATATATGATATATATACTATAATTATATTTACATATAAATTAAATCTTAGTGGCCGATTTTATCCCATAAAATCGGGCACTATATTTATTTATCTATAATTATGTTAATTAAATAAATTATATTTATTTAATTTATTCTCTTCATATTTTAGTGGGCTTATTAAGTGATCCATATTAATTTTGGGTTTGGACTCAAAAATTCCCAAATCAATTCAATTGATTCAATCCCAATTTAATCAATTCAATTGATTAATTTAATTTACTTCAATTGGGCTTCCTAATCAAATTAGGTCCAATTAAATAATCAAATTACTTAATTGAATAATTTAATTGAACAATTAAATTAAATAGAACCCTTAATTAATTAATTAATCAATATTAATTAATTAATTTTCAACCATTGGATAAAATCTAAAATTACAAATATTACTTTCCATGAAGATGTGTGACCCTCTTAGGTTCACTACTAAACTAGTAGTGGGTTTGCAACATTTGGAACTTATGAATAACAATTATTCCAATTAATTAATGCGCTTGAAATTAACTCCTTAATTCCAAGAACCTCACTATACATGAGAACACCTAACAAGTAATCATGGCAAACTAGTTTTAAGTGAAATAGCGAGTAAACCTATTTCAGTTGCGAGTACCATACACGTATGGTCCTTTTGACAACTAGTCTTTTGATTGAATTTAAGGCATGAATTATAAGTCGAAACCCTAATTGATTCAATAAGTGTGATCCTATTTCAAGTTCCAATGATTCTTAAAGAATCACGATTCATCCTGCCTTGGCCAGGGTCTTTAAATCACGAATTATGAAAGTACAAGAGATTCTCTTGTTTAGAAAGACAAGTGTCGAATTCTATGTTGGCCACTGATAAACCTCCATGTGCACTAGTGTAACACCCAACATACCCCCTTTGTGATTGTAAGCAATCAAAAGATATATCAAAGTGTTACAGGATGCACACAAGGCTACTATCGTACCTCAAGTCTGAGGACTAGTCACGTACTATTGCAACACAGAAATTCTTATTTCGACAGGTAAAGCCTCCAACTAAGAATTTCTTGCGGATCATGTTTGGTATACTTGTTCCCTAACAAGCACCCATATATATGCAGTTATGTCTCTACGCTAATGCCAATAGAATGTAACATCCTCGTCTCACGAGCATGCATTATATGTGCGAGTCTTACTGAATTATTTGATGTCCTATCTTAAAAAACTCTCAACTCAAAACTTATTTAAGACCAAAATCTTAGAGATATATTCCATGATCGACATCATATCTGCAACCATGTCCCGTAGCTAAATTTGGTCTAAGAACTTATCTAATGTGCAGAAATAAAAGATACAAGATATAAGATAAAGAAAATACCTTTTTATTAATATGATTCCCAATAAGATTATCTTTACAAAAGCAAAAGAGTATAATACACCCAATCCAATTGGGGCATTGAGCATCCTACTTTAACAATCTCCCACTTGCCCTAGCTCCAATTGACCATGTATCTAAGACCCATCTTCTCAAGATATCCATCGAATATCTTTTGTGCTAAGGACTTAGTAAGTGGGTCTGCTATATTTTCTATTGAGGCAACTCGATCCACAATGATGTCGTCTCTGTTGGGTTCGCTATAATCGCAGGGGTATACGCAGCGGAAAATTAAAATTTTTATCAAACATAAATTTAACCCCTTTGATTCGAAAGCGATTTTAACGATCGCGCTTATTCAAGTGAATATATATATAAATATAAAATCGGATTATACCTTTCGTGCACTCCGGTTGTTGTAGGGAATGAAGCAATCAATTGCTTATCCTGGACTATCAGAACTCGCAGGGATCCAAGTGTCTCCCCTCTATCAGGTCCACGATACGGAAAGCAACACCAATCAAAAGGATTCGCTAGTATCCTTTTAATTGTTTACTAATCTAGAACCGGAGTATATTTTCAAGAACAATAAAGATTGATTCTTTATGTTCTTGAAACAATAATATGAAGAAAATAACAAGAAACTGATTTTCCTTTTTTTTTCTTTTCTTTTTTCTTGAAGAGTAAAAATAGAAGACTTTAAACAAAATATTTTTTGCTCAAATTTTTGAATTGAATTATGTAATTTTCATCCCTCATATATATATATAGGGTTGAAAATTTTAATCCTTTTCCAACTCTTGGAAAGTTTTTCTATTTTGAACTACTTCAAAACCTTATCTTGGAAGGATTCCAAATCTTTCAAGAACTCTTCTTTTTTTTCACTCTTCTATTGTATGTGGACTAATTTGAGACTACATTAATCATCAAAACTGTCTACATACATTGTTGATATTAATTTGAACTCTTCAAATAATATCAAGATAGATATATATATCATATATATATACTATAATTATATTTATACATAAATTAAATCTTAGTGGCCTATTTTATCCTATAAAATTGGTCACTTTATTTATTTATCTATAAATATGTTAATTAAATAAATCATATTTATTTAATTTATTCTCTTCATACTTTAGTGGGCTTCTTAAGTGATCCACATTTATTTTGGGCTTGGACTCAAAAATCCCCAAATCAATTCAATTGATTCAATCCCAATTTAATCAATCCAATTGATTAATTTAATTTACTCCAATTGGGCTTCCTAATCAAATTAGGTCCAATTAAATAATCCAATTACTTAATTGAATAATTTAATTTAACTATTAAATTAAATAGAACCCTTAATTAATTAATTGATCAGTATTAATTAATTAATTTCCAACCATTGGATAAAATTAAAAATGTTACTTTTCATAAAGATGTGTGACCCTCTTAGGTTCACTACTAAGCTAGTAGTGGGTTTGCAACATTTACAGCTTATGAATAACAATTATTCCAATTAATTAATCCAATTAATTAATCCGCTTGGAATCAACTCCTTAATTTCAAGAACCTCACTATCCATGAAAACACCTAGCAAGTAATCATGGCAAACTAGTCTTAGGTGAAATAGCGAGTAAACCTATTTCAGTTGCGAGTACCATACACGTACGGTCCTTTCGACAGCTAATCTCCTGATTGAATCTAAGGCATGAATTATAAGTCGAAACCCTAAATGATTCAATTGCTGTGATCCCATTTCAAGTTCCAATGATTCTTGATGAATCATAATTCATTTTGCCTTGGCCAAGGTCTTTGAATCACGAACTATGAAAACACAGGAGATTCCCTTGTTTAAAAAAATAAGTGTCGAATTCTATGTTGGCCACTGACAAACCTCCATGCACACCAGTGCAACACCCAACATACCCCCTTTGTGATTGTCAAGCAATCAGAAGATATATCAAAGTGCTGTAGGATGCACACAAGGCTACCATCGTGCCTCAAGTCTAAGGACTAGTCGTGTACTATCGCAACACAGAAATTCTTATTTCGACGGGCAAAGCCTCCAACTAAGAATTTCTTGCGGGCCATATTCGGTGTACTTGTTCCCTAACAAGCACCCACATATATGCACTTACGTCTCTACGCTAATGCCAATGGAATGTGACATCCTCGTCTCACGAGCATGCATTATATGTACGAGTCTTACTGAGCTATTTGATATCCCATCTCAAAAAACTCTCGACTCGAACTTATTTAAAACCAAAGCCTTAGAGGCATGTTCCATGATCGCCATCATATGCGCGACCATGCCCCGTAGCTAAATTTGGTCTAAGGACTTTATCTAATGTGCAGAAATAAAAAATGCAAGACATAAGATAAAGAAAATGCCATTTTATTAATATGATTCCCAATAAGATTGTCTTTATAAAAGCAAAAGAGTATAATATACCCAATCTAATTAAGGCGTTGGGCATCCTACTCTAACAGTCTCTACTAATAATCTCTCTGATTAAGTGATATTGTCTCATTATGTGCTTGGATCTTTGTTGAGATCTCGGTTCTTTTGCTTGCGCAATGGCTCCATTATTATTACAGTAAATCATAACTGGATCAACAACGGATGGAATTACAGCTAACCCTTGGATGAAGATTCTAATCCAAACAACTTCTTTTGCTGCATTTGATGCAGTAATATATTTAGCTTTGGTGGTAGAGTCTGTAGTCGTCTCTTACTTGGAACTCTTCCAACTAACCGCACCACCATTTAGGGTGAATATATATCCAGACATGGACTTTGAGTCATCTATATCGGACTAAAAACTAGAGTCTATATATCCCTCCAGTTTTAGTTCTCTATGGCCGTATATCAGAAAGATATCTTTAGTCCTTCTCAAGTACTTGAGGATCATCTTAACGGCTTTTCAATGTTCTTTCCCTGAATTGGACTGATATATGCTCGTGACACTCAGAGCATGTGCTATATCAGGCCTTGTACATAACATTACATACATTATGCTCCCAATTGCAGAAGCATAAGGTATGCGAGCCATCCTTTCTCTCTTCAGGTGTCTTGGGAGACATAACCTTAGAGAGTGAAACCCCATGACTTATAGATAGGAATCCTCTCTTGGATTCCTCCATGCTAAACCTTTTTAACACTTTGTCTATATACACGGACTGGGATAGTTCGATCATCCTTCTGGATCTATCTCTATAAATCTTTATCCCTAGGATAAAAGATGCATCTCTGAAGTCCTTCATGGAAACCTGAATAGATAACCAAGTCTTTGTTGACTACAACATCCCTACATTATTCCCAATTAGTAGGATGTCATCAACGTAGAGCACAACAAATGTAACTGCACTCCCACTAACCTTCTTGTAGACACATGGTTCATCTGGGTTCTTATGAAAGTCAAATGTTTTGATTGTTTCATCAAACCAGATGTTCTAACTCCTTGAAGCTTGTTTGAGTCCATAAATGGATCTCTGGAGCTTGCAAACCTTTTGCTCGCTTCCGCTGGATATGAAGCCTTCTGGCTGCTTCATATAGATCTCTTCCTTAATATTTCTATTAAGGAAAGCAGTCTTCACATCCATTTTCCATATCTCATAGTCATAATATGCAAATATGGCCAGCAGTATTCGTATGGATTTAAGCATCGCTACTGGTGAAAAAGTTTCCTCATAATCAATTCCTTACTTCTGAGTATAACCTTTTGCTACCAATCGTGCCTTATAGGTCGCTACCTCTCTATCTACTCCAAGCTTCCACTTGTAGACCCATTTGCAGTTAATGGGAACAATTCCCTATGGTGGGTCCACCAAAGTCCATACCTTGTTGGAGTACATAGAGTCCATTTTGGACTGCATAGCTTCTTGCCACTTCTCCAAGTCGATGTCAGACATCGCCTCTCCATAGTTTCTTGGATCATTATCCAAGGAGAGTCCCTCTTCTTTGTTCTCTAACAACAAGTTGTACCTCTTAGGTACCCTTGAGACCCTTTTGAATCTTCAAAGAGGTTGTGCCTCAGAGGGTCCAACATCAGCTGGTGTACTATTTACTGCATCAGTTGGGGTGTTCTGTGGTTCTTGAACCTCTTCAAGTTCTACGACATTGCCACTTCCATTTGAAAGAAATTCTTTTTCAAGGAAGGTAGCATTCCTCGAAACAAACACCCTTTGTTCCTTGCCATCATAGAAATAGTATCCAATAGACTCCTCTGGATACCCCACAAACTTGCATAAGCTAGATCTCATATCCAACTTATCTCCCACTAGCTGCTTCTCTAAGCAACACACCCCTATACCCTAAGATATTTATAGAAAGGTATCTTTCCACACCATATCTCATATGGTGTTTTGGGCACGGCTTTAGATGGCACCCTATTTAATAAGTATGCCGCCGTTTCCAAGGTATAGCCCCAGAATAAAAGAGCTAATGAAGTGAAGCTCATCATAGATCTAATAATGTCCAACAAAGTTCAATTCCTGTATTCCGCAACTCTGTTGAGTTGGAGAGTAGCAGGAGAAGTCCACTGTAAGAGAATCCCATTCTCTTTTAGATAATCTAAAAATTATGTGCTTAAGTATTCACCTTCTAGATTAGATCGAAGATTTTTTATACTTAATCCAGTTTGTTTCTCTACTTCAGTTATGAATTCTTTAAACTTTTCAAATACTTCAGACTTGTACTTTAAAAGGTACACATAACCATACCTAGAGAAGTTATCGGTAAAGGTTAAAAAGTAGTTATAGTTCCCATGGGTACTAACATTTAGTGGCCTACATACATCTGTATGGATCAAATCCAATGGATGCTTGGCTCGCTCCACTTGTCCAACAAATGGAGATTTGGTCATCTTTCCTTTGATGTAAGATTCACATGTAGGCAGTACTTGCTCTTTCGTTAGATCAAGCAATTATGCCAATTTGTTAATCATTTTATCAGAAATATGTCCTAATCTTTTGTGCCACAGGCTCATGGAACTATGATTATCTAATTTTTTTTTATTTTATTGAATTGTGAAAATGGAGTTATGGTGAGTAATAATATATAAACAATTCATCAAAGAACCAGAATAGATAAAATCAGAACGTTTGAAAATGGAACAATTTCTATTCTCAATGGTAAATTTAAAACCTCATTTATAAAAAATTGGAATAGAGATAATGTTCTTAATAATATCTAGAACAAAAAGATAATTGTTTAAAACTATTACATAACCATTCTCTAAAGCTAGATTAACAGTCCCTATTGCTAATGCAGCAACCTTGCTCCATTCCCCATCCTAAGGACCATCTCTCCTCCATCCAACTTCATACTTCTTGCTGTCATTTGCAAATCATTATAGATATGTGAGCCACAATCGGTATCTAATACCCAAGAAGTATTGTTAATCGAAAAGTTAACTTCAACAAAATATATATCTGAACTCTTTAGGCTTGCAAGATACTCCTTGCAATTCCTTTTCCAGTGTCCTGGTTTGCCACAGTAAAGACACTTGTCATTGGCTTGAGAAGAAACCTTTTTGACACCGTCCTTAGCTTTCAACTTGTTGGGTTTAAAGGAATCCTTTCCTTTCTTTTTTCCTTTCTTGGGCTTTTTAGCCTTTGATACAGAAGAAGATCCAACAAGCAGAACCGGCTTGTCCTTTTTCATGGTGAACTCAATCGTCTTTAACATGTTCACAAGCTTAGGGAGACTAGTTTCCATGTTGTGCATGTCAAAGTTGACAACAAAGTGTCAAATAATGGAGGCAGAGACTGCAGCAGAAGGTTCGTATAGAGTTCGTTCTCCATAACAACTCCAAGGGACGCCAGCCTTTCAATAAGAGCTATCATCTTCAATCCATGTTCATGGACTGAAGAGCCCTCAGTCATACGATATCTGAAAACCTTTTTTGAGATCTGATATCTCATCTATCGAGTTCTTTGACCATACAACTTTTATAGGTGAACGAGGATCCCATAAGCAGTATCTTGATCCTTGTTCTACCTCTGCAACTCATTTGACATTGATGCCAGCATGTAGCATCGAGCCTGCAAATTATCATCAACATGACGTAAGTAATCTGCATAATCCTCTGAAATAATATTCTCTGATAGAACTGAAGAAGGTGTAGTGTTGATGACATATGCCCACTTCTCCGACTGAAGAACTATCTTCAGATTTCTTAGCCAATCGACAAAGTTAGGTCTAGTTAATTTATTTTGTTCAAGGATTTTTGTAATTGGGTTCTTTGCCATTTTAGTAGAATAATCTACAAAACATGCACGAAGCAGAAAAGGAGTAAACTATGGAAAAAACATATTCATTTAATATAAAATCTTTAATATTAAATATCTCACAATATTTTCTTCGAATTCCATCACCCCTAATGGAATTTCGGAAAATCAAATTTCCTAGTGAGCTTGAGGTCTAATGGAAATATTTCACACCCCAATTTTATGAGCCTATGAAATATTTCTATCGGTAGTCAACTCTTTGACGATTGTATCACTATACAATCCTCAAGTTTGTTTTGCCTCACCTCTTCCTATATACCCCAATTTTATGAGTCCATATGTACTAAGTGTTAAAGAATACCCATCAAATATTCGTGTAGATAGAGCATCAATATGTCCCACGACTTATGACCAACATAATGACGATTCCATCCCACGAGCATCTCAATGGTTGGTAGAGATCACAGCTTTCCTACATAAGACTACCCCACGACTCATAGTTAGTGATCAAGTGCGGTAGCGGTTGTCATGTCTCTATCTTTGATGGTAGGCATGGAATGATAGGTCCTAACTAACTTGTCCATTTTTGTTTGAAATTGAATTTTCAAAAAATTATTTTACTTAATTTTAGTAAATTAAGTGGGGTTTAATTTTATCCAAGACCTCATCATAATTTAAATTACGTTGGTTATTTAATGTATGACATCATAATATCATTTCGCAAGCATAAAAGCATTAAATAAAATCCTAAGCATGCATCTAATACATATTTAAATAAATGGATGATCATGAACCAGTTATATGCAGTCCATTTGAGCCAAAAATGGACCTAAAGTCAGTCTAAGGGTAATAAAATGGAATAGAACCTATTCTATTACATAATTATATCCTATACAAATATGGGCCTTCTTTGGAACCTCTTTTTTTATTCTCCTTCGTCTTCTAAATAAAATAAAAAACCTCACCATCTATTCTACTCTCTTTACAGAAAATAAAATAACTTATATAGATGAAATAAGAGGCTCGCAGACCCCCATTTTAAAACCCAAAAATATTAAATAAAACCAATTATATTGGTCCAATGACTCATGATCATCCCATACATGCTTATAATTAACATCATATGTAATTATCAAAATATGTAAATTTATCAAATTGTTAAACGCAATTTTTTGAACTCGGTATAATTTTTAATTGTTTGAAAAATATTTTTTCTTTGAAAAATAATTTTTCAGAAATAATTAAAATTAACATTTAATTTTAATATTTCAGAAAATAAAAAAAATAAAAAATTTAATATTCAGGATGAATCGTGATTCATCTAGAATCATTGGAACTTAAAATGGGATCATAGTTATTAAATCACTTAGGGTTTCGAATTATAATTTATGCCTTAGATTCAATCGAGAGATTAGCTGTCGAAAGAACCGTACGTGTATGGTACTCGCAACGGAAATAGGCTTACTCGCTATTTCACCTAAAACTAGTTTGCCATGATTACTTGTTAGATGTTTTCATAGACAGTGGGCGCTAGGCACCCGACACCTGTCAATTAGGCTTCCTAATCAAATTAGGTCAAATTAAATAATCCAATTACTTAATTGAATAATTTAATTTAACCATTAAATTAAATAGAACCCTTAATTAGTTAATTAATCAGTATTAATTAATTAATTTCCAACCATTGGATAAAATCTAAAATTAAAAATATTACTTTCCATAAAAATGTGTGACCCTTATAGGTTTTTCCAACTCTTGGAAAGTTTTTCAATTTTGAACTATTTCAAAATCTTATCTTGGAAGGATTCCAAATCTTCCAAGAACTCTTCTCTTTTCTCTCTTCTATTGTATGTGAACTAATTTGAGACTATATTAATTATAAAAAAATGTCTACATACATTATTGATATTAATTTGAACTCTTTAAATAATATCAAGATAGATAGATATCATATATATACTATAATTATATTTATATATAAATTAAATCTTAGTGGCCGATTTTATCCCATCAAATCGGTCACTATATTTATTTATCTATAAATATGTTAATTCAGTAAATTATATTTATTTAATTTATTCTCTTCATATTTAGTGGGCTTCTTAAGTGATCTACAGTAATTTTGAGCTTGAACTAAAAAATTCCCAAATCAATTCAATTGATTCAATCCCAATTTAATCAATCCAATTAATTAATTTAATTTACTCTAATTGGGCTTCCTAATCAAATTAGGTCTAATTACTTAATTAAATAATTTAATTTAACCATTAAATTAAATAAAATTCTTAATTAATTAATTAATCAATATTAATTAATTAATTTTCAACCATTGGATAAAATCTAAAATTAGAAATGTTACTTTCCATAAAGATGTGTGACCCTCTTAGGTTCACTACTAAGTTAGTAGTGGGTTTGCAATATTTCCAACTTATGAATAACATTTATTTCAATGATTAATCTAATTAATTAATGCGATTGGAATCAACTCCTTAATTCCAAGAACCTCACTATCTATGAAAACACCTAGCAAGTAATCATGACAAATTAGTTTTAGGTGAAATAGTGAGTAAACCTATTTCAGTTGCGAGTACCATATACGTACGGTCCTTTCGATAGCTAATCTCTTGATTGAATTTAAGGCATGGATTATAAGTCGAAACCCTAAATGATTCAATAATTGTGATTTCATTTCAAGTTCCAATAATTCTAGATGAATCATGATTCATCCCGCTTTGGCCAAAGTCTTTGAATCATGAACTATGAAAATACAGAAGATTCCCTTATTTAAAAAGACAAGTGTCGAATTCTATGTTGGCCAGTTACAAACCTCCATGCGCATCAGTGCAACACAAAACATACCTCTTTTGTGATTATCAAACAATCAAAAGATATATTAAAGTATTGTAAGATGCATACAAGGCTACCATCGTACCTCAAGTATGACGACTAGTCATGTACTATTGCAACACAGAAATTCTTTTTCGATAGGCAAAGCCACCAACTAAGAATTTCTTGCAAGCCATGTTCGGTGTACTTGTTCCCTAACAAGCACCCACATACATGCACTTACGTCTCTATGCTAATGCCAATGGAATGTGACATCCTCGTCTCACGAGCATGCATCATATGTGTGAGTTTTATTGAGGTATTTGATGTCCTATCTCAAAAAGCTCTCAATTCAGAACTTATTTAAGACTAAAGCCTTAGAGGCATGTTCCATGATCGCCATCATATGAGCGACCATGCCCCGTAGCTAAATTTGGTCTAAGGACTTTATCTAATATGCAGAAATAAAAGATGCAAGATATAAGATAAAGAAAATACCTTTTTATTAATATAATTCACAATAAGATTGTCTTTATCAGAGCAAAAGAGTATAATACACCCAATCCAATTGGGGCGTTGGGCATCCTACTCTAACATTTATTAATCATAAAATCAAAAGTGTAATGTTATAATTTGAATGTATGAAATAAGGAGTACTTATTCCCTCATAATCAATCAAATATGAAAAACATTTAGCAAAACTACTAACATGACGTGTAAAATTTAAAAAAAAATGCAAAATATCTAAAGTAATGTCCAAAACTTGTGGCACTTGGAAAATGGCGTCGTGGCCATAGAATATGTATCCTGCAACTGCATCGCGGCATCTAAAATAGGCACCATAGCCCTCAAGATTCTATCCGTCATTTGTGACCAACGCCCAAATCAAGCACCATGGCTCGACATTCTCCTATTTCCTTCCTTTATCCTATTTGTTGGATAAAATGCCAACACGAACCCTTAGTCATCTTGTTATTTAAATAAAAAATAAGGGAAAAAGTTCCTATCAAGTCTAATAATGTTGTGGAGATTTTTGGAAGTTTATCTGCAATCCATGATCCTGATTCCCCATGTATCTCAAGCATGGTTCATAATAAAATCGGCTTCATGATTGCCTTTGCAGTGAATATATGATATTTGGGACTATAACTTCATGGAGTACAGAAAATAATCTTAGCTAATCATCTTTGTAATGTCTAACGCCCAACCTGCTTCTTGTTGATTAAATTGATAGCCACCTAGGCATCTTGTTCAATCCAAACCTGAGTAATTCTAGCCCCAAAACAATATTAAAGCCCTTGGGCCACAATGCTCATGCTGATTGTCCAAGAAAATTCCTAATGATCCCACATGTACCTATTATTCATGTATTTTCTCTACTCGCACCATCAATTTAACTTATAACATGATGGAGAGTGATGCCTCCATATAACCTTTGTGGCTCGATTCTTCTTCCTGGCATATTAAAACCCAAATGATGGGCTAGAAATATGTCTCCCTACCAAATGAATTTCCAAGATCACCACGCCATTAAGCCAAGTAACTAGGTATTTTTTTTTTCGAAAAGGATATTGGATGATTCTCCAACTCCCCTCCATCTAACTTGAATCCATAACCAACTAGGTTGTAGGTGCAAGGTACTTACCAATAGCCACCTTGTCTTGTCAAGCCAAGTAACTAGGAATGAATGCATGATTATTATGCTAACATGGTTTCGACTAATAATCCATACCTTAGGCACAATTGAGAGATTAGTTGATAAACTTTACTTGCATGGTATTTGTAATTAGAAAGGTTCCCTATTTTCACCTATGTCTAAGTCTTCATAGCGTGTTGCAACATGCCCACCATGATTGGTGGATTCTTAGAATTAAGGAGTTAATTTAGGATAATTAATTAATAAGAATAATTTAATTATTCAACCAAGTCTCTAGAGTTGTGGCCTACTACTAGTATATGGATGGACCTAAGGGGTCATACACTTACTGGAACAAGTTCATTTCTTACCTAAGAAATAATATAAGAGCTGGATTAATTTGATTAATATGACTAAATTGGTTATAATTAATTCAAGTGTTGAATTGACTCAACTAGTTAATTAGTTTAATTGGATTATGAAGCTCAACTTAGAACAAATAATTAATTGATTGGATCACTTAGTTATAGTGGGTGTTTTATTTCATAAGATAAATAAATTTAATTGAGTGGATCAATTACATTATCCTAATTTGTTGAATTGGTCAAAGTCTATTGGGTGTGGGTGTTGGGTTCGCAAAATCACGGGATAGCATACACAACAAAAAATAAGTTTTTTGATAATTTGAAACAAATATATATCACATGTACAATAAAGCTTATCCCTAATACAATTTGATTATCAGTTTGCATTTATGATTGTTCGCTTAATCTAATTAAACAAATGAGTTTTGAAAATTTATACCTTTCAAGCACTCTGGTTGTTATAGGATAAGAAGGAATTTAAATTTCTTAAGCTTCTCATGAACCCCTTCTTAGGATTCCCAACATAGTTCACCAAGAGCTCCAATCACTCTAATAGTATCCATACTTCAAGCAAACCCACGAGTGTTGAATCCCTGCTAGCTCTTGTTTGGGAGTGTAGCATTAATTCTTAAAACACTAAGTGTTTAGAAGAAATAGACTTAATCAAAAGGGATGGAACCTTTCGATGGAAAGTATTTTGTATGTGAAAGAACAAAACAAGAGAATAAGGAGAGACAAGGTGTCACACCAACAACCCAGACACTATATCTATATCGTGTAATCCGTAGTCTGACTTGATAGGACCTATTTGTAAATGTGTATTTTTTTTCCTATAACACTTTTAATAACTAACAATTGATTTTGCACATCACTCTACACTTACATACATGTATGCAGAAACATGACTATTTATATAAAAGCACAACACTCATAGCCACCTTATTTACAGACTTATATACACTAACATTTCAAAAATAGCAGAGAGTACATATCCTAAAATATAATACAAAAAACTCTGCCGATCAAAACAAAACCAACAAAATAAGCCAATAAGTCGTCATCTATGTACACTGATCCTCAGAACCTGTAGTAACCCCAACGACTTGCACAGTAAGTCCACGGCATCAAGTATCACCAGACTCACCAACAATGCATGAACTACATTAGCTAACTGTTTATGATAATTATGCAAACCGCAAGTGCACGGTGTCAAGTTTTAATACAATGATGAGTTGAGTTGAGTATCCATAAGGATTGTAATAAAAAATTGCATTAAGTATTGTAGTTCAAATAGTCTTAATTTTATCTAAAAAATTGAGTGACGATTGATAAACAAAGTAAAGTAAGATAAAAATGCATAGATTAGAATGGAGTTTTTAGAAGCAATTCAACAAACACCTTATGAGCAAGAAATTCTAGAGGAATAACTCACCTAATTATCACCTATGTTATTCCTTCCAAAATATACCAATTCAAGTCAACAATACATGTAAGTTAAGAATTCCTAAGCTCATCAATTCCCTCTCTGGAATGTCGAATTAACTATGAGTTCTAACACGAATTTCAATATCTCTATAAAAATTCAAGAATAAAATTGTATAAAAGTTCATTAAATTCTTTTTCAAAACTTCAAAGATCTCATAAGTTTCTTAACTGTATGATTCCTACGTTGTGTTAGTCTTATGATCATGTATAATCTTCCCTCTCTCGAGTATCGAATCACATACATCAACAATCTCAATTAATGATCGAATAATCAAGATACAATACTAAACAAGATAACACAAACAAGATAAATAATTTGAACTAATATTGATTGGAATTCAAAACATAGGATCAAATAAGGTTACTTTATCCTCTAGAAATAAAAATTTAGTTCATAATAGATTAATACAATTTTAAGAAATATATAAGAAAGAACATGAAAATTATTCACTAATTTGTGAAGTGGAAGTAATGGTTAAAGCTTTCCTTGTCTCCAAGAATGGCTTGTCTCTAAGAATGGCCTTCTTCTCTCCAAGTCTCCTTGTTCTCCTTTGCTTCTTGGCTTCTTCTCACTCTTGTCCTCCTCAAAAACTCATTTGGAGGATTTTGGAATCCCTCCAAATAGATGGGAAATACCCTAAAGAGGGCAAAATGCCCATTTTCACCTTACTTGTCCGCCCAACAGTGCCTAGATGCTGCCTTGTCTGTCCAAAAAAGTGTGTACAGTGCCTAGGCGCTGCACTTACTGTCCAGAATTGATTTCTTCAGCGCTTATATCCTCTTTCAACTAATTTTTTACCACTTTAGAGGCTAAACTAGCTTTTGGTTCTTCATATGAATTGTAGAGATATGTGTTCACTTTCTATTGTAACTTGAATTAACTAAATATGACTTTTGTTGAGAGCGTTACGCTGGAAATACCAAGATGTGTCATCTCAAAAAATTTCAGTCCATTTCTGACTCTTAAACTCGGTTTCTCGCATTGATATTGATAGAATTTATAACACCCCTTAACCTAACTGTAGAGCCTAAACAAGCTAATACAATTAAGTCAAGAAATGCTAATTTTTCATCTTTACTAGAGTTATGGTTTTTTTTTTATAAAAGTTCCCATTTTTAGCTATAAGAGAAAGAACTTGAATCATTTTAAACACACGATATACATATATCAAAACTGAGTACATCTGTTTACAAAACCATAACAGAGCGGCTTATTTAAAAACAAAATAGAGTTTTTAAAATAAACTACAAAACAAGTTGAAGCATGGCATATGAACAAATCTCCGTCCGGCCGTTTTAGAGACTCAGTCAACCTCTAAACCTGTACATTTCCACCTGCATCACATGAATCTAATGAGCTAAAGGCTCAGAAGATGAAACTGATGCAATAACAAATAACATATATGCAAATCTCATAAATCATTAAATGCAATATTCTATTTAATAACTTTCATTCATAAATCATTCTTTAGGGCCCTTGAAGTGTGGTACCTAACTAATAGCGATAGACTATAGTTTTTGAAACCTGTTCATAATGATTGGCCAATAAGAGAACTAATACGGGGTTTCCATACTTGGTCTTTCAATCTTAGGTATTAGCCGTATTCTATCTCATTCATTGTGGCTTTCCTATACCGGTTTTTCAACCTCAAGTATTTGCCACCATTTGTTGGGTCCGACGGTCCCTCCCGCGTCCCTTGTCTACCCGACCATCAATCAAGTACCATACTTTCTTTTCAAAAACCTCATTATACTCTTAATAGTGTCATGCTTCATACCATAAATGCATCAAACATTACATCATTTGACAAACAACAACAATCACATTAAAATATGAACAAACATTATATGATTCTTGTGATACACCAAATGAAAGCTTCAACTTACCTCAAGTCCACTTTGTGCTAGGTGAAAAGGCCAATCTCTTTAGAAGATAGGATGTGTTAAAGGCCTAACATAATCAAATCATGTACCATTTAATATCCTTTTTATAAATCATTTAGTCTATTCTAGTTAAAGTTTATATACGTTTTTCAATCTTTTGTAAAGAATTACATATCAATTACATAACCTTAAAAACAATGCATACTCCATATTTTACTACTAATTCAAGACATTAAACATTAGGGCAGCCATTAAATAACTAATAATTCAAACATAATTATTAGGGCAGCCCCTAAAACATGAACACAATCCGAATTAAAATGACGTAAACTTGATTCTAACTTAAATCGATTCTAACCTTCAATTAAGCAAACTAATTGCTATTGTTTTCAATCATTCAAAGAAACTTCCAAACACAATATAAGCATTACAAAATCAATAGAAACAAGTAAATTAAACAATTTCACAAGACTATCAATTTTGCTAAAAATTAGCTTAACTAGCTTGGTTTTGGCTTCAAGTGTAACTTACTTAAGTTTTCAATCATACAAAAGCATACTAAAACATGTAACCATCCAAGATACTATAAATTCATCATAAGAAATATTGAAAAAGAATATACCTTGATTAAGTTGGATTTAAGCTTCAAAATCAATGGTTTTCAAGCTTAAAAGGATGAAAACTTGTTCTAGCTTGTGTTCTATGGATTCCTATGGATTGAATTCAACTTTTGTGAGTATGAGAGTGTAGAAATTTGGGAGAAACTTAGGAGAATAAGGGCTGGTCATTTTTGAGGTGCTTCCACAAGAAATATGGATGAAAATAATTTCTTTGACCTTTCAAAGAGAGGTAAGTGGAGGGTGATGATTGGTTGCATCATGCTTGGTGTCTTCTCATGCCAAAAGCCACGTTCATGGGCTAAGGAGATGACAAAAATTGATGCTTTGGTGTTATAATCAAGTGCAATGCAGTTTAGAATGGTTTTATGCAAACTAGTCAATCAACCAATCAAATTGCACCATTGTGCATACTTTTAGTTCTTAGCCAATGTAACATATTTCAAGTAAATATTTAGACAATTAATCACTTTATCATATAACCAGTATGGAGCAATACAAATAATTCATTTTATGGCCATTCAACATATCAATCTTCCTTAACCGAGATACCGAGCTTTTCACTGCAAAAAGGGCACTTAAGGAATACGTTAAATGAAGAAATGAAAGTTTGATCTCATATTTCATATACTAATGCATGTTAAATCATAACTGAAGCATATAATAACAATTATTCATGTTCGTGCAATCATGCCATTTGTATGCCATAATTCAATAATGTACATTGATTAGATTCATATTCATACAAAATGCTTATTATTGGCTATATAGGAGAGAATTGAGAATTGGGCATTACAGAATTGGATTTTGTGGAAAAACTAAAAGTTATAGACATATCTCTTAGATTTTCATTGATTTAAGAATCAAATTAAAATGATATTAGAGGAAAGAGTTATGATTGAAATATAAAAATTGCCATCAGTCGCACCACAATTTGGATTCTTCAACATTTCAACCAAGTTTTTGGTTTCTTTCCATTTTTTTCTCCTTTTGTCATTACCTACAAGATTTCATACTAAACGCATAAAAAGTAACAAAAATACTTGAAAACAAACCAAATGTTAATCAAAAGTTATATGAATTATTGGTATAAAACTAACTTATCAAATACCCCCAAACTTGAAGATTTGCTTTTCCTTAAGCATCAAACATGAAATTCATCATACATGAAATTCTCATTACAATCGCCATATGAATCAGGTTACCAAAGTCAAGAAAGATTTTTCTAGCATCTCATCTCAAAATATTACAAAAAATATACCAAGTTTACATGTTAACATGCATATTAGTTTCACTTAACTTCATTGTCTTGTGTGTGTGTGTGTGAAAGTAGTAGTTTATCAACTTTCATTTATCATCTAGATAGGTTTATAAAGCCAAATACTCATATTTGATCCACTTTTGAAGTGCATACCAAACTCCATAGGCTTGTTTTTCACACTACTTTCCACTAATGTAGGTAGATCATAGCATCAAATATCAAAATGACTTCCAAATCTTGTATTGTGAGGCTTGGGCAATGGTGGGAAAATATGGAAAATTATAGCTAAAAATTGCTCATTTTACACAATCATGCTAGAACCTTTATGAATAAGCACCAACTTCTTCATTAATCCCTCCATTTTTCTTTATTGAACATCCTATTTTTCTTCTTTTTGATATTGGATTACCCCCAAACTTATTTCTTTTATTGTATGCAATGGGGGTCTATTTGTTTTAAGAAGTTCAAATCATGCACCTCAATTCATAATCTCTTCTTTTTCATCCTTTTTCAATCTTTTCTTCTTTTTAT
Source organism: Paulownia fortunei (assembly GCA_019321725.1). NCBI lineage: Eukaryota > Viridiplantae > Streptophyta > Magnoliopsida > Lamiales > Paulowniaceae > Paulownia > Paulownia fortunei. Next base: position 13,524,789 of record CM033113.1, on the reverse strand, counting down.
TTGTGCTTGTGCTTCTTCTTCTTCTTCTTTTTTGAATACAACAATTCATTCAAGAATGATTGTGTAAATGAGATGAAAAAGGTAGAATAATAGATATTTTTTTAAAAGCTCGATAATGTGTATAGGTTATCCAAACAATTGTTTCAATAGGTTCAGGAGGGGGGACACTAGGGAATAATTCAAGTATAGGTTAGATTCAAAGGCTCAAATGGTCAAAAAATAGCCTAAATCATTTCTCTCCTAGGATTTTGCCTCGACTAGTGATCAAACAAGTTCTAGAGGTTGGTGAGATCGTTTAGGAAATAACTAGACCTTATAAATTATCTCTAAATAATTAAATGTAACTCAACAAACTACTTAGTGCATCAAGATTCACAAGACCTCATAAAGTAACTAAAACCAAATTTTGATGCTTAGACACGTAAACAAATGTACAAATTCTAATATTGATTTTTTTTTTCAAGTATGCACATAGTTTATCAGTAAACTTTTCTAGCAACAAGCAATAACCCTAAACTCTTAAACTCCTCCCCAAACTTAATATAAGCATTGTCTTCAATGATTGAAAGAATTGTAAAATAAGGGGACTTTCCTGAAAATGGGTGGTGTTTAGCCTTTAACTTGCAAAAATGAGTAAAATATCAAGGAGCAATCATCATGATATGAAACAACTCAAGAATCACAACACTCACAAAATAAGAAAAAAAAAAGAGCTTGGGTTGCCTCCCAAGAAGTGCTTTATTTAAAGTCTTTAGTTAGACCAAAAATGAATATCTAGATTGCTTCTCCAAGTGGAAGATTAGACGTCTTCCAAATTTCATTGCCATAATAATGTTTCAACCTCTGTCCATTGACACGAAATAATATGCCATCCTTACCTTTGATCTTAACCGCCCCAAATGGAAATGTCTTGTTGATAATAAAGGGATCGAACCATCTAGATTCCAATTTTCCCAGAAAAAGTTTTAATCTTGAATTGAAAAGCAACACAAGTTGTCCGGGTTGAAATTCCCTTCTCAAGATCATTTTGTCATGCCATTGTTTTGTTTTTTCTTTATAGATTTTAGCATTTTCATAAGCATCAAGCCTAAATTCCTCCATTTCATTGAGTTGCGACAACCTTTTTTCTCCTATTGCCTTTGTATCAAAATTTAATTATTGCACAACCCAATATGCTCTATGTTCTAGCTCAATGGGAAGGTAACAAGTTTTTCCATAAACTAATCGATAAGGAGACATACCTATAGGAGTTTTATATGTTGTGCAGTATGCCCATAATACATCATCAAGCTTATGTGCCCAATCCTTTTAATTAATGCTTACCGTTTTCTCAAGGATTTGCTTCACTTCTTAATTTGAGATTTTGACTTGTCTATTTAATTGAGGATGATATCTAAGAGCTACCTTGTGTCTCACACCATACTTATCCAAAAAGTTATTAAACATTTTATTGCAAAAATGAGAACCTTCATCACTTACAATTGCTCTAAGTGTGCCAAAACGAGTGAAAATATATTTGTGCAAGAATTTAAGCACTACCTTGGCATCATTAGTAGGTGTGGCAATTGCTTCTATCCACTTGGAGATATAACCCACAACGAGCAAAATGTATGATCAGCTATTTGATTGAGAAAATGGTCCCATGAAGTCAATCCCCCAAACATCAAAGAGTTCAACTTCCATCATGTTAGTCAAAGGAAGCTCATGGCATTTAGTAATTGTTCTAGTCCTTTGACACCTATCACATGTCTGCATAAAAGTATAACAATCCTTAAACAAAGTTGGCTAATAAAACCTAGATTGCAATACCTTAGAAGCTGTCCTTGTAGGTCCGAAATGACCACCACATGGGGATGAATGACAGTGCTTAAGAATTTTATTTGTTTTCTCCATTGGAATACATCACAAAATCTGAACACATTTTGAAGAGCAAGGGATCATCCCAAAGATATGATTTCACATCGTGTAAGAATTTTTTATTTTGATGATATGTGAGGTCCGGGGGTAATAATCCACTTACAAGATAATTTACAAAGTCTGCATACCAAGGTAAATTATCTTTGATTGCCAAAATAAACTCATCTGGGAAAAATTCTTTAATTGGTCCTTTAAAGTTTTCTTTTTTATGCTCCAACATCGATAAGTGATCCGCCACCACATTTTCATTTCCCTTCTTATCTTTGATTTCAAGATCAAATTCTTGAAGAAGGAGTATCCATCGGATTAGCCTTGGTTTTGCATCTTTTTTGGCAAAGAGGTACCTAATAGCAGCATGACCGGTATACACTATCACCTTGGTACCTACAAGCTAAGCACATAATTTATCAAATGCAAACACAATGGCTAACAATTCTTTTCAGTGGTGGTGTAATTTTGTTGAGCATCATCAAGTGCTCGAATGTCTCTAAAAAAATTATCTTTTTTTTGTCCTAACACTGCTCCAATGACATAATCACTAGCATCACATATAAGTTCAAGTGGTTGGGTCCAATCCGGTACCACCATAATAGGAGCTGAAATGAGAGCCTTCTTGATGTGATCAAAGGCCTGTAAGCAATCAACATTAAGGTCAAATGGCTTATCTTTTTCCAAAAGGTAGCACAAAGGTTTTACAATTTTTGAAAAAACTTTAATGAATCTTCTATAAAACCCGGCATGTCCCAAAAAATATGAATAGCTTTTACATTGATTGGTGGTGGAAGTTTTTTAATAGCAATAATTTTAGCTCGGTCTACCTCAAGTCCTTCGGAGGACACTCGGTGACCTAAAATAATACCTTTTTTTACCATGAAATGGCATTTTTCCCAATTTAAAACAAGGTTAGTCTCCTCACATCTCTACAAAATAAGAGAAAGATTATGTAGATATAAATCAAATAAGGAGCCAAATACTAAAAAATCATCCATAAAAATTTCCATTATGTTCTCCACCATATCATGAAAAATTTCCATCATGCATGTTTGAAATATGGCTGGGGCATTACATTATCTAAATGGCATTATTCGAAAATCAAAAGTACCACAAGGGCATGTGAATGTTGTTTTCTCTTGGACTTCGAGTACTATGATAATTTGATTGTACCCTGAATAACTATTGAGAAAACAATAGTATTGATACCCTACAAGTTGTCTAACATTTGATCAATAAATGGGAGGGGAAAATGGTCTTTACAAGTAGCTTTGTTGAGTTTTCTATAATCAATACACACTCGCCAACCTGTGACCATTCTTGTTGGTATTAATTCATTATTATCATTTTGAATTATGGTTATGCCACCCTTTTTTGGAACTACATGAACTGGACTCACCCAAGAACTCTTAGAAATTGCATAAATAATTCCAGCATTCAACCATTTCAAGACTTCATTTCTTACAACCTCTTTTATTATAGGATTTAGTCTATGTTGATGTTCAATAGATGGTTTGTAAGATTCTTCCATTAAGATTTTATGCTTGACAATTGAAGGACTAATAACTTTTAAATTAGAAATTAACCAACCAGTAGCAAATTTATGCTCTCTTAAAACACGAAGCAATTTCTCGACCTCTAAAAGAGATAGGGATGTAGAAACAATTACTGAATACGTGTTGTTAGCACCTAGAAATTCATACCACAAATGCTCGGGAAGTGCTTTCAACTCTGGGGATATTGTTTGTTCCTTAATTGTGGTATCTCCTATTGCTTTCTTGCATTTATCATTTTTCAACTCTACCGCTCCTGATTCAAGAAAGAGCAAGTAATGCATTAAATCATCATTATCAGTATCATGGTCATCATTGCATTATGGAATGAACAATGCATCACTCTAAAGGTTCGATAGGAATTTGTTTGAGGAAATGATCATGCAAGCAAGTTTCTAACATTTCAATCCTATTACAAGTATGTGGTTCCTCTTGAAACTTCAATGCACGATAAATGTTAAACATCACTTCATCCTCATTAACTCTTAGAGTTAATTCACACTGCACATCAATCAAAGCATGTCCCGTAGCAAGGAATAGTCGACCAAGAATTAAAGGAATTTCTCGGTCTTCCTCTATATATAACACCACAAAATCTGTAGGAAATATGAATTTATCCACTTTTACCAATACATCTTCAACAACTCCTCTTGGATAAGTGAGAGACCTATCCACCAATTGCAAGGTGATAGTAGATGGCTTGACTTCTCCAATTCCTAATTTCCTAAAAATAGAAAGTGGCATCAAATTAATACTTGCTCCAAATCACATAATGCTTTATCAAAGAAAGATCCTCCTATGGTACAAGGAATAGTAAAACTTCCTGGATCCCTCAATTTTTAAGGAATAAAATGGCACTACACTTATCTATGAGATTCATAGTTTTAAACTCCACCAATTACCTTTTTCTCGACATCATCTCTTTCATGAACTTGGCGTAGTTGGGCATTTGCTCAAGAGCATCTGCAAAAGGAATATTAATATGAATTTTCTTGAAGATTTCCAAAAATTTTGCAAATTGTGAATCAATCCTTTTCTTTGAAATCTTTGTGAAGAAGGAATGGGAACATTAAATTTAGAAGTTTCAAAGTTAGGAGTAGATTTTAGCTTCTCAGCCCCTGTTTGTTCATTTGATTGCATTTCTTCTTCATTTGGTTGTTCCTCCATAAGACTTTCACTTGAAGTGCTTGCCATTGGCTCATCAACTTTAGAACTTTTCATTTCCGGTTCCTTGATTTTGGTTCCACTTCGAAGTTGGATAGCTTTGCAATGCTCCCTTGGATTCATTTCTGTATCACTTGGAAAGTTTCCTTTATGTTTTTGAGCATTAATTTCAATAGCAAGTTGTCCAATTTGAGTCTCCATGGATTTCATTTGAGCTCCTAAACTTGAAGTTAGGTACCCCAATTGAGTCTAACTAATTATCAATCTTCGCTTCATCTTTATTCAATCGGGCTCTTGTCTCACCAATGAAAGTGCTGATCAAATCCTCCAAAGATGCATTTTTCTCACCTACTTGAGGGTTGGGATGTGGTGGATTGTTGTAACCCGGTGGGGATTGAAGCACATTACGATTATTGGCATAGGAAAAATTCTCATGATTTCTAAGCTCTGGATGGTAGTGAGTAGGTAGTTGATTTTCCCTGAAATTGAAATTATGATTATTAACAAAGTTTACCTGCTCATTACCTTTGGTTTCATAAATAAAGTGCTGGTGGATGCCATAGAGTCCATTCCTTGAGAAGCTCCATTAGAAGTCCAAGCTGCAATTTGGTTAGAAAGAGCAGAAACTTGTGTAGCTAATTGTATAAATGAATCTAACTCAAGAACATCGGCAACCTATTTTATAGAAGACCTCTCGAAAGGCCATTGATAGCTATTAGTAGCCATCTCCTCTAGCAAAATATGGGCTTCATTTGCAGTCTTAGACATCAAAGTCCCACCTGCGGCAGCATCCTGTTCAAACTATTGTAAAAATATTGTACCTGTTGCCAATCCTCATAACCATGTTGAGGACACCTTCTTAGAAAATCTTTAAACTTCTCCCAAGCTTCATATAGTAGCTCAAAATCTTGTTGATGGAATTGAGTTATTTTACTCTTAAGTTGAAGTGTCTTGCTTGGTGGAAAGTACTTAGCAATACATAAAAGTTATATATATCTCTTGGATTTCCATTGGTTCAATAATCAAATCAAAATGATATTGGATAAAAGAGTTATGATTGAAATACAAAAACTGTCATAAGTCGCACCACAATTCAGATTCTTCAACATTTCAACCAAGTTTTCGGTTTCTTTCCATTTTCTTCTCCTTTTGTCATTACCTACAAAATTTCACACTAAATGCATAAAAAGTAACAAAAATACTTGAAAATAAACCAAATATTAATCAAAAGGTACATGAATTGTTGGTATAAAACTAACTTAACACTAACGCTCAATAAGTGAAAATTGTAATGCCCAACTCTCTCCTACATAGCCAATAATAAGCGTCTTGCATGAATATTCATCTAATCAATACATATTATTGGATTATAGCATACAAATAACATCATTACACGAACATGAATAATTGTTACTATATGCTCCATTTATGCTTTAACATGCATTAGTATATGAAATATGAGATCAAACTTTTATTTCTTGATTTAACATATTCCTTAAGTACCTTTTTGTAGTGAAAAGCTCGGTATCTTGGGTAAAGAAGATTGATGTGTTGAATGGCCATAAAATAAATTATTTGTATTGCTCCATACTTGTTACATTCTAAAGTGATTATTGACCTAAATATTTTCTTGAAATATGTTACATTTGGCTAAGAACTAAAAGTATACAAAATAGTACAATTTGATTGGTTGGTTGACTAGATTGTATGAAATCATTCTAAACCACATTGCACTTGATTATAACACTAAATCATCAATTTTTGTCTTCTCCCTAGCCCAGAAATATGGCTTTTGGATTGAGAAGACACCAAGCATGATACAACCAATCATCACCCTCCACTTACCTCTCTTGGAAATGTTAAAGAAGTCATTTTTAACCTATTTTCTTATGGAAGCTCCTAAAAAATGACCAGTCATTCTTTTCCAAAGTTTCTTCCAAATTTCTGCACTCTCATATTCACAAAAATTAAATTCAATCCATAGAAATCTATAGAACACAAACTAGAACAAGTTTCCACCCTTTTAAGCTTGAAAATCGTTGATTTTGAAGTTTAATTCCAACTTAATCAAGGTAAATTCTTTTTTAATGTTTCTTATGATGAATTTATAGGATTTTGAATGGTTACATGTTTTAGAATATTTTTGTATGATTAAAAACTTAAGTAGGTTACACTTGAAGCCAAAACCAAGCTAGTTTAACTAGTTTTTAGCAAAATTGATAGTCTTGTGAAATATGCATAATTTACTTGTTCTTATTGATGTTGTAATATTTAAATTATGTTTAAAAGTTTCTATGAATGATTGTGAACAATAGCAATTAGTTTGCTTAATTGATGATTAGAATTAATTTAAGTTAGAATCAAGTTCACCCCATGTTAATTTAAATATTTTGACATTGTGTTCAAGGTTTGGGAGCTGCCCTAATTGTAATTTAATATTGCCCTAATGTTTTATTGTCTTGAATTATTAGTAAATATGGAGTATGTATTATTTTTGGAGTAATGTAATTGATATGGAATTGTTTACAGAAAAATTGAAAAGTGTATATGATTTTAATTAGAATAGATTATGTGATTTATTAAAAAGATATTGAAAGGTACATGATTTGATTATGTTAGGTCTTTAACACATCCTATCTTCCAAAGAGATTAACCTTTTCACTTAGCACAAAGTGGACTTGAGGTAAGTTGAAGCTTTCATTTGCTATATCACAAGAATCATATAATGGTGCTTGATATGTGCATATTTTGACATATTTGTGTATCAAATCCTTTATACTTTCTTGCTTTATTCTTGTTAATATTATTGTTTTATTAATGTTTTGTGTTAGGGAATAAATGGAAGCATGTTTCCAGACTTGTGCAGTTTTTGTAATTTGAGCATAACTTCATGATCAAAAGCCCTATGGATCTGAAACTTATTTCATTTGAAATCTAAGAGATAGAGGTACAACTTTTATATTGGAAACTCAGCCCAATTCAGTCTTGATGATAGCAGAAAATTCATCCAAGTAGTTGCACAAAATGGATCACCAAAATTCGGATCAGAGTTCAGTCCAGTATTAACTTATTTCACCAATTTGGTTACATATCTTGAGCCCAAATTTATTTTGGGCTCAAATTTGGATATGGTAAAGGGTGGCTCTTGGACATGAATCGGTAATTTAATCATATCTCCTTCATCTAACCACCAAATTTGACAAAAGATATATAAAAATATATCAGCACTGAATGATCTACAATTTTGATTCTTCACATATCTTCAAAATCTAGCTGTATCTGATCAAAAAATGTAATTTAATTCAATGGGTGAGAAATTTGTGTAACAACTTACCAACTCTTGACAACTAGCATACTACTTGATTAACCCCTCCATTATTTGTTTGGCCTCTAGCTTACTCCAAGTACTATAAATAGGCCACGTATTAAGCTTGTAAGGAGGAGGGGGGGTAGAGGGTTTCTTTAGGCTAAGTTATCTACTTTGTATGTTTTCTAGTATTGTAAGTTTTCTAGTAGTAATAGAAATGCATTCTCTAGTTTCTCTTATATTTTTAGTCTTTGTTACTTTTATTATATCTTTCTAAATTTTATTTTATTGAGGAAAAATGGTGAATCTCTTGATGGAGGAAGAGAAATGGTTATAAGGGTAGAAATTATTTAAGTATGTTGTATTATTATTTTTATTTTTGATCTAAACCTTACTTGTTTTGTCGTGATTCTTGATTTATGTATCTCCAATGGTACAACAAATACTTGAGTTCATTTAACTTATTGTACGATTTTACCCCACCGACTACTAATGTGAAACCTTGATCTGTTGTTGACGAAGGTGTACATAAATGCTTGATCCCATAAATAAGTGTTGGCGTTAAGAGATAATTTGCAATAGTAAGATAATATCATGATTACCTTATTGCATGAGTTACTTGATAATATCTTCCCATTGGAATCTTCATTGTGTATGAATTCCAATTGTGCCAATTAATAAAGGTAAAAAGAATAAATAACCATTTTTCTATCCAAAACTCAAGAGTGGATCCCTAATCCTCAGTACTTTTATTACTTCGGTTTTTTTTAAGTTACATCATACATTAATTGTTCATATATTTTGATTCACATAAACTCCATCTTTTTAGAAATATAAACTTGAATTTTTCAAACAACTTCCCTGTGGATCGACCTCGGATTCACGAGAAATTTATTACTTACTACAACCTGCATTTGGGTTTGCAACCTTAAAGTTGTAGTAAGTTTTTGGCGCCATTGCCGCGGAAGACAATGTAAGTATTCGGGTTTGTTAATATTTTTCCTTTGTAAATATAGTTTGTTTATTTTCTTTATGGATATATGGTTATATGGTGTCGTAGTCATAATTCTCGACGTTTAGTAAGAAATAATTCCAAAACTTTATTTGAATCATCTCCACACACTTCCAACATGGCTGAAAATGAAAGTGTCCAGGATGAAAATGAGAATCAACAGGTGCGTACCATGCGTTATTACTTGCAACCTCCTTGAAATTCTTCTCCTTTTTGTTTGATTTTTCCTCTTAATGTAAATAATTTTTGATTCAAGTCAGGTATGATTCCTTTACTTCCTAATTTCTATGGTTTAGACTGTGAAAGTCATTACTTGCATTTAAAAGAATTTGATGAAGTATGTGCCACTTTTGATGATCAAACTTGCACAAATGAGATTATTAAGCTGAAATTATTTCCTTTCTCTTTAAAAGATAAAGCAAAAAATTGGCTTAATTCTTTAAAACTTAGGTCAATTGGCACTTGGCAAGAAATGCAAGCTGAATTCTTGAAAAAATTCTTTCCAACTCATAAAACTAATTCTTTGAAAAGACAAATTCAAAATTTTTCTCAAAATTCGAATGAAGTTTTCTTTCGATATTGGGAAAGATTTAAAGATTTGTTAAATTCATGCCCACATCATGGTTTTAAAAAATGACGCTTAATTAGTTTCTTTTATGAAGGTTTTAACTCCTGAAACAAAACAATTTATTGAAACAATGTGTAATGGTGAGTTTCTTGATAAGAAACTTGATGAAGCCCTAGAATATCTAGATCATTTGGCAGAAAACTCTTAATCATGGCATAGTGTTAATTCTTCCGAAGGTTCTATTAGATCTAATCTTGCAAATAGTAATAAAGGAAAATATTACCTTAGCCAAGAAGATGATCTAAATGTTGAAATCAAATTTGTGTAAGAGAAAGAAGTTTATAGCAATTGTGAATTTTTGGGACATTCTACCAATGAATATCCAAACATTCCAGTACAAGCAAATTTTATGAACACATTCAAAAAATCTTTCCATTCTTCATATTCTGAAACTTACAATCCACAATGGAAAAATTATCCCAATTTCAGTTGGCGAGATGATAACTGTGCCCAACCACTACATTCATAAAAACCACCAAACTTTCATTCGTATCCAGTTCCACATACAAAATCCATTGACGAGACTTCACAAGCTATTAATGAGATCAGAAGCACACTTTCAACACTGACAACTTCTTTGTGTACTCATGAAAAAGGTAAATTTCCTGCTCAACGTCAACCTAATCCTTCCACTAAGTGTCATGTTTCCTTCTTCAGGTGAAAATGCAGGCAAGGAGGCTAATTCAGTTACAACTCTTCGGAATGGAAAAGTTGTTGATAAGACTATTTAGGGTTTAGGGGAAAAAGTTTCTAATCCACCTCCAGAAATGAAAAATGAAAATAGTCTTGATGATGAAGGTAAGTTTGAAAAAGGTAAGTGTGAAAATGATGAAAAACAAAAATATTTAGCTCTAGCACCCTTTCCTCAAAGATTGCAAGCAACTCAGAAATTAAACTCAAATGCTGAAATTTTTGAAATTTTTAAACAAGTCAAGATTAATATTCCATTATTGGATGCAATCAAGTAAGTTCCACCTTATGCAATCAAGATTAAAGTATTTGTAAAAAGGTACATACTATTACTATCTCTGAATTTTTGTAGGTACAAGAAAAATATTTTTGGAAGCCAAGGTTCGAAGAACTTTCATCATCAACAGTAAAATCTATTCCATTAAGTATTAAAGCTCCTGTGGTTGATTTTAAACCTTTGCCAGTTAATTTGAAATACTCTTTTTTGGGTTAGAATAAGACTTTTTCAGTAATAATTTCTTCCAAACTCGATGCATCTCAAGAAGGTAAGTTGATCAAAACTCTGAAAATGCATAAGAATGCTTTAGGATGGACCATTGCTGATATTAAAGGTATTAATCCTTTCATTTGGACACATAACATCTATCTAAAGGAAAATGCTAAACCTTCTAGAGAAATGCAACGAAGTCTAAATCCTAATATAAAAGAAGTAGTGAGAAATGAAGTCATTAAACTCTTAGATAATGGAATCATTTATTCTATTTCTGATAGCAAATTGGTAAGTCCTACTGAAGTTGTACCTAAGAAATTTAGAGTTACTGTAGTCAAGAATGAGAATGATAAATTAATTCCAACTAGGACTGTTACTGGTTGGCGAATGTGCATTGACTATAGAAAACTCAACTTAGTTACTAGAAAAGATCATTTTCCATTACCTTTAATAGATCAAATTTTAGAAAGAGTTGCGGGACACAAATTTTATTGCTTTTTAGATGGATATTCTGGGTATAATCAAATTGCAATTGCACTTGAAGATCAAGAGAAAACAACTTTTACATGTCCTTTTGGTACTTTTGCATATTGAAGGATGCCTTTTGGATTATGTAATGCACCAGCTACATTCCAATAATGCATGCTTAGTATTTTTAGTGACATGGTTGAACGTTTTCTTGAAGTCTTCATGGATGATTTTTCTGTTTTTGGTAATCCATTTGATGATTGCTTATTATATTTAGAAAAGGTTTTGATCAGGTGTGAAGAAAAGAATCTTGTTCTCAATTGGAAGAAATGTCACTTCATGGTAACAACTGGTATTGTTCTTGGACACATTATATCATCAGAAGGTATTGAGGTTGATAAATCTAAAATTGAGTTAATTGCCAATTTGCCAACACCAAAGACTGTGAAGGAGATTAGATCATTTTTAGGACATGCTGGTTTTTATAGAAGATTTATCAAAGATTTTAGTATAATATCTAAATCTTTATGTAATCTTCTAACAAAAGACACTATTTTTGAATGGATTGAAAACTGTGAAAATGCTTTTGTTAAGCTTAAAAGCATGCTTACGTCTTCTCCAATCATGCAGCCTCCAGATTGGACTTTACCTTTTGAAATAATGTGTGGTGCTAGTGATTATGCTGTTGGAGCTGTCTTGGGACAAAGAAAAGATAAAAAACCATATGTTATTTACTATGTAAGTAAAACTTTAATGGTGCTCAATTGAATTATACAACAACTGAAAAAGAATTACTTGCTGTAGTTTTTGTATTGGACAACTTTCGATCTTATCTTGTTGGCTCACCAATTGTTGTTTTCAATGATCATGCAGCTTTGAAATATCTTTTGTAAAAAAAAAATGCTAAACCAAGACTGATTAGGTGGATTCTCTTACTCTAGGAATTTAATGTTACTATTCGAGATAAAAATGGAGTAGAGAATGTAATGGCTGATCATTTGTTGAGACTTGTTTGTGATGACTCGTTTCAAACCACATCTATTAATGACACTTTCCCTGATGAACAACTATTTAATGTTTCTATTTTACCTTGGTTTGCTGACATTGTTAATTTTCGTGTGACAGAAAAGATGCCATCACATTGGAACTCTCAAGACAAAAAGAAGTTTTTGACTGAGGTTAAAATTTTTTATTGGGATGATCCATACCTATTCAAATATTGTTCAAATATTGTCCGGATCAAATCTTTTGAAGATGTGTGCCTGACAAAAAGATAGGTAATATTGTCAAATTTTGTTATTCAGAAGCATGTCGTGGTCATTTTTCTGTAAAGAAAACTACTGCAAGAATCTTGCAACGTGAATTTTATTGGCCAACTCTTTTCAAAGATACACTTTCTACAAAAGTTGTGAAAATTGTTAAAAGTTAGGGTCCCTTTCAAAGAGAAATATGATGCCCCACACCCTATTCTAGTGATTGAAATCTTTGACTGTTGAGGTATTGATTTTTGGGGCCATTTCCATTATCATTTGGTTTTCTTTACATATTGGTTACCATAGATTATGTTTTAAAATGGATCGAGGCAATTCCTTGTCGAAATAATGATCACAAAATAGTGATAAAATTTTTGAAAGAAAATATTTTAAGTCGATTTGGAATTCCTAGATTTATTATTAGTGATAGGGGAAAACATTTTTGTAACAAAGTTTTCGGAACTTTAATGAAGAAATATGGAATCATACATAAAGTTGTAACCCCTTATCACCCTCAGACAAATAGACAAGTTGAACTTGCAAATAGGAAGATAAAACAAATTTTGGAGAAAACAGTTAACCCAAACCATAAAGATTGGTGTCTTAGACTTACCGATACACTTTGGACATATAGAACTGCTTTCAAAACATCATTAGGCATATCTCCTTATAGGATAGTTTATGGAAAACCTTATCATTTACCTGTTGAATTTGAACATAAAGCTTATTAGACAATCAAAATATTTAACTTCAACCTTGATGAAGCTTCAAAATTGCGCAAATTGCAAATCAATGAACTTCAAGAACTGAGAAATGATGCATATGAGAATTCTAAAATTTATAAAGCAAGAATCAAAGATTTTCATGATAATAAAATTTCAAGAAAAATATTTGAGGTTGGTCAAAAGGTTTTGCTTTATAATTTTTTATTGCATTTGTTTTCTGAAAAATTGAGATCAAGGTGGAGTGGTCCTTTTGTTGTAAAAAAGGTATATCCTTATGGGGCAATTGATATTGAGAATCCTAGAAATGGTAACATATTTAAAGTAAATGGACAAAGAGTTAAACCATTTCTAGAAAATCAATTTTCACAAAAGGAAATTCTTTTTCTTTCTAACCCTTGTTATGATTAGTGTTGTATATACTCATTTTCTCTGACATTATTATTATTTTTTGTTCTTCTTTTATTTTTTTTTTCTTTTCCCGATTAAATGGCGGATAACGGTGTTAGGTTCGCACAATCTCGGGAGATGTATACGCAGCGAAATTTAAAATTTTTCAAAAAACATAAATATATGTTACATCATATGTAATTAAAATGAATCCCAGAACCCTTTTGCGATTATTCAGTTGTGCGTTTTCTGATAGTTAAAGTAAGATTATTTCAGAAACTCTTACCTTGATTTGCACTCCGGCTGATGTAGGGATTAAAACGATTCAAATTGTTATCCTTGCATGAAAGTATCTCCATGTTCTTCAATTCAAAAGCCCTTTGATTGAAATCTGATTCACTTCTAGGATCCCAAATGTTATCCCTCTAACGGTATCTACACCTTGGATGCCCACTCGTAACCGAATCCTATGCTAGTAGTTTTCAATTCGATAATTCTATCCTAGAATGATTTTGTTTGGAACAAGAACACACTAACAATTAGTGTTTTAGGTATTTAATTTAATTCTTAATTCAACAACTAAATCAAGAATTAAACTAGATAAAAGGTTGGTGAACATTTGGAGATTGAAAGGAAAGGAAGGACGAATTTTTGGGGATGAAAGAAAACTATTTTTCTTCATCAAAATCTGCAATTAAAATCCCTATTAAAATATCCAAGAAGATTGTCAGTAAAGGCAACCACAAGTCTTTTCCATATAGGACTCTTCTTCCTTTCTTATCTCCAACTCTTTTGGTAAGTTTCCTTATCCCATAAGGACTTTCCTTTTTCATTATTACCTCTTAAAAATTGAATTCTCAATTCAACTTCCTCTAGGAATTGGATTGCCAATCCAATTTCCTAATGGGTTTCCTACAAGCCCACACCTAATGGGCTTAGGCCTAAGTAATCAATTAGGCTCTACTTTAATTGATCTAATTAATTAAATTAATTCATTTAATTAATTAGGTCCATCTTACTTAATTGATCCAATTAATTAATTAAATATTCTAATTGGGCTTCCTACTCCAATTAGGTCCAATCAATTAATCTAATTAATTAATTGAATTAATTCCACACTTGAATTAATTTAACCCTATTAATTAATCACATTAATTAATTTAATCCAACACTTGGATTAATTTCTAGGTTAGAAATAGATTTGTCCAAGTTTTGTGTGTGACCCCTTAGGTTCACTTTAAACTAGCCGTGGGCTCACAACTCTTGTGACTTAGTTGAATAATTAATTATTTTGATTAATTAATCCAATTAATTAATTCTCTTGAAATTAACTCATTAATTTCAAGAACCCACAAGACATGAGAAGCATCTAGCAAAGCATCATGACTCCTAGTCTAAGGTGAATGTGCGAACCTATTTCAATTATGAATACCATGCAAGTACGGTCATTCCGTTATCTAATCTCCCGATTGAGCCTAGGCATGGATGTTAAATTAAAACCCTATTAGCTCAATAACTATGTTTCCATTCCTAGTAGCTTGACTCGATGATGAATAATTAGAAAACCCCCCGTCTAATTTTCATCTAACATTGGCCAAGAATTTTAGAGTCAAGTACAATGGAACACATAGGAGATTCACCTATTCATCTAGATAGGTGATGGATCCTTTGTTGGTCACTCATTAATCTCCATACATGAAGATGTTTAAATGATATTAATATAAATAAGAATGATTTGCAAGAGTATAAGAACAACCAGAATAATTGGCACGCGAGGTACTACTCTAACAATCTCCCACTTACCCTAGAGACAAACAGTACTCCGTGGCTATAAAAGTCGGACTTGTTAGTTTCCCAAACAACTAAAATCTTTGTACGAATTTTCTTTGCTTTTCTCATTCTCTTTTCTTGTTTTTTTCAAAATGGTTGATATTTTTCTAACTCTCAAGAAACGATTTTCTTTTCTTCCTAAAAATACAATTTTGAAAATTTATAAAATTAGAATTGAAAGATTGACAATGCTTATGCACAAGGGCATCCCGGAGGACATACGATGGATAATTGAAGCAAAGGTAAGGGCAGGTGAGTTTTCACATGAGTTTCCAGATTTGCTTACTAGATATATGTCTGGTTTTGGTGAAAGTACATATTCAAAAAAATGAAGGGCAAAAAAAATAAAAGTTTGTCATATTTGTGCTAGATGGACTTACAACACAAAGTGTCGTTCTTTAGGAATGGTCTCTAAAAATTGAGAAGATAAACTTAGATTCATTATGGATGGACTGAGTAAGGAGTCTTTAGATCATATTATATTGACTCTTGAGACCCATTCATGTACATTGGTACAACGTGTAATTCTTGATTTATGGGATCGTTTTTGAAACGAATATGAGCTTTATAGTCTTGGGAATTTGACATTAAAAGACCTTGGCATATCCTTGACCCATAGAGGGCGTTTAAGCCGTTACTAGACGTAAAACCAGAGGAAGATATCAGCCACAATCACAACTACATGTACATACACGTGTTAATAGGTAATTTTTAAATTTCGTATGTGTCCTTCTTTTCAACCTTTTTGACAAAAGAAAAAGAAATGCAATAAATGCATTCCTTGTTCATACCTCAATAAATATCACCGTACTCACTCTATTTTTGCACAACTTATTTTCAAAAAAAAAAAAAAAAGAAAGTTTCTTCAACTAGCAAATTTAATTCCATTTGTATTTTTTGTGGATCCAATCTAGGAAAAAATGGTGAGTTTATAGGGGCAGCCAATAACCTTGGTAGAACTTTAGCAGAAAGAAAAATTCATTTAGTGTATGGGGGGGCAGTTTGGGATTAATGGGGAGTGTTGCTATTTCTGCTTATGTAGGAGGTGTCAAGTTTTGGGTATTATCCCAAAATCTTTAACAGTACAGAATATCACAGGTATGACCATTACAGATGAGCTAAAAGTGTCACATATTCATGATAGAATGCATGACATGTTAAATAATGCGGATGCATTCATCATTCTACCTGGCGGTTTTGGTATACTGGAGGAATTATTCCAAATTATCTGTTGGGCACAACTCAACATTCACCAAAAACTTATAAGTATTCTTAATGTTAATGGTTTTTATGATGGTTTGCTCTCTTTTGTAGATCATGCTATGAAAAAAGGTTTTATTTCAACTTCTGCGAGAAGAATTATTATTTCTGCTCCGACACCTGACCAGCTGATTGATCAACTTCTAACATATGTGTCAAAACCTGATCCAATCTTGGCTAATGTGGATTGGTCCAACAGGAATAATGGTCGAAACACAAATTGAAATTTATTCTCAGTTTGTGATACTTATTGTTAATGATTTTATCTAATATAGTACGTGTGTTTTTTTTGTTGTTTCAGCTTTATTAACCGCATTTTAGGTGATATCTTTCAAACTCTACTTTCTTATCTATTTTTGACATTGGGGACAATGTCTCGATTAGGTTGGGGGGAGGGATAATTGATATCATGACTTGTATATTCAATGTGTGTTTTTCTAGTATTTAAAAAAATTAAAAAAATTAAAAAAATAAAAAAATAAATATAAATCAAGCGTGTTTTTTTGATGGGTCCATTGAAAGAATGAAAAAAGGTGGCTAAGTAAAGGGTAATTGTAACACTCTTGAGACGCATCCCTATTTTGCATAACATGGCAGGTTTGTAAAGTTTTTAACAAATGTTTGTGAATTACCAATTATTTTTTTTGAGTTGTATAGGTTCTTCCAACTTCAATGATTAAAATTAAGCATGAATAATATGGTTTGATTGATGATGGTGTTGTTTTGGACTTTGATGTTGTTATTTGGTTAATATATTTTTGCAATAATTATACTCAAATTTTATTTTGCACAAATAGTTATATTATTTAGTGTGAAGACAATCATATCAAAATAGATAGTTCTTATGCCCTTGCTCTAATCATCACTTGAATCTTCAACATGCAGGGGTTGAGTTAGAACTTTTACTTTTGGTCTGTCAAGGCGAACGACTAATAGTGCACCACTAGAAAAATAATTAAGGCATTAGGCTTTCTACCACTATTGCCAAATCAGTTTGTTTCCTATATGATGTTTCAAGAAAACATCCTCTTAGTAAACCACTTTGAGCCTTACAATAAATAAATATTTTTTTTGTAACAATATTTTTTACCTAGCCTAAATCCACTATTATCCAACCCTTGTTCTAAAAATGATTGGGGTTTAAGAGACATTCAATTGACAGCTTGAACTTACAAAAGAAATTCAGGTTAGAATAGAAGATAAGTGTAAGGGAGTTTCTTTTAAAAAAAAAACAATAATAATAATAAAAAAAAGTTGCAAAGTGCTACAAGTTGTAACTAAAAATGAGATGTTGCATGAGGGGTCCAATTCAATAACAATAGACCCCAGTGTGAAATTTGTAGAGTTGGAGAATTCTTCATCGATAAATTTTATGTGTCTAATTCCATAAAGTTTTTAGAACCTTTGTTGCATCCTATCCTTTTATTTCTTAGCTACATCACCACCCTTTGGCCCCATTACAACCTTTGTTGAAAACCTTTTGATTTCGTGTGGTGCCTTTAGTGTAGTGGAGATTTGCACCAAAGGAAGAGCTTATGATGTTTAACTTTTCTGTTAGAGATTGGGTGATGGTTTTTTGTAAGGTTTTATGAGAATTCACTTATTTGAAACATGCATAGTTTCATCACTATTGACATTAACTGTCCACACACACACTTGAGTATGCTTATTGTGGAAATATATTGATTTTTGAATGACTAAGAGTTAAACTCAACAATTGTTTGATTTTATTTCCATATTACTTTGTTGCTTTATGAGAATAAAAGTTGGAAGATAGTTATTATAGGTGTTTGTAGGTATCACTATTGGAAACCTTCACGAGACTATAACTCATCCTCTATGGGCCACCTAGGGTTTTAAAGGCTTATTGCATATGCTAAATGTAATCATGATTTCCTATGAAAGTAGATTAATTTATATTTGTTTTAAGCTTGCTCGAGGATAAGCAAGGGTTAAGTGTGGGGGAATTTGATAAGTGCATATTTTTGACATATTTTTGTATCAAATCCTTTATTCTTGCTTTATTCTTGTTAATATTACTGTTTTATTAATGTTTTGTGTTAGGGAATAAATGGAAGCATGTTTCCAAACTTGTGCAGTTTTTGTAATTTGAGCATAACTTCATGATCAAAAGCCCTATGGACCTGAAACTTATTTTATTTGAAAGCCAAGAGATAGAGGTACAACTTTTATGTTGGAAGCTCAGTCTAATTCAGTGTTGATGATAGCAAAAAATTCTTCTAAGTAGTTGCACAAAATGGATCACTAAAATTCGGATCAGAGTTCAGCCCAATATTGACTTATTTCACCAATTCGGTTATATATCTTGAGCCCAAATTTAGTTTGGGCTGAAATTCGGATATGTTATACCCAAGAGGTAAATAAACAAGTTTGTTGAGACAAGATGGTGTGAAAATATGTTTAAATGGTAAAATTATAGGCTGAAAGTTGCTGCTAATGTTAAAGGGTGGCTCTTGGACATGACTCGGTAATTTGACCATATCTTCTTCATCTGACCGCCAAATTTGACAAAAGAGATATGAAAATATATTAGTGCTGAAAGATCTATAATTTTAATTCTTCACATATCTTCAAAATCTGGCTGTATCTAATCAAACAATGTAATTCAATTCAGTGGGTGAGAAATTTATGTAACAACTTACCAACTCTTGACAACTAGCATACCACTTGGTTAACCCCTCGATTATTTATTTGGCCTCTAGCTTACTCCAAGTATTATAAATAGGCCATGTATTAAGCTTGTAAGGAAGGGGGGTAGAGGGTTTCTTTAGGCTAAGTTATCTAGTTTGTATGTTTTCTAGTATTGTAAGTTTTCTAGTAGTAATAGAAATGCATTCTCTAGTTTCTCTTATATTTTTATTATGTCTTTCTAAATTTTATTTTGCTGAGGAAAAAAGGTGAATCTCTTGATGGAGGAAGAGAAATGGTTATAAGGGTAGAAATTGTTTAAGTATGTTGTATTATTATTTTATTTTTGATCTAAACCTTACTTGTTTTGTGGTGATTCTTGATTTATGTATCTCCAATGGCACAACAAATACTTGGGTTCATTTACCTTATTGTACGGTTTTACCCCACCGACTGCTAATGTGAAACCTTGATTTGTTGTTGATGAATGTGTACATAAATGCTTGATCCCATAAATAAGTATTGGCATTAAGAGATAATTTGCAATAGTAAGACAATATCATGATTACCTTATTGCATGAGTTACTTGATAATATCTTCCTATTGGAACCTTCATTATGTATGGATTCCAATTGTGGTAATTAATAGAGGTAAAAAGAATAAATAACCATTTCTCTATCCAAAACTCAAGAGTGGATCCCTAATTCTCAGTACTTTTATTATTTCGATTTTTCTTTAGTTACATCATACATTAATTGTTCATATATTTTGATTCACATAAACTCCATTTTTTTAGAAATATAAACTTGAATTTTTCAAACAATTTTCCTGTGGATCGATCTCGAACTCACGAGAAATTTATTACTTACTACAACCTGCACTTGGGTTTGCAACCTTAAAGTTGTAGCAGTACTCATGTTTTAATGTGGTTATTATTATTTGTCAAATAATGTAATGTTTGATGCATTTATGGTTCATGAAGCATGACACTATTAAGAATATAATGAGATTTTTGAAAATGAAGTATGGTACTTGATTGATGGTCTGGTAGACAAGGACGCAGGAGAGACCGACGGACCCAATAAATGGTGGCAAATACTTGAGGTTGAAAAACCAATATAAGAAAGCTACAATGAATGAGATATAATACGGCTATTACCTGAGGTTGAAAGACCAAGCATGAAAATCTCATATTAGTTCTCTTATTGGCCAATCATTATGAACAGGTTTCAAAAACCACGATCTATCTCTATTAGTTAGGTACCAAACTTCAAGGGCCTATAAAGCATGATTTATGAAAGAAAGTTATTAAATTAAATAATGTATTTAATCATTTATATGATTTACATGTACGCTATTTTTTATTGCATCAGTTTCACCTTACTGAGCCTTTAGGTCATTAGATTCATGTGATGCAAGTGGAAATGTACATGTTTAAAGGTTGACTAAGTCTCTAGAGCGGCCAGACAAAGATTTGTTTATATGCCTTGCTTCGAGCTATTTGGTTTTTGAAAACTCTATTTTGGTTTTAAATAAGCCGCTCTATTATGGTTTTGTAAATAAATGTACTCAGTTTTGATTTATGTATATGGTGTGTTTAAAATGAAAAAACAACAACAAATGAATTCAAGTTCTTTCTCTTATAGCCAAAATGGAAACTTTTATCAAAATCATAACTCTAGTATTTATGAAAAGTTAACATTTTTTGATTTAATTGTATTAGCTTGTTTAAGTTTTGTAGTTAGGTTAAGGGGTGTTATAGTTTGTGGTATCAGAGCAGAGGTTTAGTCGTTCTTGTAGACAGAAGAAGGCATATGAACACATCCTGGCTGGGAAACTCAGTTAACTATTTATTTATTTGCCTTTATGTTTATTTGATTATATTTCATTTCATGTTATTGTCATGATTATGTATTTATTATTGGCTAATGAATGGATTGAGATTAGGCAATGCATATCAGGTCATGGCACCAATAACGAAGATAATGGGTTGAGCTTGTGGTGAACAATTTGACTGATCTCATTCAACAACAAACTAGAATGCATTGTGAACAGATACAACGATTGCTAGATATGCAACAAAAAACCCAAGAACAGAATCAACAACTTCCTCCACCATAAGTTCGATAGGATCCTGCACAAGTTGTGCATTAGAAATTTAGGAAGATGGAACCTGTTGATTTTAATAGTGGGTTTGATTCCATGGTTGCAGAGGAATGGGTTAAATCTTTGGACACTATCTTTGACTATATGTGAATTGATGATGCTGAGAAGGTACTCTGTGCAATTTTATTATTGCAGAAGGATGCTAGAACTTGGTGGGAATGAGCTAAGCTTGCAGTGAATATGGAAGAGCTAACTTGGGAGAGATTTAATATAATCTTTTATGATAAGTATTTCATGAGAGATGCTAGGTCACTCAAAGTAAGAGGATTCTTGGAGTTAAAACAAGGAGGATTGTCTGTATGTGATTATGTGAGAAAATTTGAAGAGGGTTGCAAATATGTGCCATACATTGCCAGAGACAACAATGAGAATATGGATCATATCCTATGGAGCCTTAATCCAGAAATTAGGAGAGATGTGAGAATGTCTTCAACAATAAAGTTTAGGGAAATGGTGGACAAGGGTTTGATGGTTGACTTAGATAAGAAAGAGATTAAGAAATTCCATCAACAAAAGAAGCAAGTATTCATTTCAAGATATTTGAACAAGTGGAAGAAATGAGAGCTAAAATCAAACCAAGGGAATGAAAAATGTCCTAAAGTTGGGCAGACTTCTACTATAGTTGAAAGGCCTAAATGTGCTAAGTTTGGGAAGAATCATTTTGGGGAATACTATAGCGGTACTAATCGCTTCTTTAAGTGTAAAAAGCCTGGACATATAGCAAAGGATTACCCAACAGTGTAGGGGAGAGTATATGCAATAACACAAGAACAAGCTGATGCAGATGCTTCCATAGTCACAGGCACTATTTTAATTTCTAGGATACCTGCAATTGCATTGATAGATTCTGGATCTACACATTCATTTGCATCATGTGCATTTGTGAGAAAATTGGGCATTACACCAGATTTATTAAAAGTAAAGAACAATATGACTGTTCTATCCAAGGAAGAAATAGATTGCAACCAAATGTTAAGGGCTTGCTCTATTCAGATTAGTGATATGACTCTCTATGCAGATCTCGTTTTTTTATGTCAAATTTTGAGGTTATTTTAGGTATAGATTGGCTTACCAAATATCATGCAACAATTGACAGAAATAAAAAGATTATGATTTTTCAGCGACCCGGAGAAGAATAAATTGTGTTTAGTGGTACCTCATTCTCACTACCTGTACCAATTATAGCTACTTTGAATGCTCAAAAGATGTTGAATAAAGGTTGTGTTGGATATTTGGCAAGTGTTCTAAACACCTCGATCGAAGCACAATTGAAGTTAGAAAATGTAGATGTGGTTCAAGAATTTTTTGAGGTATTTTCAGATGATTTATCAGGACTACCACTGAATCGAGAAATTGATTGTGTGATTGATGTTATGCCAAGAACTAGTCCTATTTCTAAAGCACCATACCGAATAGCACCAACAGAATTAAAAGAGTTAAAAGTTCAGTTACAAGAATTGCTTGATTAGGGTTTTATTCGCCCTAGTTATTCTTCTTGGGGGAGCACCTGTGTTGTTCGTAAAAAAGAAGGATGGTACATTGCGGTTGTTCATTAATTATAGAGAGTTGAATAAAGTAACAATCAAGAATAAGTATCCACTTCCAAGAATAGATGATTTGTTTGATCAATTATAGGGAGCATCGGTATTTTCTAAGATTGATTTGCGCTTTGGGTATCATAAATTGAAGAATAAGAAAGAAGACATACCAAAGACTGCATTCCAAATAAGTTATGGACATTACGAATTTCTAGTGATGCCTTTCGATTTAACCAATACCCCTGCAAATTTTATGGATCTAATGAATAGGGTGTTCAAGCAATATCTTGATAAATTTGTGATTGTGTTTAATGATGACATCCTAATTTATTCACGTGATAAAGAAGAGCACAACAAATATTTGAAGACTGTGCTGCAAGTTCTTAAGGAAAAACACTTGTATGTTAAATTCAAGAAGTGTGAGTTTTGGCTTGAACAAGTAGTATTCCTAGGTCATGTAGTATCGAATGATGGCATTTCTATTGATCTGGGTAAGGTAGAAGCTGTCATTAAGTGGCCAACACTAAAAAATATATCAGAAGTAAGGAGTTTCTTAGGTTTAGTAGGGTACTATCGATGATTTGTTCAGGGGTTTTCAAAGATATCAACTCCATTGACAATGTTGACAAGAAAGAATGTGAAGTTCTTGTGGACCGATACTTGTGAAAGATGTTTTTAGGAATTGAAAAATAAATTAACTACAACTCCTATTCTTGCCATTCCAAAAGGAACTGGTGGATTTATGGTGTATGGCGATGCTTTAAAAAATGATTTGGGTGTTGTTTTAATGCAAAATGGGAAGGTTATTGCCTATGCTTCAAGGCAATTGAAAGAGTATGAAAAGAATTACCCAACCCATGATTTGGAACTCGCTGCTGTGGTTTTTGCTTTGAAAATCTGGAAACATTATTTGTATGGTGAGAAGTGTGAGATTTACACAGATCATAAGAGTTTGAAGTACTTCTTTACCCAAAAGGAACTGAATATAAGATAATGGAGATGGTTAGAACTTCTGAAGGATTAGGATTGTATAATCAACTATCATCCTAGTAAAGCGAATGTGGTTGCAAATGTATTGAGCAGAAAATCCATATCTTCTCTTTATATTATACAAAAGTCAATATTACTAGATTTGCAGAGGTTAGAGCTTGAAATTGTACCTAAAGGGAAAAAGTGTTCATTGTGAGCCTTAGTGATGAAACTCGTACTTCAAGATAGAATTGAAGAGGGTCAAAAGGTGGATATGCATTTGAGTAGATTGAAAAGAAAGATTGATGCTGGAAAGATGTCAGACTTCTTTGTTACTGATGATGGAATTATTCGATATAAAGGGAGATTGTGCATGCCATTTGACAAGGCCATAAAAGAAGATATTTTAGAAGAAGCTCATACTACTCCATACTCGGTACACCCAGGTAGCACAAAAATGTATAAAGACTTACAACAACATTATTGGTGGCCTAAAATGAAGAGAGATATAGCAAAATTTGTGGTTGAATGTCTAACTTGTCAAAGACCATCTGGGTTGTTGAAACTTTTGTTAATTCCATAGTGGAAATGGGATCACATTATAATAGACTTTGTGATTAGATTACCTAGAACACAAAAGGGGTATAATTCCATATGGGTGATTGTTGAGAGATTAACTAAATCAACCCATTTTCTTCTAGTGAAATCCACATACAATATGGACCAGTATGCTTAACAATATATTAAAGAGATAGTCAGGTTACATGGGGTGCCAATTTCAATAGTGTCCGACAGAGATCCTAAGTTTACATCTACATTTTAGAAGAGCTTATATAGAACCATGTGAATGAAACTTGCATTCAGTACAACATTTCATCCATAAAGTGATGGGCAATCAAAGAGGCTTATTCATATATTAGAGGATATGTTAAGAGCTTGTGTGCTAGATTTTAAGGGAGTTGAGATGCAAAGCTTCCGTTAGTGGAGTTTACTTATAATAATAGCTACCAATCAACAATTGGAATGACATCTTATGAAGCATTATATGGAAGGAAATGTAGATCTCCAGTTCATTAGGATGAAGTTAGAGAACGAAGCCTACTTTGTCCAGAAATAGTTCAACATACCGCTAAAGTAGTGGAGAAGATATGAGAGAGAATGAAGATCACGCAGAGTAGACATAAAAGTTATGCAGATAAACGAAGAAAAAATCTAGAGTTTGTCATTGGGGATCATGTATTCTTAAAAGTAGCTCCCATGAAAGGTGTCATGAGATTTGTAAAGAAAGGAAAACTCAACCCAAGGTATGTCGGCCCATTCGAAATTCTCGAAAGAGTTGGTGATAAAGCTTTTAGAGTGGCCTTACCTCCATCATTATCTAGTGTTCACAACATTTTTCATGTGTCTATATTGAGGAAGTACATTTCAAATCCCTCTCATGTGTTGAGTCATGAACTGTTGGAATTGACTCTTGATTTAGCCTATGAAGGAACACCAGTGCAAATTTTGGATTAGAAGGAAAAAGAACTTGGAACAAAAAAGATTTGACTTGTTAAAGTATTATGGAGGAATCATTCTGTGGAAGAGACCACATGGAAAAGAGAAGATGAAATGCAGAGCAAGTATCCAGAATTATTTGGTATGTTAAATTTTGAGAACGAAATTTTTATAAGAAATGAAGGATTGTAATGCCCAATTCTCTCCTACATAGCCAATAATAAATATCTTGCATGAATATTTATCTAATCACTGCACATTATCGAATTATGGCATACAAATAGTATAATTGCACGAACATGAATAATTATTACTATATGCTCCAGTTATGCTTTAACATGCATTAGTACATGAAATATGAGATCAAACTTTTGTTTCTTGATTTAACATATTCCTTAAGTGTCTTTTTGCAGTGAAAAGCTCGGTATCTCAGGTAAAGAAGATTGATGTATTGAATGGCCATGAAATGAATTATTTGTATTGCATACTTGTTACATTCTAAAGTGATTATTTGCCTAAATATTTTCTTGAAATATATTACATTTGGCTAAGAACTAAAAATATGCAAAATAGTGCAATTTGATTGGTTGATTGACTAGGTTGCATGAAATCATTCTAAACCACATTACACTTGATTATAACACCAAATCATCAATTTTTGCCATCTCCTTACCCCACAAACATGGCTTTTGGCATGAGAAGACACCAAGCATGATGCAACCAATCATCACCCTCCACTTACTTCTCTTTGAAATGTCAAAAAAGTCATTTTTAGTCTATTTTCTTATGGAAACTCCTCAAAAATAACCAGTCATTCTTATCCAAAGTTTCTCCTAAATTTCTACACTCTCATATTCACAAATATTGAATTCAATCTATAGGAATCTATAGAATACAAACTAGAACAAGTTTCCACTCTTTTAAGCTTGAAAATTGTTGATTTTGAAGCTTAATTTCAACTTAATCAAGGTATATTCTTTTTCAATGTTTCTTATGATAAATTTGTAGTATCGTGAATGGTTACATGTTTTAGAATATTTTTTATGATTGAAAACTTAAGTAGGTTACACTTGAAGCCAAAACCAAGCTAGTTAAGCTAGTTATTAGCAAAATTGATAGTCCTGTGAAATATGCTTAATTTACTTATTCTTATTGATATTGTAATGTTTAAATTATGTTTAAAAGGTTCTATGAATAATTTATAAAAATAATTTATAAAAATATAAGATATCAATCATTATCCTCAATCAACAAGTTAATTATGATTAATCCTATATAAGGACCTTGAATTTTAATTTTACTATGTAACAATCAAACTTTACTACTTAGGGACTAAAACCTAATACAATCTCCTAAGTAC
Organism: Paulownia fortunei; assembly: GCA_019321725.1. Lineage (NCBI taxonomy): Eukaryota > Viridiplantae > Streptophyta > Magnoliopsida > Lamiales > Paulowniaceae > Paulownia > Paulownia fortunei. The sequence continues at coordinate 13,497,935 of CM033113.1, read as the reverse complement.
CTTGATTTCTCATCTTAAATGTATGATAAAATCACATATTTATGTGATAACTCTTATAATAGTTCTGTAAATGCTAAACATCAATTTCACCATAGATATGTTGAAACATGCCAAGAAGTAAAATGGAATAGATTTCCATATTCTATTTTCCTTGCTATCACATTAAGTTTCATAGAAATTTTGACATCCTTATGCGTATTTATTCACTATAAATTTTCTACCACACTTAGCTAACATATATAAAAAATATAACCATGCATAGAATTGTCAAAACTCATGGATTTATGTCCCCTAATGCAGTCTCCTTCACATCACACCAAAATAGATTTTGCTACTTTGGCAATTTGAGTGTTTCTCCAATATCATGCTCTATTTCAATTTCTAGCCTATCAAAACTCATTCCAATACTCTTAAATCATTATATATGGACATGAATATGGTGATAATTATAGGTTTTATTCAACATACCATACACTTTTGAGGCCTAAAACACAAGGAAACAACAAGGTGATAGTTTATGCCACAAGTATTTCCTATTAAATGTTTGTCATTAAAAACCCTTTCTTTGTGCACCAAAGTCTAATAAAAACTTTCTAACACTTATATAAGATATATTGAAAGCTTAATAAACAATAAACCCATTCAAAATAATCTGAAAATCAAAGGTAAAATTGTAGGTAAGTGTTACCTATGCAAATTTTGAGGTTAAATTTGATTGTAATTACTTCTTTTTTGCTTTTCTTGATTTTATTTCAACTTGGAAACAATTTGGAGCACTTAGAGACTTGAAGGTGTGTGTTTAGAAGCTGAAAATAGCTGAAATGAGGTTTTGGTTATGGCTTAAGTGTGAAGGGTTTGAAATATCAAATAGTAGTTTAAATCTGATATTATACACAACTTATATAGCTCTAATCTAGTATTTTTCAGCATTTTTTCTTTATTTACAACCTATTTTAATTACCGTATGATCAAACAATAAATTCTACCCTAATTTCTTAATCGTTCATTCGATATTTAAATCGATTAACATCTGATTCTTAAATAAATTATCTAGTTTTTATTTCTAAAATCATATGCACATATGGACCTTGAAATATGACACTTAAATCAAATTATATCATGTTTAATATCCCAAGTATTAATAATTTTAGGGTGTATACTTTTAAAACACCTTCATCTAGTTGAATAGAAACATATTAGCTTACTAGTAACATTTAATTACTTCTAAAATTATAACATATAACCTATGAATATCCAATAGATTGATCAATCTATACTTTCTCTTATCTAAATATTGAATTTCTTAATTAGGTTATAAAATCACAACTAGTAACATCTTGTGATAGCATTAGAGGTCTAACGATTAAGAATGCTATATAAGATGCCATGTAAATATTAATGAAAATTAGTATATAAGTAGTATGTAATTCATGAATCAATTAGCCAAGTGAGTAGTGTGAGCTTAGGTATTACATCCTCCCCTCCTTATTAAAATTTTATTCTCGAAATTTACTTACCGAAATAGTTTTGGTTATTTAATTTTCATATCATCTTCCCTTTCCCAAGTGGCTTCTTCTGTTAATTCATCTCTCCATAATACTTTAACCAATGGGATCTTTTTATTTTCTAGTTGTTTTACTTCTCATAGAAGAATCTTTATAAGTCTTTCATCATAACTCAAGTCTGCTTCCAACTCTATAGGTTTATTCTTCAGAATATGTAATGGATTTTCAATATATTTCCTCAACATGGATACAAGAAACATATTGTGCAACTGAGACATTGATGCTAGAAGGTCGAGTTTGTAAGCAGTATCCCTAATTTGCTCAATAATATAAAATAGGCCGATATATCTAGGATCAAGCTTTTCTTTCTTTCTAAACCTCATATTCCCTTTCATTAGAGATACCTTTAGAAATACTTGATGTCCTACTACAAATTATAACATTATTCTTCTTTGATCTGTGTAACTTTTCTGTCAACTCTGGACAGTCTTCATTCTTTATTGAATTTGTGTCATAGCTTCTGTCATTTCACGAATTATATTTAGGCCCAAAAGCTTGTTTTCACTAATAAAAAAACCTTGAATCTCTATCATAAATAATAGATAGTGGTACACCATGAAGTGTTACCACTTCTTGTATGTATATCTACGCGTATCGGTCCATGGAATAGGTTGAACAGATAGTAAAGAAATAAGCTGCTTTAGTTAATCTATCCACAATCACCCAAATAGCATCTTGACCTTTCACAGTCTTAGGTAAACCTACCACAAAGTCTATAGTGATTCTTTTCCATTTCCATTCTGGAATAAGCAAAGGTTGCAAAGTTCCCACTAGTCTTTGATGTTCTGATTTTATCTACTAACATATCAAACATTAGTCCACGTACTGTGCAATATCGCTTTTCATACCTAGCCACTAGTAATGCATCTTCAAGTCTCTATATATTTTAGTAGCCCCTGAATAAGGTGTTGAATGTGCTTATACAAGAATATCTTTCCAAATGTTATTCATATTAGGCACGTATAATCATCCTCTAAATTGCAGTACCCCATTCTCAGATATTTTAAAATCAGACGGTACCCCAGATGCAATATCCTTCTTCACCTTGGCAAAATATTCATCCCCTTGTTGTCTTTATTAGATTTTGTCAATTAATGTCAATCGAAGTGCCAAGGCTGCCACCAACTTTATTTCTATTTCTCCCAACTGTATAATCTTCATGTTCATTTTCTAGAATTCAATTCACTTTGGTCTTAGAAGGGAAAGAGTAGTTGTGGTACCTTGTATTAATTTTCTGCTCAGTACATCTACCACTACATTAGCCTTACTAGGATAATAGTTGATAACACAGTCATAATCCTTCACCAGCTCCAACCACCTTAGTTGTCGCATATTCAATTCTTTTTGTGTGAAGAAGTATTTTAGGCTCTTATGATCCGTAAAGATTTATAGATAATGTCTCCATATTTTCAGTGCAAATACCATTGCAGCAAGCTCCAAAAATTGTGTAGGGTAATTCTTTTCATATTCTTTTAGTTGCCTCGATGCATATGCAATCACCTTCCCATTTTACATCAGTACACATCCTAAGCCATTCTTTGAAGTGTTACTATAAACTACAAAGCCTCCACTACCTGATGGAATTGAAATAATAGGTTTTGATGTCAACCTTTTCTTCAATTCTTGGAAACTTTGCTCGCACGCATCTGTCCATTTAAATGTGATACCCTTTGGGGTTAACTGTATCAAAGGGTAAGCAATCTTGGAGAATCCCTCTATAAATCTATGGTAGTATCCATCTAAAACAAGAAAGCTATATACTTCTGAAGGATTTTTAGGTCGTGACCAATAGCTTCTACTTTGTTTGGATCTATTGATATCTCTACTCCTGATATGACATATCCCAAGAATACCACTTGGTCCAACCAAAATTCACATTTCTTAAATTTAGCGTATAACTATTTTGCCTTCAAAACCTCTAACACCCTTCTCAAATATATTGCGTGCTCTTCTTTTGTTCTGAAGTAAATTAGCATATCATTAATAAACACGATAACAAATTTATTTAGAAAATCTTTGAATACCTGGTCTATCAAGTCTATGAAAGTTGCTAGGGCGTTAGTCAACCCAAATGGAATTACCAGAAATTCATAGTATTCATACCTCGTGCGAAATGCTATATTTAGAATATCATCTTTATTTATTTTCAACTGATGGTACCTAGATCGTAAATCAATCTTTGAAAATACTGTTGCACCTTGGAGCTGATCGAACAAATCATCCGTCCGAGGTAAAGGATATTTATTCTTAGTTGTAACCTTATTTAATTCTCAAGAGTCTATACACAATCTCATCCTACCATCTTTTTTTCGTACAAACAGGCACACCCACAGTGAAAAGCTAGGTCTCATGAAATATTTATCCAGCAACTTCTGCAATTGTATCCTCAATTCCTTTAACATAGATGGAGCCATTTAGTACGGAGCTTTGGAGATTGGAGACATTCTTGGCTATAGGTCAATAATGAACTCTATCTCACAATCGGGTGGTAACAAGGGAGATCATCTAAAAATACTTCAGGGTATTCCTGAACCATTGGTACTTCACTAAGGGTAGAATGGTGTTGTTCTTCAATGCTCCCTCACAGCCAGCTTCTAGTAAATGTTGTGCCTTCAACGCTGATATTAGTAGAAATATGTAGCTCTTTATAATCACAATGAAAGTAAAACTTTCTTCTCCAGGAGGTTGCAATGTCACTACCTTTTTCTAGCAATCTATGGTAACATAATACTTTGATAACCAGTCAATGCCCAAAATTCTATCATAGTCATTCATGGCCAATACAATCAGATCAGTATATAGTTCTCTATCTTCAATAGGAATAGCACAGGCTTTCAAGGTCTGATTAGTCTGCTTTGAGTCTCCATAAGGAATCATCATATTGTAACTAATCTCCATTACATCAGGTGTCCTACCCAGGCTCTTCACATATTCAGTAGATGTAAATGAATGTGTAGCTCCTGAATCAAATAATACAAATGCTGGAGCATCATGGATAGAGAGTTTACCTATCACCACCGATGAATTTGCCTTTGCATCTGCTCTAGTGATGGTAAAAATTTTAGTTGGTACATTTTGTTCTTTGTAGAGTTTGGGTTCTCTAGGCATGTTTTGGCAATATGGCCAACCTTTCCTCATATATAGCAATTTCTAATATTTGTAGGGTACATAGATTATGGCAACGGTACCTTTCCTTGCTGTATCTTTGACCTCATATTTTGTTTCCACTGTTGTTGCCCTTGTTTTGGTTGGAATTTAGGTTTCTGGAGTAACATCCCCACCACTAAATATAGATATTGGTATAACAATAATTTTGACAAGGTAACACATTTGTGTGCATGTGTGTGTGTATATATATATAAATACTTTTGTTAAATGTAGCACTTTGAGAAACATAGAAGTATTTTCTCACATATAACCCTGTAAATAGAAAAAATTATTATTTATATATAGTCAACACTTTATATAATAATAATGAATGTTAAAATTAAAATATGCCCACAACACAACCCAACAGGTCGTCATCCATGTACACTAATTCTCAGAACCTGTAGGGACCCCAACAGCTTGCCTAGTAAGTCCATGGTATCAAGTATCACCAGACTCACCTACAATGCATAAATTATATGAGCTAACACTCAGCAAGTAAATATTATGCATGTCAAAGAATAATCCACAATATCAAGTCATGCATCCCAAAATACTATGCCCACAATGTAATTCCATGCATTAAAATATTTCTCTCAAAATCATTTCTTTCTTGGGCCCCTGACCAATGCTACTATCCTATGCACCGGAAAAGAGCTCTACATATCGCCATAATCCAATGGCCAATAATCATAAAAGCATGCAAATCCATGCACACTCGTACGCATGCAAATCCATGCATGCAAACTTGCAAATCTATGCATGCAAACCTGCAAATCTATGCATGCTTCGGTGTACTAGTAGTGGTCAGTAAAACATTTTTCTTTCTTAGAATCATGTCGTGCAATGCAAGATTTATCAGAATGCTTGTATATGATGCATGCACGTGCCAATACCCATGTACGTATGGTCAATGGACATGAATGATAGTAATGCGTGCCCTCTGCTACGCACATATCATCTATGGTATTACATATAAATCACACATTTACTATGTCTGTACATTATAGTTGCAAATAAATCTGTACTTACCTTTGATCGATTGTGTGTTACTTTTAAGTTTCTTAAGTATTATTCCCAGTCCTAGATGTAAAACAATCTGTAAAAATATAAGATATCAATCACCATCCTCAATTAATAAGTTCATTATACCTAATGTAGTATAAAGATCTTGAATCTTAATTTAACTAAACAACCTTACCACTTAGAAACTATAACCGAATACAACCTTGTACGTACCTTTGTTGCATGTCTTAAATGTATACTAACCTCACTTAATTCATGTATTATAACTCTAAAAATATTTCCCTAAATGTTAGGGATCAAAGCACCACATCTATGCTAGAACATGTTAATGAACCAAATGGGATAGATTCACCACTTCACATTTTCTTGTTGCCACATTAATTTTCATGATGATTTTGACACCCTTAGATATATTCATTCACTCTCAATTTTTATCATACTTAGATAACATAAAAAAAATATAACCATGTCATAGAATGGCTAAGACTCACGGATATGGCTTCCCAAGTTTAGCTCCCTTCACAGCATACTGAAATAGATTTTTCCTATGGTGACAGTTTTACGCACTTCATGACATTAATGGTTTTGGAACCCTTACGTATATTCAATCTCTCCTAACTTTTTAACACACTTATATAACATATACAAGGAGACAGCCAGGTTATATTATTGCCAAAACTAATGGATTTAGCTCCCCTAATTCAGTCTCCTTCACAGCACACCAAAACAGATTTTGCTACTTTGGCAGTTTGAGTATTTCTCCAATATCATTCTCTATTTCAATTTTTAATCGATCAAAATTCATTCCAATACTCTTAACCCATATATGAACTGTAAATGGTAATAATTATAGGTTTTATTGAACATACCATACACTTTTGAAGCCTAAAACACAAAAAAATAGTAAGGTGACAGTTTCTGCCACAAGTATTTCCTATTAAGTGTTTGTCATCAAAAACCCTTTCTTTGTGCACCAAAGTCTAACTAATAAATTCCTAACACTTTTATAAGATATGTTGAAAGCTTAGTAAACAATAAAACCATTCATAATAGTCTTTAAACCAAAGGCAAAATTGTAGATAAGTGTTACCTATGCAGATTTTGAGGTTAAACTTGATGGTAATCACTTCTCCTTTGCTTTTCTTGCTTTTATTTCAACTTAGAATAAATTTGGAGCACTTGGATACCTTAACGTGTGTGTTTGGAAGATGAAAATGGCTGAAATGAGGGTCTGGTCGTGGCTTAAGGGTGAAGGGTTTGAGGTGTTAGCTTAAGCTTAATAAGAAAGCATGAGGTGGCAAAACTTGACGTGGCATGTAATGGTATAACCTGATTTTCTCCCTTATCTTGCAGCCCTAATCTTGTGTGCCTCACATATTCTTATTTGGTTGCAACCTATCTTAGTCACCATTCATTCCCATAGGTAATTCCTATGTCCGTTCATTCAATCTCCAAACCGATTGACATCCGATTCTTAAATGATTGTCTAGTTTGCACTTCTAAAATCATATGCACATATGGACCTTATATTATGACACTTAAATCACATTATATCATGTCTAATATCTCAAGTATTTTAATTCATGGATGTATACTTTTAAAACACCTCGACCAAATTAAATCGAATCATATAAACTTACTAGTAACACCTTTAATACTTCCAAAATTATAACATATAACCTATGAATATCTAATATATTGACCAATCTATTCTTTTTTTATTTAAATATAGAATTTTTTAATTAGATTATAAAATTTCAACCACTTATATCATGTGATAGCATTAGAGGTCTAATAATTAAGAATGCTACATAAGATGCCTTGTAAATGTTAATGCAAATTAGCATATAATGCATGAATTACATTGGCCAAGTGAGTAGTGTGAGGATTGGGTATTACATCTGGCCTTGAGCTTGGAATAGTCTCTTACTTTCATTTCCAGCCCACTTTTATTCTTATGCTTGCTTAAATTGGCAACGAGCTTCCTGCGCACGAATAATTTTGAGTTCAGCCTGCTCAGCAACTAATGCTCACTCAGTGATTTATGAATAGGTAACTCCTTAAATTCTTGCCATATTAACACCTCTGTATAGCTCTGGCCTCAAACCCTTAAGGAATCTCTCTACTCTCAATGCATCAGTGCTGACCATATGCATGGCAAACTTAAAAAACTATTTAAATTTATGAATATAGCCCTTGACTATCATAGCTCATTGCTGCAGTTGTATAAATTCATTTATCTTCATTGCACGAACAAGATTTGTAAAGTATTTATTCCTGAATAACTCTTTAAATCTTTTCCAAGTCGTAGTAGTAGGATCCTCTATGCTCTTCATTATATCCCACCAGTGTCCAGCACTTCCATGAAGCATAAAAACATCGCACGTTTCCTTATCTTCCTCTAGAAGACTACTATACTAAAACATGTTCTCTAGGGTTCCCAGCCAATCCTCTGTGGTTGTGGGATCTACCGCATCTTCAAATGTTAGTGCATTGAGTTTCTTGAATCTTTCTCCAACTACCTCCACCTGTTCTGCTCGAGGTTGTGGTTGATTCATTTCAACTCTCTATTGTCCACCCATATCCCTCTGTTGGATAAGTTGTTGAATCTATTCCAACTGTCGTTGAATAAGTTCTGTAAGTTGGTTTATGATAGTGCTGCGGTCATCATTTGGCATAAGTGTCTCCCCTTCTTGGTTTGTACCTCCACTATTACCCTCACCTCTTGTTCTTACCATGGATGCAACACTGTTTTAGAACATGGCAAATATGATTCATGAAACAATAATGCATCACATAGTAAAATAAAACTTAAAATCAATGATGTGCTTCCATAAATTTTGAGTTCATGTACATGAATAGTTTACAAAACCTGAAATCGGGCTTTGATACCACTCTGTTATACCCACAACCCAAACAATATATCTATATAGTGTAATTTGACTTGATAGGACCTAACTGTAAAAGTGCAAAAAAAAATTTTTAGGTGTTAGGTTCGCAAAATCATGGGATAGCGTGCACAACAAAAAATGAAAATTTTCAACAATTTGAAATAAATATATATCACATGTACAGTAAAGCTTATCGTGAATATCGGTTTGCATTTCTAATTATTCGCTTAATCTAATTAAATAACTGAGGTTTGCAGATTTATACCTTTCAAGCACTCCAGTTGTTATAGGTTAAGAGGGAATTTAAATTCCTCAAGCTCCTCACGAACCCCTTCATAGGATTCCCAAAATAGTTCACCAAGGGCTCCAAGCGTAATCCTAATGGCATCCACGAGTCGTGAATCCTTACTAGTGAATTTAAGCTTCTATTTCTACTCTAGTTTGGGAGTGTAGCATTAATTCTTAAAACACTAAGCGTTTAGAAGAATTAAACTTAATCAAAAGGGATGGAACCTTTTGATGGAAAAGTATTTTGTATGTGAAAGAACAAAACAAGAGCATAAGGAGAGACAAGGTGTCACACCCACAACCCAGACACTATATCTATATCGTGTAATCTGACTTGATAGAACCTATCTGTAAATGTGTAATTTTTTTTTCCTATAACACTTTTAATAACTGACAACTGATTTTGCACATCACTCTGCACTTACATACATAGATGCAAAAACATGACTATTTATATAAAAGCACAACACTCACAACCACAATATTTATAAACTTATATACAGTAATGTTTCAAAAATAGCACAAAGTACATGTCCCAAAATATAATACAGAAAACTACATGGATCAAAACAAAACCAACAAAATAGCCCAATAGGTCATCATCTATGTACACTGATCCTCAGAACCTATAGGAACCCCAACGGATTGCCTAGTAAGTCCATGGGATCAAGTATCACCAGACTTACCTACAATGCGTGAACTTTGTGAGCTAATACTTAGTAAGTGAAAATCATGCCTACTGAAGAAATAACCTAACATATATGCGATACATCTCTATGAAATCATGCCTAGAATGTAAGCTCCTAAACTAAAACAGTTCATTCAAAATCATTGTCCATCACTAGGCCCTTGGCCAATCTACTATGCACCCGATAGAGCTCTGAATAATATCAATAATCACATGGTCATAAACAAATTAACTCAGTCCAGGGGCTATCTCTTAGGATCACCAGAGTTCCACCCCTATCTTTTCCTAAGATCCTCAAGAAGTCTTCCCACCGGTGGAGTTAATAAGTGCATAGTCAAGTGGTCCACCCTCTCATGACCACTAGGCGCACACCCTCTATCAACCCCTATGATCCTCCAAAATGTAACACTCACGATACCTCAAAATATCATATAAATAGGCCACACAGGCCTCGGTTCACTAGTAGCAGCCAACCAAAACATTTTCTTTATGAAAATAATTTCATGCATGCAAAATCTCAACTGTGAGCACATGTTATGTATACACGTGTAAATGCTGATAAATGGCATATTCAATGACACAATGGATCCCATGTCACATCATCCAAGCAACTTATGTACTATAAGATATTTATAATACTCATAATACACTCATCAAGACACAATGATCACATTTAATATAGATAAGGCAAGAAATATTATGTCCATGCATTGTAGTTGCAAATGAATTTTCACTTACCCTTAATCGATCGTATCTTACTTCTTAGTTTCTTAGGTGTTACTCCCCAACCTTAGGTGTAAATAATCCAAACAAATATAAGATATCAATCACTATCCTCAATCAATAGTGTTATGCTTAATCCTATACAAGGACCTTGAATTTCAATTTAACTATGTTACAATCAAACTTTACTACTTAGGAACTAAAACCTAATACAATCTCCTAAGTACCTTGATTTCTCATCTTAAATGTATGATAAAATCACCTAATTGATGTGTTATAACTCTTATAACAACTCTCTAAATGCTAAACATCAATTTCACCATAGATATGTTGAAACATGCCAAGAAGTAAAATGGAACGGATTTCCATCTTCTGTTTTCCTTGCTGTCACATTAAGTTTCATAGCAATTTTGACATCCTTAAGCACATTTATTCACTCTAAACTTTTTACCACACTTAGCTAACATATAAAAATATATAACCATGCCATAGAATTGCCAAAACTAATGGATTTAAGTCCTCTAATTCAGTCTCCTTCACAGCATACCAAAATAACCTTTGTTGCATTGGCAGTTTGAATATTTCTCCAATATCATGCTCTATTTCAATTTCTAACAGATAAAAATTCATTCCAATACACTTAACTCATATATGAACTTATAAATGGTTATAAGTATAGGTTTTATAACATACCATATACTATTGAAGCCTAAAACACAAGAAAAGAGCAAGGTGATTGTTTCTGCCACAAGTATTTTCTATTAAGTGTTTGTCATCAAAAACCCTTTCTTTGTGCACCAAAGTCTAACTAAAAACTTTATAACACTTTTATAAGAGATATTGAAAGCTTAATAAACAATAAACCCATTCAGAATAATCTAAAAACCAAAGATAAAGCCATAGGTAAGTGTTACCTATGCAGATTTTGAGGTTAAATTGATGGTAATAATTTTCTTTTGCTTTTCTTGTTTTTATTTCAATTTGGAATCAATTTGGACCACTTGGAGACCTGAAGATGTGTGTTTGAAGTTGAAAATGACTAAAATGAGGGTCTGGTCATGGTTTAAGGGTGAAGAGTTTGAGGTGTTTGTGGAGAGATATCGATTTTAATCGATTTATATTATCTTCTTCAACAGTGCACGATTTGTAAATTCTGAATTTATAACTCATCTTAATCAATCACATTGAATTTGTGATATGCTTGTTTACATAATTTATATGTTTATTTTAATTGATGAAATTTTTTAAATTCCACTACGCATGTTATCCTATAATTTTGCAAACCCAACAATGGTATTAGAACCTAGATTGATGCATTTTTTATAACCTATGCAGTTTCTTATTTCCAGATTATGCAATTAATTCGAATTTTATGTGCAATCAAATTATTTATGTGTTTTTATGTTTGGGATTAATTATCTTGAATATTTAAACATGAAAAGCGGTGAAAAAATTTGAGGTATTTGATATCGAATTGAACTAGTTGGATTTTTGTTCAATAGAATCCCAATTAGCGCTATGGCCTCATGATCGGGCGTTATAGTGCCGGTCAGGGTGCCAAAGTATCGCCCTTTACTGAGGGTCTGTGTAACAACCCCAACACTAAATATAGATATTGGTATAGCAATAATTTTGACAATGTAGCACATGTGTGTGTATATATATTTACTTTTGTCAAATGTAGTACTTTGAGAAACAATAAAATATTTTCACACATATAACCCTTTATATAAAAAAATCACTATTTATATAAAAACACAACACCCATCACAGTCACGATATTCTCAGGTTAATGTACTATCAAATTTCAAGAGTTATATAAGACACTACATCCCAAGGTTATAATATGAGAGACTCAAAAATAAAAATAATAGCTTTTACTTTCAGAAGAAGTAAGGACATTTTGCATCTTGTAGCCCTTTATATGTAGTCAGCAATTTACATAATAAAAATGAATATAAAAATTAGAATATGCCTGCAACACAACCCAACAGGTCGTCATCCATATATACTAATCCTCATAACCTATAGAAACCCCAACAGCTTGGCCAGTAAGTCCATGGTATCAAGTATCACCAGATTCACCTATAATGCATAAACTATATGGGCTAATACTTAGCAAGTAAAGATTATGCATGTCAGAGAATAATCCACAATATTAAGTCATGCATCTCAAAATGCTATGCCCATAATGCAATTCCATGCATCAAAATATTTCTCTCAAAATTATTTCTTTTTGGGGCCCCTAATCCATACACACTCGTACGCATGCAAATCCATGCACGCGAACTTGCAAATCTATGCATACAACCATGCAAATCCATGCATGCTTTGGTGCACTAGTAGTGGTCAGTAAAATATTTTCCTTTCTCAGAATCATGCCGTGCAATGCAAGATCTATCACAATGCTCGTATATGATGCATGCACGTGGCAATGACAATGCCCATATATGTATGCTCAATGAAGAGCCCTCTACTATGCACATATGATTTATGGTATTACATATAATTCACACATCTACTATGTCTATGCATTGTAGTCGCAAATGAATCTTTACTTACCTTTGATCGGTTGTGTGTTACTTTTAGGTTTCTTAAGTATTACTCCCCAACCCTAGATGTGAAACAATCTGTAAAAATACAAGATATCAATCACCATCCTCAATTAACAAGTTCATTATACCTAACGTAGTATAAAGATCTTGAATCTCAATTTAACTAAACAACCTTACCACTTAGAAATTATAATTGAATACAACCTTTTACGTACCTTTGTTCTACATCTTAAATGTATACTAACCTCAATTAATTGATGTATTATAACTTTTAAAATATTTCCCTAAATGTTAGGGATCAAATGCACCACATTTATGCTGGAACATGTTAATGAATCAAGTGGGACAGATTTACCACTTCACATTTTCTTGCTGCCACATTATTTTGCATGATGATTTTGACACCCTTAGACATATTCATTCACTCCAAAAATTTTATCAAACTTATCTAACATAAAAAAAATGCAACCATGTCATAGAATGGCTAAAACGCATGGATATAGCTTCCCAAGTTCAATCCTTTCACAGCATACTGAAATAGATTTTTCCTACCGTGACAGTTTTACGCACTTCATGACATTAATGGTTTTGGCACCCTTAAGTATATTTAATCACTCCAACATTTTCACCACACCTATATAACATATAAAAAGAGACAACCAGGTCATAACCTTGCCAAAAATAATGGATTTAATACTATAAAACTAGTCCACTTCACATAGGACAGAATTTGAAATTCGATCGTAACAGTTTTGATCATCTCTTCAATATCATGCCCTATTTCAATTTCTAACTGATGAAAATTTATTCCAATACTCTCAACCCATATATAAACATGTATATGATGATAATTACAGGTTTTATTCAACATACCATACACTTTTGAAGCCTAAAACACAATATAACAGTAAGGTGACAGTTTCTGCCATAAGTATTTCCTATTAAGTGTTTGTCATCAAAAACCCTTTCTTTATGCACCAAAGTCTAACTAAAAACTTCATAACACTTTTTTAAGAGATATTGAAAGCTTATTAAACAATAAAACCATTCATAATAATATGAAAACCAAAGGCAAAACCATAGGTAAGTGTTACCTATTCAGATTTTGAGGTTAAACTTGATGGTAATCACTTCTCCTTTGCTTTTCTTGCTTTTATTTCAACTTGGAATCAATTTGGAGCATTTGGATACCTTATGGTTTGTGTTTGGAAGATGAAAATGGCTGAAATGAAGATCTTTTCATGGCTTAAGGGTGAAGGGTTTGTGGTGTTAGCTTGAGATGTTAGCTTAAGCTTAATAAGAAAGCATGAGGTGGCAAAGCTTGAGGTGGCATGTAATGGTATAATCTGATTTTCTCCCTTATCTTGCAGCCCTAATATTATGTGTCTAATATATTATTATTTGATTGCAACCTATCTGAGTCACCATTCATTCCCATAGGTAATTTCTATTTCCGTTCATTCGCCCAAACCGATTAACATCCAATTCTTAAATGATTGTCTAGTTTGCATTTCTAAAATCATATGCACATATGAAACTTGTATTATGACACTTAAATCACATTATATCATGTTCAATATTCCAAGTATGTTAATCCATGGATGTATACTTTTAAAATACCTCGATCTAATTAAATCGAATCATATAAACTTACTAGTAACACCTTTAACACTTCCAAAATTATGACATATAACCTATGAATATCCAATATATCGACCAACCTATTCTTTTTCTTATTTAAATATAGAATTTTTTAATTAGGTTATAAGATCTCAACTATTTATATCATGTGATAGCATTAGAGGTCTAACGATTGAGAATGCTATATAAGATGCCATGTAAATGTTAATGCAAATTAGCATATAAGTAGCATGTAATGCATGAATCACATTGGCCAAGTGAGTTGTAAGAGGTTCGGGTATCACAGTCTGGCACCATAGCTTCGGCCAAAAGGCACTAAGATGCTACCTAGACAGACATGGTGGTACCACAAGGCTAGAAATGGCACCACAAGATGATCGACAATATTTCAAGGAGAATGCTATATCTAAGCACTATGGCGGCACTAGTTTCTGTACCTAGTTTATTTTTCTATTTCAAAATGTTTGGGTCAAATTTAGTTTTAAAGTTAATAAAATTATTTTATGAATAGCCAAAAATTGTTAATCCCAAATATAAAAATAACATATAAAATGATTGGTAAATTTGTATGCTTTTATTATCATATGATGATTATAGTTAGCACATTGAAGATTGGATGATCCTAGACCAATGTGATTGAATTTATTTTATGCACTTCTGGTTTTGATTATTGGGTTTTAATTAAATGAGGCTTGTGAGTCTCGTCTTTCTCTAATTATTCTCTAAATGTATTTCTATCTCCCTCTTATGTACCCCATTTGAAATTATTTCAAGGTTTCTTATATTTTGTTCAAATGTAATGAGAATAGAAATTAGGTGGTGAGGTCTTTTTATGTTGGCAAACATTATAAAAAGGAGAGAAACTGGAGTAAAGCAAGGAATGAAAGCCCCTGAATGCATATAATACATTTATGTAATAGAATAGTTCTATTTTTACTTTAATTATCACCCTGGATTGACTATTGATCCACTTTGGCTCAAGTGGATCGCATAGGATATATGGATCATAATCATCTATAAGTAGTATGAATATGAATCGTGCTATGAATGTTTTGTTTATACCTTATAGTTCTTTACTTTTCTTGCCATCATTAGGATAGATAACATTAAACAAGATAATAATAAGATGAGACCTTGAATGTGAAACAAACCAAAATTTTTCCCTTACTTGAAATTGTCTCAAGTTCAAAACCATAAAACAATTTATATCAAGTGAAAATAGACAATATTGGGTAGGACCCTTTTGTCCATGCCTTCCATCAATGGTATGTGACATGTGATAGGTTTCTGCACTTAGTTCATTGGTCACGAGTTGTAAGATGTGCTAAGTGTAGGAAAGTTGTGATCATCAATAACATGGAGATGTCCATGGGATAGAATGTCTAAATATTAGCCACGCGTCGTGGGATATTTAGTTGTTTCATCAACATGGATGTTTGATGGCCAAGCTTTTACTAAGTACAATATGGGCTTATAAAATTATGGCACATAAGAAATAGTAAGGTAAAATATCTTGAGGATTTTGTGAAATGAAATTGTTAGTCTGTTAACTACCTTTTACTTTTGTTATATGGGCTCATAAAATTAAAGTATATGATAAAATTAATTGGGCCTCAAGCCCAGTAGGAAATTGAATTTCCCAAAGTTTCATCATGAGGGTGATGAAATTTAAATAAAATAGTAAGAGACATTTATAATTAAACTATTGAGATTATCGATGTGATAATGATTGAATAA
Source organism: Paulownia fortunei (assembly GCA_019321725.1). NCBI lineage: Eukaryota > Viridiplantae > Streptophyta > Magnoliopsida > Lamiales > Paulowniaceae > Paulownia > Paulownia fortunei. The sequence goes on along the minus strand of CM033113.1, from coordinate 13,481,674 downwards.
TTGCTTAGTTTTCTACCTCGCTTAGGATAGTTATTGTTGCTATTAATTCCATTTAAATTAATCTAGACACAAACAAACTTATCAGCCAATTCTATCTAAATTATATTTGAAATCTAAAAATAGTTTTACAATTTGAAAAGATACTGAATGTGCTAAGAGTTTTTCCAAAAGTTTTGAAAATAGATCCTATAGAAGTATTAGAAACACTTCTTGTAGGTGTTATAGATGCGCATTCTACAAGGTGTTGTAGGAAAAGCTACTACAATTATTATAGAAGGATATCCTATAAATGTTGTGGAAACTCTACCCTCTGAAACCTATTTTGCTTATTGATTCCCCCTACTCTTGGAATGGTTTAAGAGAAAGAATGAGAAAGAGTTCTCAGATAGAAACACAAGGCAAAAAAAGACAAGGCTAGAGGACTAATGTGGATAAGAAAAGTATCTACAACTAGTACAACAAGCCATTTTTCAAGAAATAGAAAGTCCAAGTATTGACTTGTTTAACTGAATATGAAAGTGTTCTAATTCTAATTTGAACTTTATTGAGGTTAGCTTTTTGGGTTAACATTTCTTCTTCGGTATTGATATTGGATATGATCCAATATTGATCAAAGTGTTGTAGATGATGATATGAAAAATGAGACTAAGATAAAGGACAACTCTTAAGCTGGAAGAAGGAGCAAGGGTTGTTTTATTAGCTATAGGGACGAACCACTTAGTTATAGATGGAATAAAGGTAGTATTAATTATTTATCTTTGGTACCAAACATCATTATTCTTTGTTTATAAGAGAAGTTTTGATTATGTAATTAGTCCATAGTTCTTGACCAGTTTTTGTACATTGACAAATGATATATCCAACTACAAAATTTCATTATGCATAATCAACAAAGTAACATTGAAATTAGATAGTTAAAATAGCGCATACTTATGGCATGCCAGATTAGGTCATGTCTCTAAGGAAAAAACTTACAGGATGGCATATTTGCTTGACCTCTCGAACTTACATAAGGTGATAACTTGTGAATCTTGTCTCAAGGGAAAGATGATCAAATCACCATTTATGGGACTAATAGAGCAAACTATTTCTTTAGATTTAATCAAAATAGATGTATATGGTCCACTAAGTGTTAGTGCACGAGTGAACTATTCTTGATTCATTACTCTAGATGTGGGTATATGTAACTTCTAAGATATGAGTCTGAAACCTTTGAAAGGTTCATAAAATTTAGACAATAAGTAAAGAATTAATTTAGCCGAAGTAATAAAATCTTTTGATGAGATCAAGGAAGAAAATACATAGGCAGTGAGTTTCTTGACTATTTAAAGAAGAGAAGGATTCTCTCTTAGTAGATTCATCATGAGATTCACTAGACTTTCTTCTTCATTCTGGGGTTATGCCCTAGAGTTGATAGGATTCTTATTAAATATGAGTGTTATGAAACTCAGTGCCTAAAAAAGCTTATGATATGCTGTGTGGAAAACCTTGTATGAGGCGCCTTGCTTATTTGAAGTAGCTAGCGAGAGATAAATTGGATGTAAGGTCCATATTATGTAAAGCTTGAGGGGTATCCAAAGGAATCTATGAATACCATTTCTATAACCTCAAGAGACAAATGTGTTTATTTTGAAGAATGCTACCTTTCTTGAGGAGTTTTTATAGGATAGAAAAGACATAATTATAGAACATGGATAGGTTCAAGAAGCACAAAGTGTCCCACATGATGTAGTACACAACCTCTCTAGAGATTCGAGATGATCTTGAAGCTACTATAAAAATAGTGCCCTGCGTGCTAATTATTGATCGCTTGTATACTCTTGTAATAGACAATCTTTTTTCAAAATATATTAATAAAATTAGGATTTTTATTATTTTTAGTTACATTAAGTTAATTAGATAAAGTCCCTAAATCATACTTAGCTTTAGGGCTTGGTCGTGCATATAATAGAGGTAATGGAATATGCCTTTATGGATTTAATCTTAAACTAGTTCTAAATTAAGGGTTCATTGAGGTGGGACATCGATAACCCATAGGACTCGTGCACATGATGCATGCTCAAAAGAAGGATATCTTGCTCCACAGGTATCAATATGGGGATACTAGTGCATATATGCGGGTGCTCGTTAGGGAATGAGTATACTAAACTGTTAGATTAGTTCCCGATGTGCTAATTAATGGTCACTTCTATACTCTAGTGAATAGACAATCATATTCTAAGTATATTAACAAATTGGCAATTTTTCTTTATTTGAACTTAAGCAATTTGATAAAGTCTCTAGACCATACATAACTATGAGGATGGTTGCACATATGATGACAATCATGGAATATACCTGTATAGCTTTGGTCTTAAAATAGTTTTGAGTAGAGGGTTTATTGAGATGAGACATCAATAAGCCTGCCACACTCTCACACATGATGCTAGCTTGAAAGAAAGATGTCAATTCCATAGGCATCGGCATGGTGACATTAGTGCTCGTATGTGGGTGGTTATTGGGAAACATGTACACCGAATAGGCCCATGGAAAATTCTCAATTGGAAATATTGTTAATCAGATAAAAAATTTCCAGCTTTAATAGTGTATGAATCAGTCCTTTGACTTATGGCACCATGGTAGCCTTGAGCATGACATCACACGCTTTGATATATTTTCCGATTGCATGATAATCACAAGGGGATTACATTGGGTGTATAATCTTTGTGTATGAAGGTTAATGAGTGGCCAACAAAAGATTCTTATAGAATAGGTGAATCTCCTACACATTCCATGGTCCTTAACTTATAAGTCTTTGGCCAAAGTAGGATGAATATTAGATGAGAGTTTTCTAATAATTCATCACTAGTCTATTGACTAGGAATGGAATCATAGTTATTAAGTCAATTATGGGTTTAACTAATAACCCATGCCCTAGACTTAATCGGAAGATTAGTTGATGGAAGGACTAGACTTGCATGGTACTCGTAACATAAATAAGTTTGCTTGCTAATTCACCTAAAACTAGGTTAGTCAAGATGCATTGGTGCTTTCCTTAACTTGTGAGGTTCTTGGAATTGAGGAGTTAATTTTAAGATGAATTAATTAATTAAAATATTAATTAATTCATTAAGTTGCAATAGTTACAAGCCCACTACTAGCTTAGTTGTAAACCTAATGGGTCACATACAAAATAAGATGTATCAATTCTATTGAGAATAATATCCAAAAAGTTGGATCAAGTTAATTAATGGAGATTAATAAATTTAGAGCTAGAATTAATTTAAAGAGTTAAAATCATTCATCCAATTAAATAATAGAATTATTTAATTAGACTTAATAAAGATTAGGGACTCTTTGAGAGTATATCATTTATTTGATTAGATCAATTAATTGATAAGCTTTAAACTAATTTAAAGGGTTAAATTAATTTAACCAATTTAAATAATAGGATTATTTAAATTGGGCCTAATTTGATTAGGTGGCCATGTGGAACTATTTAATTAATTGTTGGATCAATTAATCAAACTAGGCTTGAAATAATTGATGGAGATCAATTAAGTTGTGATACCCGAGCATTACATGTTAATTATGTACTATTTGCATTAGTATGACATCATATAATTCATTTTATATTGCGTTATTAACCATTAAACTTAATTTTGAAGCTCTCGCACGGTATTGATTATCGAATCCCCTAACCTAAGTGGTTGATTTTATATTGAGATAAGAAGAAATTTAGGTATCAATATAGTGAATAATGCTAGGTTACATGTGGTAACCTTAGGAGTTCGAAAGGTGTCACCGAAAATTTATAGAGAGGGAGTCGGTTCGATCATGAATTTTAATATTATATGTATATTTAAATCATAAAATTGGGATAACTAAACATACAATACTATAATTTAAATGTTATATAACTAGGTTCATAGGCTTGTAACACTTTCGGTGCACAAACTTATCAATCGGGCAAGAATCGATGATTTTCGAGTGGAGAACCTAATGAACGGACATAGGAATTAGCTACGAAAATAAATGGTGATGAAGATAGGTTGCAACCAAATAAGAATATGTGAGACACACAAGATTAGGGCTGCAAGATAAGGGAGAAAATCAGATTATACCATTACATGCCACCTCAAACTTTGCCACCTCATGCTTAGACTTATCAAGCTAGCACCTCAACCTATTCTTCACTCTTAAGCTAACAACCATGACTTGAACCTTATTCTAAACCATTTTGGCTTCTAAATACATGTAAAAATCTCTCTAAATAGGTCCTAAGTGATTCCAACCAAAAAAGGAGGCAAAACAAGCAAAGGGAAGTAGAAATAACCAAGTTCAAGTAGAAAACTGTGCAAGGTGAGCTTAACCTACGGGTTTGGCATGGCTTTCAAATCTATTTTGAGGTTTATTGGCTTATTAAGCTTTTAATATTATTTATAAATGTGTTATGATGTTATTAGATAGGCTTTGATGCATAAAGAAAGGGTTTGTGGTTGGAAATATTTGATAGAAAACACTTGTGCTAGAAATTGTCACCTTATTGTATTCTTGTGTTTTAGGATTCAAAAGTGTATGGTATGTTGAATAAAACCTGTAATTATCATCATATAAATGTTTATATATGAGTTAAGAGTATTGGAATAAATTTTAATGGGTTATAAATTGAAATAGAGAATGATATTGGAGAAACACTCAAACTGCTAAAGTAGCAAAATCTGTTTTGGTGTGCTGTGAAGGAGACTGAATTAGGGGAGCTAAATCCATTATTTTTGGAAATAATATAACCTTGTGGTCTCTTTGTATATGTTATATAAGTGTGGTAAAAATTTGGGAGAGATTGAATATACGTAAGGGTGCCAAAACCATTAATGTCATGAAGTGTGCAAAACTGTCACGGTAAGAAAACAATCTGTTTCAGTATGTTGTGAAGGGAGCTGAACTTGGGAAGCTATATCCATGAGTTTTATCAATTATATGATATGTTTACATTTATATACATGTTATCTAATTGTGGTAAAAATTTGGGAGTGATTGGATATGTTTAGGGATGTCAAAATTATCATGTGACTAAATTGGACAGCAAGTAGATATGAAAATGTGAATCTGTCCCATTTGATAACTTAGCATATTTCAACCTAGACATGTTGCTATTGAGTGTTAACAATTAGGTACATGATATTAGAGTTATAATACTTCAATTATATGATGTTTACATGTATCTAAGATGAGAAATTAAGGTATTGGAGGGACTAGATTGGGTTCTAGTTTGTAAAACCTAGATAGCTTAGTGTTTAAGGTCTTAGTATGATATTTTATGCTTTCAACTTGTTAAATTGGGAATGGTGCTTGATGTTGGTAATATTACAGGCTATTTTACATCTAAGATTGGAGGAGAACAATAAACAAATTTAGACTAAGCCACCAACCAAGTGAAAGGTAAGTAAATATTCATTTGCAACTACAATGCATAGACATAGTAGATGTGTGAATTATATGTAATATCATAAATCATATGTGCATAGTAGAGGGCTCTCCATTGAGCATACATACATGGGCATTTTCATTGGCACGTGCATGCATCATATATGCGCATTGTGATAAATCTTGCATTGCAAGGCATGATTGTGAGAGAGGAAAATATTTTGCTGATCACTACTAGTGCACCGAAGCATGCATGGATTTGCATGGTTTTATGTATGGATTTTTAGGTTTGCGTGTGTGGATTTTCATGCATATGAGTATACATGGATTTACTTTCTTATATGATTATTAGCCATTGTATTGTGCCAGTGTACAGAGCTCTTTTCCGGTATATAGAATAGTAGCATTGGTCAGGGGCCCAAGAAAGAAATAATTTTGAGAGAAATATTTTGATGCATAAAATTGCATTGTGGGCATAGGATGTTGATATGTATAAATTGATATTGTGAATTATTCTTTGACATACATAATCATTACTTGTTGAATTTTAGCTCATATTTTTTATGCATTGTAGGTGAGTACGGCGATGCTTGAAGCATCTTTTATTGGCTGGGTGGCGGTTGGAGCTCCTGCAGGTGTATGAGAGAGTGTGTACATGGATGACGACCTGTTGGGCTATTTTGTTGGCTTGTTATATTTTGAGTTTGTTGTATTATATTTTTAGACTAATACTATATTTCGCTTTTAAAACTTTACTGTAAATAAGTATGTAAATATTAGGTCGTTGTGGGTGTTGTACTTTTATATAAATACTGATCTTGCTATATACATGACGTGTGAGAAAGTATTTTAAACAAGGTTGTGCATGTAAGAAGTGATTTATCTTTTCTTAAAGTGTTACAAAAAAAAAATATCCCATGCATGCACACTGGTTCTATCATGTCAAATTATACTAGATATCTAGTTGTGTAGTAATGGGGGTGTTACATAAGGTCCAAGCCTAAAGTTAATGGGCTCGTAGGAGAAATCCATTAAGAGTCTTTAATTGGATAATTAAAGACTCCTTATCTTTGATGGAAACAAATTAAGACTTTATGTCTTAGAAGAAATGAAGCACACTCATAATTTTGATGGAGAGAAATAAAGATAAGAAGGAAAGAGATAGAGATATGTTGGAATATGATAATATCCTATTAGGATTCAACTACCTTGTGTATAAATGCACAAGGTGGGGGATGAAATTATAGGTTGGAAACAAGAAAAATTCATCCCCCTTCTTTGTCTTTTTTCTTCACTGAAGAAATAATTCAATCCATCAAAAGGTTCCACCCTTTTGATACCAACTTGATTCTTCTATTCACTAGGTGATTTAAGAATCAATGTTTCACTCCTAAATTTTAGGTTAGAAATAATAATTTAATACTTTCTAGTAGAGATATTAAATTGTGGTCTTGCTCATCGTACCATTACAGGAAAATATTTAGATTCTTGTGGTGAATTAAGTTGTAATGCGTGACTAAGATTTGAATCAAGTTTGGGATTCCTATGAAGATAGCATTTCGAGTTGCTTCACACCCTACACTAGCAAGAGTGCTTGTAATGGTATGATCGTGAAAACCTTTTTTTAATAAAACAAAATATGTAGGTGTGATTTGATTAATAGCATCAAATTTAGGAATATATACTGTAAATAGTTTATTGCAGGTTTAAGATTTTTAAAGTTTTGCATGCTTAGTCCCGTATTTTTGCGAACCTAACAGTTGAATCAAATCCTAGGTTACGACACTCGGATACTTTCATGATTTCTTGAATTTCATATGATGAATGATTATGCAAATAATGTATTTTAAGTGCAATAAAATTATTTTTTATGCTTTTTGATTAGGATAAATATTTTAAATGTTAAAAATGAGAACTAAAAGAAAATAGTTGATTTTGGACATCAAGAATGGGCCAAATTCGAGTCTGTTATCGTAGCAGTCATGAAACTAGTGCTGTAGTAGGAGGGGATAATGCTCTAAGCACCACCGCTCCTCAAATGGAAGGTTGCAGTGCAAAGCTTGTTGAAGCTTTGGAACCGTGGTATAGGAAGTAGGCCTCGTGGCACAATCAAAAAACTTTTCAAATGGCTGCAACACCAAAAGTGCCGCCACTCTATAATTTTTTTTATTTTTTCATTTTTTTGTGTAATTGTTATAGGATTTTTAGTTTGTTCAACATTTAAATTAATTGTTATTTTCAGAATTAATAAAAAGGTATTTTTATGAAAAACCAAAAATCATTTATCGTAAATCAAAAAATCGATATATAAAAGGGAAAATTTACATGCTTTTAATTTAGGATATGAGATGTATAAATTAGGCATTTATGCTAGAATGGATGATCATGGAGTCTAGACCATTTTATTATGTATATTCTATGTCATTCTGAATACTTGGTTTTGTTGCTTTGGATTTTTGATTAAAATGAGGCCTTCGTGTCTCGTCTTTTCTCTATTTTTACTCCAAATGTAAAATCTACCTCCCACCTATGTACTTCCCCTAGGAAAAAATTCCAAGGTTTTTTGTTAGGCACAACTTTTGTAATGAGAGTAGAATTAGGTTGTGAGGTTTTCTTTTTATTTGACAAAAAGGAGCAAGTTGGAGAAAAGCAAGGAATGAAGGCCCATGAATATATGAGTAACGCATCATGTAATAGATAGGATCTATTTATCATTTTAATTTTATTCATAAGCAATCTTCATCTTAAATTCATTATAAGAATTAGATGAAGTCCTCAGATCACATATAGCTATGGGTTGTAGTCTTGTATATGATAACGAATGTGGAAAATGAACTATAGTCTTAAAATATTCCAAATCAAGGATCATTGAAATATGACATCAATGATCCCACTAAGACTTGTGCATATGATACAGACTCAAAAAGAGGATGCCTCGTTCCATGGGTATTGGTATGGAAACAATAGTGTATGTATGCGGGTGCTTATATGGAAAAAAGTATATTAAACTACCCTGCTTGGAAATTCCTAATTAGAAATATCGAATGAGAATTATTTTGTTACGATAGTGTAAGAATTAGTGCTTAGACTTGAGATACCATGGTAACCTTGTGCATGACATGTTGCACTTTGATATATTTACCAATTGCATGACAATCACAAAAGGTTTACATGGGTGTAACATCTTCATATATGGAGGTTAAAAAGTGACCAACAAAAAATCCATCACCTATCTAGATGAATAGATTAATATCCTATGTGTTCCACTATCCTTGGCCAAGGTTGGGTAGAACTTAGACGGTTTTTTAATTATTCAACATCGAGTCAAGATGCTAGGAATAGATACATAGTTATTGAGCTATTAGGGTTTTAATAAATGATCCATGTCGTAGGCTCAATCAGGAGATTAGATGAGGGAAGGATCATACTTTAAAAAACATGCATCATATATTTACATGGGTGAAGCGTAATTGAAATACAATTGATACCTTAAATAAATTTGAGGGATAAACAATCTATACCTAAATTGAATTAATGAAGAACACTCTAAAACCTTTTCAAAAATTCACTAATGCCAAAACCCCAATTCTGGTTGAATTCGCCAAGATCCCCATATGTTAATCCTCTAAGTCATATCCACACCTATCATCAATCTAATGATAGGAATCCGAGACCATCTTAGATTAGAAAGATAAGTCTTGCATTCCCTTTCCAGGTCTTACTTGGATAAATATAACAAGTCTTTACTTACAATTTAAAGACATAAGTTAAGTCTTTGATTTGAAGTTAAGACTATACAATTAATCATATTAATTAAATATAATCAAACTCTTGGATTATCTAAGATAATAAATAGGCTTCTTTGAGTGAGTGTGTGACTCCATAGATTCATGCAAATGCTAGTAGTGGGTTCACAACTCTTGTGACTTGGTCGAATAATTAATTAATTTTTTTTATTAATTAATCAAATTATTTATTCATCTTGGAATTAACCCATTTATTCCATGAACCTCACGAATCATGGCTAGAATTAAGAAACACACCATGAAGACCTAGACATAGGTGAAGGTGGCGAACCTTCCAATTAAGAATATTGTGCAAGTCCGATCCTTACGTCAACAAATCTCCTAATTGAGCCTAGGGAGCAGATTATTAGTCAAAATCCTAACAGTTTAATTCTATAAAAACATTCCTAGTATCTTGACTCATTGATGGTAATTAGAAAATCGATTTTCTAATTACTCATTCCAACCATGACCATAGATTTTAGAATTAGTAAAAGTGAAATCATAGGAGATTCGCCTACTAATATAGATAGGTGATGTATCCTTTCTTGGCTACTCACTAATCTCCCTAAATGAAGATGATGTACCTAAAAATATTCTGTTTATGATTATTATGCAATCAAAGAATAAATCGAAGTACATCATATCGATAATGACATTATAATGGGGGCTCAAGGACTATATCATGCACTATCGTAACTATTGGAAACTCCCATTTAGCAATCATATTTCCTTGGGAATTTTTGGTGGGTTATTCATTAAACTTGTTTTCCAATAAACGCCCCTATATATGCACCAGTGTCACAACACCGGTGTCTATGGAATGAGGCACCTTCTTTTTGAGCATGCATCATGTGCACAAGTTTTAAATTAGCTAGTCAATGTCCAGTCTCAAAAAGAGCTCAACTGGGAACTAGTTTTAAATCATAACAATAGAGACATGTTCTATGATCGCCATTCTCTGTGCAACCATACTCCATAGTCATATGATTTCACCTAATTCTAATAACACGAATTTAAGATGAAGATTGCCTTTTATCAATGTTTAATCAAAAAAGATAGTCTATTACAAGAGTAAAATAGCGATCACTAGTTAGCTCGATGGCCACTACTTTAGCAATCTCCCACTTGTCCGAGAGCCAATTACCCATGCACTCAGGGCCCATTTTCTCAAGATGCCTATCAAACACTCGTTGTGCCAGGGGTTTAGTTAGTGAGTCTGCTATATTTTCTACTGAGCAACCTTCTCCACTTTAATGTCACCTCTACCAATAATTTCTCAAATCAGATGGTATCGCTTCCTAATGTGCTTGGATTTTTTATGAGACCTTAGTTCTATTGCTTATAATGTAGCCCCGTTGTTATTGCAAAACTAGGTATTAGATCAACCACTAACAGAATTATGCTTGGATGAAGTTCTATATCTAAACAACTTCTTTTGCAGCATCACATGCCGCAATGTTTTCAACCTCGGTGCTAGAATCTATAGTTGTCTCTTGCTTGAAACTCTTCCAGCTAACCACACTACTATTGGTGAATATAAATCTGGATATTGACTTGTAATCATCCACATTTGATTGAAAACTATTTAGTATAATATTCCAGTTTCAACTTTCTAATGCCATAAATTAAGAACACATCCTTAATTCTTCACAAGTACTTCAGGATGTTTGCGATCCAGTGCTGCTTTTCTATATTGGACTGATATATGCTCGTGGCAATCAGAGCATATGAGACATTAGGCTTTGTACATAGCATTGCATACATAACGCTTCTTATGGCGGATGCAAAGGTACATGAACCATCTTTTCTCTTTTCTCCAGAGTCTTTAGGGACATAAACTTTAAAAGAGAAATTCTAGGACTCATCAGTAGATATCCTCTCTTAGATTCCTCCATGCTAAACCTTTGTAGCACTTTGCCTGTATACTTTAATTGTGATAATCCTAGCAACCTTCTAGATCTATCTCCATGGATCTTGATCCTCAATACAAAGGATGTTTCTTCTAAATCTTTCATGGAGAACTGTGTGGACAACCAATCCTTTGTTAACTGCAACACTCCAATGTCATTCCTAATGAGTAGAATGTCATCAATGTATAAAATTAAAATGTTAATACGTTCCCACTAACCTTCTTGTACACACATGGCTCATCCATATTCTTCAGGAAATAAAACGATTTGATTGCCTTGTCAAATCGAATGTTCTAATTTTGGAATACTTGTGTGAGTCCATAAATGGATCTCTGGAGTTTGAAAACCTTTAGCTCACTTCCTTAGGATATAAAGCCCTCTAACTACTTCACATAGATCTTTTCCTCAATTTCTCCATTGAGGCTTCACATCCTTTTGCTATATCTAGTAGTATGGCTAGCAGTTTGTGAATAAAATTAAGCATTCCAACTGGTGAAAAGGTTTTCTCATAATTAATTTCTTATTTTTGAATATAGCCCTTTGCCACCAGTTTAGCCTTATAGGTCACAGCCTCCCTATCTACTCCAATCTTTCATTTGTAGAGCCATTTGCAGCCAATGGGAATAATTCTCTCTAGTGGGATCACCAAGGCCCAAACCTTGTTAGAGTACACAGAGTCCATTTTGAATTGTATGGCTTCATTCCATTTTCCTAAATTGATGTAAAAAATTGCATCATCATATCTCTTTAGATCGATATCCAAAAGAACATCCACCTTGTTGTTCTCCAACAAAAGCCCATACTTTTAGGCTGCCTCGAGACCTTTCTAGATCTCCATAGAGGTTGTGTACTTGAAGTGTTAGAGATTAAGGGTTCAGTCACTATGGTCTCTCATGGAAATATTTGTGGCTCTTGAATTTCTTCTAGCTCCATGGTCTTATCCTTTCTATTCAATAGAAACTCCTTCTTTAAGAAGGTGGCATGCCTAAAAACAAGCACCTTTTATTCTAAGGGGTTATAGAAGTAGTACCCAATAGATTTATTTGGGTATCCCACAAACTTACATAAGATGGATTTTGCATCCAACTTATTTCCCACTTGAGACATGTATCTTATCAGATACACATACACATACCTATACATAGAATAGTCATCAGTAAGTAATGAAGTAGGAATAGTTCCCTCATGCACTAACACTTAGTGGTCTACATATATTTGAGTGGATTAATTCCAATATATCAGTGGCTTGCTCTACTTGACTAATAAATGGTGATTTGGCCATCTTTCCCTTAAGGTAGAATCACATGTTGGCATTTCTTCCATGTCCATAAGGTCAAGAAGTTGTGCCATCTTGTGAACTCTTTTTTAGAGATATGATCTAATCTAGCATGCCACATATATGTCGAGGTTTGATTATCAAGTTTTCATTTGTTACTTTGTTGAATATGCATGGAATTTTGGGGTTGAATAGTGTATAAATCATTTGTCAATATTCCCACATATAATAAAAATGAATCAAGGTAAATGGAATAACTTCCATCTTTTATTAAAACACTAAAACCTTCTATATATAAAATATGAAGAGACAATGTTCTTTATTAATTAGGGAACATAAAGAAAATTATTTAAAACTATTTTATGTTTACCACCTAATGCTAAATGGACAGTCCTTATGGCTAACGCAATAACTTTTACTCCACTCCCCAGCCAAAGGGTTGTCTCTCCTTCACTCAGCTCCTTATTTCTTATCATCACCTGCAAGCTATTGCAAGTCATACGAAATTTGAAAAGCTCCTTTGAGACAAAGTACTATACTTGTCTCATGTGCTCACCATACAACTCTTGTAGGTGAAGTAGGATATCGGCAGCCTGTGCCAATACCCTCATGCTGCCTCTAAAGTTCATTCTACATAGATGCTAATATGTAGAAACTAGCTTGCACATTATCATTATCTTGTTTATGATGTTAACAAGCTCCTCCTCAGTGGCATCCGCTAGAGGTTCTGCCGATGGCACAACATTGAGGACGTAAGCCCTATTTTCATATTGCAATGGAATTCGAAGGTTTCTTAGCCAATCAACAAAATTAGGACCAGTTCATTTATTGGTATCCAAGATGGATGCAAGTGGATTTTAACCATTATTTCTAAATAATAATACGAAGCAATAAAATAAGCATTCACTCAATTTAAATATTCATTTACAATAAGCTCTTTTATAATAAATATCTCCCACTATTTTATTCGAATTTCATCACCCTCATGATGGAACTTTAGGAAATCCAATTTTCTAGTGGGCTTAAAACCAAATTGACTTTGTCATTCACCCCAATAATATGAACCCATATGACAAAGGCAAAAAGTAGGCAACACATTGCCAATTACATCACTATGCAATCTATATGTACCAATAATATGAGCCCATATGGTAATCAATGTCAAATGCAACCCATCAAAACATCCATATATGTGAAACCCCTAAATGTTCCATGACTCCTGGCCAACATTTAGAAGCCCCACTCCATGGGCAACACTACGCTAAGTGGTGATCACAACACTCCTTACTTAGCACATCTCACGACTCGTAGCCAATACACTAAGCTCAGCAGCTTATCACATGTCACTACTTTTTAATGGAAAGCATGAACATTTGGGCCTTGCTCAATATTGCCCATTTATGTTTGATAAAAACCTTTAAAGTTTAACATCTAAGGTTTTTGAACTTGAATTTTAATTCAAGTAAGGGAAACACATTGGTTTGTTTCATATGTAAGGTCTCATCTTCTGATTATCCTGTTTTATATTATTATCCTAATAATTGCAAGTAAGATAGAGAATCATAAGAAAAAAAATATTAAACATTCATAACTTGCATCTCATACATACTACCTAACTAATCATGGGACTTTTATTCCTATACAATCTACTCGAGCCAAAGTGGATCAATAGTTAATTTACGGTGATAATTAAAATGATAATATTCCTACCTATTACATATATGCATCCCATGCACACATGGGTCTTCTTTCTCGTTTCTCCATCTTGCTCCTTTTTCTTGTATTATCTACCAAAAATACAAATACAAAACCTCACTAATTACAATTACTGTCTTATAACATTCCTTGGATCAAGCCCACGGGCATGTATACAGGAGAGATATAGAAAATACATTGAGAAAAATAGAGAGAGACTCACAGGACTCATTTTAATTAAAACCTGAAAACCTAAAAATAAATTCAATTGCATTGGTCATAGCTCCTATGATGATCCATTCACAACATGTTTAATTATAATAATAAAAATCATGTAATTTACTATTCCTTTCATGTTCTAGTTTTAAAATTGGGATTCATAATTTCAAATTTCCAAATAAAACAATGTTTATTCATTCAAAATTAATAATTTAATTCTGAAATGGATTTTAAAATTTTGAAAATTTGAGAAAAATCGAATCTAGTACCAGACCTAATAGCCTCACTGCATCCAACAATTATGCCACAGTGCTGGGTGGTTAGTGATGCGACACTTTAGAACTTTTTTCGATCACGCCCTGGCTCCAATTAAACCATACATAAAATATTTCATCACACATTAAGGACAATTTAAAATGCATAATTTTTTATAAAAAAAGTAGTGGGTAAAGCGGTGGGTATCCATCATGTATTAACAACATAGGCTCTTATACCACTGTTGGGTTCCTAATACCATGAGAACCCAAGCACAATGGATTTTAATATTAAAACAACATGCATCAAATATATATATAGGTGTTTCGGGTTCGTTGTGATTTGATCGATTATACATAATTGAAATACGATTGATACCCTAAATAAATTCAAGGGATAAGCAATTTATACTTGAATTGAATTAAAGAAGAATACTCTAAAACCTTTTCAAAACTTCATCAATCTCCTATCCAGCTGGTTGAATTCGCCAAGATCTTCTAAGAGTTGATCCTCTAAGTCATATCCACACCTCGAATGCCCACTTGTAATTTAGCCTATGTTAGTAGACTAGAATTCGATAATTCGTATCAAAATTTATGTTGGGGTTTTTGGAATGAATGTAAATCACTATTTACTATTGGGTATTTGATCAACTCTTAATTCAACAAGGTCAAAGAAGAATTGATCAAAAGAACTAGGAGAAGAGAGTGTTTTTCTCGTCTTTGAGAGAGAGAGAGATGGCCAAATTTTGCAAGAATAAATCTTGTAATTTTTGGCCATAGGGTAGGGGCTTTTATAACTCCCCTATCTCCAATCATATGGCAACAATCCAAGACCATCTTGGATTCTAAAAGGTATATCTTTCATCCCCTTTCCAAGTCTTACTTGGAAGAATATAACAAGTCTTTAATTCCATATTAAAGACATAAGGTAAGTCTTTAATTCCAAGTTAAAGACTTATGCTAAGTCTATAATTCTAATCAAATATTTAATCTCTTAGTTAATCTTGGAATTTAATTCTTAATTAAATTCCTCACGGGTTTCCTACAAGCCAATACCTAATGGGCCTTGGTCTAAAATAATTAAACTTAATTTAATTGATCCAATCAATTAAGTTCATTCATCCAATGAATTATAAAAACCCATAATTAATTATTCCAAACAATTAATTACTTGTTTCATGATGGTCTACCTAATCTAATTAAGTCAATTAATTGATCTAAGTAATCAATTGAATTAATTCAACACTTAAATTAAGCAAGCCTTATTTAATTAATCTTATAAAGTAAATATAATCCAACTCTTAGAGTATCTACTTAAACAACAAATGAGCTTCTCTGAGTTAGTGTGTGACCCCTTAGGTTCACCCATATGCTAGTAATGGACTCACAACTCTTGTGACTTTGTCAAATAATTAATTTAATTATTCTTGATTAATTTTTAAACTTAATTAATCATCTTAGAACTAACCCATTAATTCTAAAAATCTCACAATTCATGATTAGCATCTAGCAACACGGAATGAAGACCTAGACATAGGCGAAGTTGGTGAACTCTTTCAATTATGAATACCATGCAAGTCTAGTCCTTAAGTCAACTAATCTTTCAATTGAGCTTGAGGCACAAATTATTAGTCAAAATTCTAATAGCTCAATTCTATGAAAACACTCCAAGTAATTTGAGTTGTTGATGTTAATTCAAAATCCATTTCGTAATTACTAATCCCAACCATAGCCATGGATTTTAGAATCAAGTACAGTAAAATTATAGGAGGTTAGCCTACTCATTTAGATGGTGTCGTATTCTTTGTTGTCCACTTATTAATCTCCATAATCAAAGATGATGCATATAAAATATCCCTTGTTATACAATTAGAGAATAAATCAAAGTACATCATGTTGAGAATAAGATTACAATAGTGCCTCAAGTCAAAGGACTATATGATACATTATCATAATGATTGGAAACTTCCTATTTCATAATCATATTTCCATTAGAATTTTTTGTGGGGTTGTTTAGTGAACTTGTTTTTGAATAAGCACTTGTATATATACACTAGTGTCACAACACCAGTTTTTGAATAAGCACTCGTATCCAGTCTCGAAAAACCCTCGACTTGGAACTAGTTTAAGATCACGATCATGGAGGCATGTTCTATATTGCCATCTTATGCACGACATGCCCTATAGTCATATATGATCTAGGGATTTCATCCAATTCAATTAACATGAATTTAAGATGAAGATTATATTTTCTTAATGTTTAATCAAAAAAGAGAGTCTATTACAAGTATATAATAATGGCCACTGGTTGGCTCGTCGAACATTACCCTAACACTTACATAGTATTCGTAATTAGAATAGGTTCGCACTTCAGCTAAGACTAAGAGTTATGATGGACTACTAGGTGTTTCACAGGACTTGTTGGATCTTAAAATTAATAGTTACTTTCGAAAGGATTAATTAATTGTGAGCTTACGACTAGATTAGAGTGAACCTGGGTCACACACTAAGTTGGAAAGAATAGACTAGTAGTTAGGATATATCCAAGGGATGGATCAAATCAATTAATTGAGATTAATTAACTTGGGCTCAAATTGATTAAAGGAGTTTAATTATTTTATTTAATTAAATAATATAATTATTTAATTAGACCTAATAAGATTAAGGAGTCCATGCGGAGCTAATTAATTATATGATATAATCAATTAATTAAGTAGGGTATTAATTATTTTAAGGGGTTAAATTAATTTATTGGATTAAAGAATATAATTATTTAATCGAACCTAATATGATTAGAAGCCCCACATAATAAAGTTAATTAATTGATATGATCAACTAGTTAAATTGGTCATATTAAATAATAAGATTATTTAATTGGTTCTAATATGATTAGAAAGCCCAAGAAGAACCAATTAATTAATTAATTGGATTAATTAATTAAGTTGGGCTTATTTCATTAATGGGGATCAATTAATTGGAGTTAATTAAATTAATTAAAGTCCAAGCCCAATCTAATGGGCTCATAGGATGCCCATTGAGAAGCTTAATTACAAAAATTAAACTTGTCTTAGACTTTGATGGAAAGAATGAATCAAATAAGGAAATGAGCAAGTTGAAACCTCATGGGTTCAATTCTTCTATTCACTAGTTCATTTAAGAATTTAACTCCACAAATTCTAGTATAGTATCGGCCTTTTGAATCTACTATCATAGATTCCATTGGTGTGGAAAACTCTAATGTGTGGATACGCTTAGAGAAGTAAAACTTAGAATACACTTAGAGAAGTAACACTTAGAACTCTAAGCGAACTGTTTCCAATAAGAGGGGTATGGAATCAAGATTCGTTAAAGCAGTTCACAGATAGATTCAAGATTCATAATTCAAGAAGGAGTTCATGGAAAGAATGATTTAGATTATTACAAGCATCTTCTTTAGACAGAGTGCAAATTTAGGTAAAGGTTTCTAAAACTTTCCTGCTAGGTAGTAGAAAATGTACAACTGAGTAATTACGAAAGGTTTCTAGGATTCGTTTTTATTAGATATGATGTAATGCATGTTTTTGTTATTGAAAAGTCTTTAATTCTACTGCATATTCATTTCCCGAAATCATGCAAATCCAATAGTGGTATCAGAGCCAAAATTTGTGTGTTTGTAATACCTTTGGACAATATTTATTTAATTTATGAGAAATTAAATATTAATATGTGTGGTTGATATTGAATCAATAAATTTCTTTGTTTGGGATCATGTGTTTATTATTGTCAAGTGTTGAAATAGAAAAACAAAACAAAATAAATAAAAAAGGCCAAAAATCCATGCACACAATACCCAGCAGGGCATTGGCGTTATGGCGCCAACGTTGTTAGGGCACTAGATCTGTGGCGCCAGTTAGAGGCATCACAACGCCAGTCGAAACTACTGCGACAATAGTGTTTCACCAATTGGAGGCATCACAACACCAGTCGGAACTGCTGCGACAATAGTGTTTCAATTGCCCAACACACACGAATGCCTCTTTTGTTCTGTCTAATCACGTTATTGTTATGCAATTATTTTTTTTTAATTGTTAAAACATGAAAGAAGATCAAAATGAAATGAATTACCACAAGAGTTGATTTCTTAATTCAAGAATATGATTCTTGAGTTCAAGATATCATGTTTTGCATTCAAGAATTTGATTCTTCAATTCAAGACTTCAAGATTTGTGAGATCTTGATTCAAAAACTTCAAGATTTATGAAATCCTAAAATTATTGAATTGATGGTAATAATAAAATCAAGTAAGTTGATTTCTTGATCAAAAAGATTAGTTTCTTGATTAAGTTTTTCCAAGATTTTTGATAAGATTAAGAAATTAAAAATTCTTGATGGTGGTCAAGAAAAGAGGCAAAAGTTTTAGACTTATGCCTTTTTTATTTTGACATGCAAACATTACACAAAAATTGGTTTTCAAAATTAAAATTAATAATTAATTTTTTAAAAATTATTTTTCTTTAAAAATCAAGAATTTTGATCCCAAATTTGAAAGAAATTGCATATAACGTAATGGATAAATTTACATGTTTTCATTATCATGTGATGATTTATGTTAAGCATGCTAGTTATATGATCATGGAGCCTAGGCCAATGTGATTGGTTTGATTTTATGCATGATTGGTTATTTTTTGGGTTTTAATTAAAATAAGTCATGTGAGTCTCGTCTTTCTTTGCTTTTTATTATAAATATACTTCTATCTCTCTTCTATATACCTTCTATTAAAATTGTTCTAAGGTTTCTTTTAGTTTTATCACATGTAATGAAAGTAGAATTAAGCAGTAAGGTTTATTTTTGTAATTTGGCAAAAAATACAAGAAGATGGAATGAAGACAATTGGAAACATGCTATGATGAAGCTCTCACTCAAATCAGGCATGTCACATTCTTAAAATCATATGAATCTTAGTCCAATCTTATCTAAATGCCTAACTTGCACACCACAAGACAATCACTCTCCAAAAAATACATTATAGTAATTTGCACATTCGGCTAGCATCTTACATGACTATGTATCTAACCAATATGCATTATTGAATTATGACATAGAAATAACATAATTGGATGAACATGTTTAATTATTATTTATGCTCCCATTGTGCCTTAACATGTATTAATACATGAAATATGAGATCAAACTTTTATTTATTGATGTAACATATTCCTTAAGTGACTTTTTGGAGTGAAAATCTTGGTATCTCAATTAAAAAAAATTGATGTGTTAAAAGTCCATGAAATGAATTATTTGTAATACTCCATACTAGTTAAATGGTAAAATAATTATTTGCTTAAAATGTCACATTTGGCTAAGAACTAAGTATGCAAAATATTGTAATTTGATTGGTAGGTTGACTAAATTGCATGAAATCATTCTAAACAACATTGTACTTGATTATAATATGAAATTATCATCTCCCTAGCCCATAAGCGTGGTTTTGGCATGAGAAGACACCAAACATGAGGCAACCAATCACCACCCTTCTCTTACCACTCTTTGAAAGTCAACAAAATTATTTTTATCCATATTTTCTTGTAGAAGCTCCTCAAAATGACCAGCCCTTATTCTCCAAAGTTTTTTCCAAATTTTTACCCTCTCATACTGACAAAGGTTGAATCCAATCCATAAGAATCCATAGAACATAAACTAGAGCAAGTTTCTACCCTTTTAAGCTTGAAAATCATTAATTTTGATGTTTAATTCCAATCTAATCAAGGTATATTCTTTTTCAATATCTCTTATGATAAATTTATGGTATCTTGGATGGTTACATGTTTTAGTATCTTTTTGTATGAATAAAAACGCAAGTGGGATAGACTTGAAGCCAAAACCAAACTAGTTAAGCTAGTTTCTAGCAAAGTTGATAGCTTTATGAAATATGATTAATATACTTCTTCCTATTAATATTGTAATGCCTATATTGTGTTTGGAAGTTCCTATAAATGATAGTGAATAATGGCGATTAGTTTACTTAATTAGTGGTTAGATTCAATTTAAGTTAGAACTGAGTTTACACCATGTTAATTAGGATATTTTGGATTGTGTTCAAGGTTTGGGGGCTACCCTAATATTTTGTGTTTGAATTATTAGTGATTTAGTGGATGCCCTAATGTTTAATATCTTAAATTACTAGTATATATGGAGTATGTTTTGTTTTTTAACGCATGTAATCATATGTAATTATTTACAAAAGATTATAAAGTGTATATAATTTTAATTAGAATAGATTATGTAATTTATTAAAAGGATATTTAAAGGTACATAATTTAATTATGTTAGGCCTTTAACACATCATACCTTCCAAAGAGACTCACCTTTTCACTTCTTAGCACAAAGCGAACTTGAGGTAACTTTAATCTTTCATTTGTTGTCTCACAAGAATCATATAACATTTTTCATATTTAAATGTGAATGTCATTATTTGACAAATGATGTAATGTTTGATGCATTCATGGTTCATGAAGCATGATACTATCAA
This sequence comes from Paulownia fortunei, assembly GCA_019321725.1. Lineage (NCBI taxonomy): Eukaryota > Viridiplantae > Streptophyta > Magnoliopsida > Lamiales > Paulowniaceae > Paulownia > Paulownia fortunei. Next base: position 13,460,614 of record CM033113.1, on the reverse strand, counting down.
GAATAAAATTAGTTTTTTAAAAAAGAAGTACGGTATTTGATTGATGGTCAGGTAGGCAAGAGAAGTGGGAGGGAACGACGAACCCAATAAAAGGTGGAAAACACTTGAGTTTGAAAAACCAATATAGAAAAACCACTATAAATGAGATAGAATATGATGTTGAAAGACCAAGTATGGAAACCCCATATTATTTCTCTTATTGGCCATGGTACTTGATTGATGGTCAGGTAGGCAAGAGAAGTGGGAGAGAACGACGGACCCAATAAAAAGTGGCAAATACTTAAGGTTGAAAAACCAAGATAGAAAAACCACTATAAATGAGATAGAATATGAGGTTGAAAAACCAAGTATGTAAACCCCATATTATTTCTCTTATTGGCCAATCATTAAAATAGGTTTTTGAAAACTAAGGTCTTATCATTATCAGTTAAGTACCACACTTCAAAGGCCCGAAATAATGATTTATGAAAGAAAGTTATTGAATTGATCACTATTTTTAATGATTGATTAAATTGCATGTACTATATTTGTTATTGCATCAATTTCACCTTACTAAGCCTTTAGCTCATTAGATTCTTGTGATGCAGGTAAAAAATTACATGTTTAGAGCTTGACTTAGTCTCCAAAATGGTCAGATAGAGATTTGTTCATATGCCATGTTTCGAGCAGTTTTATAACCTATTTTGAAAATTTTGTTTTTGTTTTAAATAAGCCGCTCAGTTATGGTTTTGTAAATAGATGTGTTAATCTATAGAAGGGACAACAGCATCATGTGCTCAATTTTAATTTATGTAAATGGTGTGTATAAAATGAAATGAAACAACAAATAAATTCAAGTTTTTTTCCAAATATAACCAAAAAGGAAACTTTTTATCAAAACCATAACTCTAGTATTGATAAAATGTTAACATTTCTTAACTTAAATATATCAGCTTGTTAGGCTCTATAGTTTGGTTAAGGGGTGTTACAGTTTGTAGTATCAGAGTGGAGGTTTAGTCATTCATAAAGATAGAAAAAGGCATATGAACATATCCTAGTTGGGAAACTCGATCAACTATTTATTTATTTGCTTTTATGTTTACTTGATTAGATCTCATTTATGTTATTGTCATGATTATGCATTTATTATTGGCTAATGAATGGAATGAGATTGGGCAATGTATAGTAGGTCATGGCACTAAATAGATAGACAAGGGATGATCATGAGGGTAATCTTAGTTTGGTGGGTAATTTGACTGATCTTATTCAATAATAGACTAGAACGTACTATAAACAAATACAATAATTGCTAGATATGCAACAAATAAACCAAGAATAAAATCAACTTTCTCCACCACAAGCTCGATAGGATACTTCACAAGCTATGTATGAGAAATTTAGGAAGATATAACCTATTGATATTAATGGTGGGTCTGATCCCATAGTTGCAGAGGAATAGGTGAAATCATTGAACATTATCTTTGACTACATGCGTATTGATGATGCTAAGAAGGTACTCTGTGTAATTTTCTTGTTGAAGAAATATGCTAAAACCTGATGGAAAGGAGTTAAGCTTGCAGTGAATATGGAAGAATTAACTTGGGAGAGATTTAAAATAATCTTTTATGATAAGTATTTAACTAGGGATGCTAGGTCACTCAAAGTAAAAGAACTCTTGGAGTTAAAACAAGAAGGGATGTTTGTATGTGATTAAATGAGAAAATTTGAAGATAGTTGCAAGAATGTGTCATACATCGCCAAAGACAACAATGAGAAGATGGATCATTTCCTAAGGGGCCTTAATCCTAAAATCAGAAGAGATATGAGAATGTCTTCAACAACAGAGTTAGGGAATTGTGGACAAGGCCCTGTGGCTGACTTAGATGAGAAAGAGATTGAGAAGTCCTATCAACAAAAGAAGCAAATATTTACTCCAAGAAATCTAAACCAGTGGAAGAAAGGAGAGCAAAAATTAGGCCAAAAAAATGAAAAACATCCTAGAGTTGAGTAGACTTCTGCTATGGTGGAAAGGCCTAAATGTGCTAAGTGTGGGAAGAATTATTTTAGGGAATACTTTAGGTGTACTAATCGTTTCTTTAAGTGTAAGAAGTCTGGACATATAGCAAAGGATTGACCAACAATGCAGGGGAGAGTTCAAGGGAGAGTATATGCAATGACACAAGAACAATTTAATGTAGATGCTTCCATAGTCATAAGTACTATTTTAATTTTTGGGATACCTGTAATTACATTGATAGATTCAATGTCTACACATACATTTGCATCAAATGTACTTGTGAGAAAATTGGGCATTACAGCAGATTTATTAAAAAAATAAGGAACAGTATGACAGTTTCATCTGGGGAAGAAATGGATTCCAGCCAAATATTAAGGGCATGCTCTATTCAAATTAGTGATAGGACACTCTATGTGGATCTTGTTGTTTTACTAATACCAAATTTTTTGTGGTTATTCTGGGTATGAATTAGCTCACCAAATATCATGCAACAATTGATTGTAACAAGAAGATTATGATTTTTCAGCCACCTGGGGAATAACAGTTTGTGTTTAGTGATACCTCATTCTCGTATTCCTTGCCAATTATAATTGCTTTGAATTATAACTGCTTTGAAAGCTAAAAAGATGTTGAATAAAGGCTGTGTTGGATATTTGGCAAGTGTTCTGGACACTTCAGTTAAAGCATAATTGAAGCCAGAAAATGTAGATATGGTTCAAAAATTTCTTGAGGTATTTTCAAATGATTTACCAGGACTGCCAACAGATCGAAAGATTGAATTTATGATTAATGTTATGTCAGGGACTACCCCTATTTCTAAAGCACCACACTGAATAGCACTAAAGAGTTGAAAAAGTTAAAAGTTCAATTACAAGAATTCTTTGATAAGGGTTTCATTCGCCTTAGTTATTCTCCTTGGGAAGTACTAGTGTTGTTCATGAAAAATAAGGATTGTACATTGATTATAGGGAGTTGAATAAAGTAACAGTCAAGAATAAGTATCCACTTCTAAGAATAGATGATATGTTTGATCAATTGTTGGGAGCATCAGTATTTTCTAAGATTGATTTTGTCACAACCTCAAAAATATGTATACATATATATAAACAACCTATGCAACATAGTTTGTGCATGTATTCATTTGTATAAAAAAAAACAGTTAGTTAGTTTGATAAAACACTAATAAAAGTAAAGTGTTTTCACATCCTATAGCACTGTATATACGTAGATAGTTATTTCAATAATAACAAGGTCTATCAAAATAATCACAAACTCAAACTCATTGACGATGGGGTTTTGAAAGTGATAAATAGGATAAAGTCACTAATATAATATAATAAGACTTTAAAATCAAAAGCACAACGCACAAAATAGCCTAACAAGTCGTCATCCCTATACGTTGATCTTTGAAAGCCTGTAGGAACTCTACTGCTAGCCAGTAAACCAGAGGTCTTAGGGTCACACATCTTTATGAAAAGTGGTATTTCTATTTTGGGAGTTTTCTAATGGTTGGAAATTAATTAATTATTAATGATTAATTAATTAATTAATTAAGGGTTTTATTTAATTTAATGATTAAATTAAATTATTCAATTGAATAATTGAATTATTTAATTGGACATATTTTGATAAGAAAGCCCAATTGGAGTAAATTCAAATTAATGAATTGGATTTATTAATATAGGATTAAATCAATTCGATTGATATACGGACTTTTTAAGTCCAAACCCAAAAATTAAAGTTGATCACTTTGGAAGCCCACTAGAATATGAAGAGGTCAATTAAAATAAATATAATTTATTTAATTAATATATTTATATATAAATAAGTAAATAGTGGCTGATTTTTATGTGATTAAAATCAGCCACTAGGATTTTTATTATATATATATATATTTATGATATTTATCTATCTTAATATTATTTGAAGAGTTCAAATAAATATCAAGAATATATGTAAATAATTTTTTATGACTAATATAGTTTCAAATAAGTTCACATATGTTCGAAAGAAATGATAAGATTTGTTACTAGATTTAGAATATTTCCCATATCACACTTGGAGGTCATTCATGACTGATAAAACTCTTCAAATATTAGAGAATGAAATAGTCAGCCCTTATATATAGGGAAAGGACCAAAAATTCCATCTTGTCTTCTATTTTTCTCTAAGAAAAATAAAAGAAAAGGGTTTCTTGAAAATCTTGTTTTCTTGTTTTTTTTTAAAAATTATTTTCTTGATATTCTCTTGATATCAATATTTTCAGAACTTAAAGAATTCATCTTTATTATTTTTGATAGCTTGTTCTTAATCCATTAATTGGGTTAAAGGGAAAAATTTACTCTGGATCTTGTTTAGAAAATGATTTTAAGGATACTAACGAATCCTTTTAATCGGTATTACTTTTTATATTGTGGACATGATAGAGGGAAGATATATAGATCCCAGCGAGATTGATAAGCCAAGAATATAGAAATTGATATCTTCATTCCCTACAACAACCAAAATGTTCAAATGTATAAATCCAAAATTTAATATATTTATTTATATATTTACTTGAACAAGCGCAATTGTTAGAATCACTTTCAAATTAAGGGGATGTGTTTATCTGATAAATCCTTTTAATTATAAAAAAACTATTTTTTGATGTGCTTGCTCCTACGATTATACCGAACCCAACATGAACTACATGAGCTAATGCTTAATAATAAAAATTATGCATGCTAAGAGTATGATATAAAATTTTATGCAACTCATCTCTAAGATTTGATGCTAGAATTGTGTCATAATGAGTACTTATAAATCTAAGAGTTTTGTTTGAGAATCACTTCATTTTATTAGACCTTTGGCACACCTACTATACATCGGAAAGTGCTTTGCAAAATATCAATAATCAAATGGACAATAACAGATTGATACAGTCGAGTGGGCCATCCTCCTATAACCCCCAGAGGTACAATCCTTGTCTTTCCCTGTGATCACTCAAAAAGGTGCAACATCGATCATAACAAAGGCACGGTTAAGTGGACCATCCTCCCGTGATCACCAAAGGTCCACCCCATGTCTTCTCTTGTGATCCACCACAAAGTATCCCACTTATGATAACTAAAATGTCACATAAGCATGCCACACATGCCTCGGTGCACTAGTAGTGGCCAATAAACATCCTTATACATGAAAAATTATTTCTCAAATCAAATGGTGCATGCAAGAACCTCAACTATACCCGTATGTCATGCATGTTCATACAAATGCCCATGAATAGTGCATTTAATATTAAATGCAAGTCATCTTGCTCTCAACATGTTTCAAGAATCATGAGCCTCTTAAGGTGCATAATATACTTTTCATCCAATCAATTTAAATATCATCAACACATGAGGTATAAATAATTCAAGACATACTATGTTTACGCAATGTAGTTGGAAATGAATCTTTAATTACTTTTTACTTAATTGCTGGTTTATTCTAGATTTGTTTAGTGTTCCTCTCCAACCTTAGATGAAAAATTGCCAGTAATATTACCCAACATCAAGCACCATTCCCAATTTGACAAGTTGAAAGCATAAAATCTCATATTAAGTTCTTAAACACCAAACTATTTAGGTAACAATCAAGCTTTTACAGATTAGAGCCCAATATAGTCCCTCAAATTAATTTATCATCTTAGATATATGAAACATCATGTAATTGAAGTATTATAACTATTATAGCATGCACCTAATTGTTAGAACTCAACCGCAATATGTTTAGGTTGAAACATGCTAAGTTATCAAATGGAATAGATTCACATTTTCATATTTTCTTCTTGTCCAATTTAGTTACATGATAATTTTGACATCCTTAAGCATATCCAATTACTCCCAATTTTTTACCACACTTATATGACATGTAGATAAATGTAACCATATTATATAATATCCAAAACCCACTGATTTAACTCAGCAAACCAGGCCCCTTTATCACAACACAAAAACTGCAAGTTCTATCATGACAGTTTTGAGTGTCTCTTCAAATATCAAACCATATTTTAATTTATAACCTCTCCAAACTTACATAAATCATCTAAAATCATCTATAAACACATATATGGTGAAATATATAGGTTTTAATCAATTTATTATACATATATAAAGCATCAAATACTTAAAAATCAGCAAGTATACAGTTTCTATCCCAAGTGATTTCTGTTGTGATTTTGCAGCTAACAATACTTATTTTGTGAATTATAAGATCATAAATAATATCCTAACATGATTATAAACAATAAAAAAAGCTTTATAAATCTTAAAACCTCAAACAATTTAAGAACTGAAATAAAAAACATGAGTTAAGCCCACATATGCACACTTTTAAGCCTCTACTTGCTCCTACTTACTTCCCTTTGCTTCCTTCACTTTTTCTTTACTTGGAATCACTTGAGAGGAACTTATAAAATTAAATATGGAGGTTTGAAAGGTGAAATTGCTCAAAAAATGGTTTTTGGTCATGGTTCAATGCTTAGAAATAAAGAAAACTTGAGGTGGTAGCTTGTGGGCTTAAGCTTGAGGTAGCAAAGCTTGAGGTGTCAAGTGGTGGTTCAAATCTAATATTATACACAACTTATACAACTCTAATCTAGTGTTTTTCAATATTTATTTATCTATTTATAATATATTTTAATTGTCATATGTTCGGATAATAAATTCTACCATATTTTCTTAATCGTTCATTCAATCTCTAAACCGATAGATATTCGATTCTTAAATGATTGTCTAGTTTGCATTTTTAAAATCATATGCACATATGGACCATGCACATATGGACCTTGTAATATGACACTTAAATCACATTATATCATATCTAATTGTCACACCCCTTAACCTAATTACAGAGCCTAAACAAGCTGATACAGTTAAGTCAAGAAATATTAACTTTTCATCATTACTAGAATTATGGTTTTTATTAAAAGTTCCCATTTTTAGCTATAAGAGAAAGAGCTTGAATTATTTTAAACACACCATATACATATATCAAAACTGAGTACAACTATTTTTCTTTATAAAACCATAACAGATCGGTTTATTTAAAAATAAAATAGAGTTTTCAAAACATGATACAAAATAGCTCGAAGCATGGCATATGAACAAATCTCTGTCCAACCACTCTAGAGACTCAGTCAACCTCTAAACCTGTACATTACCACCTGCATCACATGAATCTAATGAGCTAAAGGCTCAGTAAGGTAAAACTGATGTAATAACAAATAACGTACATACAAATCACATAATGATTAAATGCAATATTTAATTTAATAACTCTCTTTCATAAATTATTCTTTAGGGCCCTTGAAATGTGGTACCTAACTAATAGCGATAGACTATGGTTTTCGAAACTTGTTCATAATGATTGGCTAATAAGAGAACTAATATGGGGTTTCCATACTTGGTCTTTTAACCTCAGGTATTAGCCGTATTCTATCTCATTCATTGTAGCTTTCCTATACTGATTTTTCAACCTCAAGTATTTGCCGCCATTTGTTGAGTCTGCTAGTCCCTCCCACGTCCCTTGTCTACCCAACCATCAATCAAGTACCATACTTCCTTTTCAAAAACGTAATTATATTATTAGTAGTGTCATGCTTCATGAACCATAAATGCATCAAACATTGCATCATTTGACAAATAATAACAATCACATTAAAACATGAACAACATTATATGATTCTTGTGATATAGCAAATGAAAGCTTCAACTTACCTCAAGTCCACTTTGTGGAAAGTGAAAAGACCAATCTCTTTGGAAGATAGGATGTGTTAAAGGCCTAACATAATCAAATCATGTACCATTTAATATCCTTTTTATAAATCATTTAGTCTATTCTAGTTAAAATTCATATACACTTTTCAATCTTTTGTAAATAACTTCATATCAATTACATAACCTTAAAAACAATGCATACTCCATATTTTACTACTAATTCAAGACATTAAATATTAGGAAAGCCATTAAATAACTAATAATTCAAACATAATAATTAGGGTAGCCCCTAAAATATGCACACAATCCAAATTAACATGACGTAAATTTGGTTCTAACTTAAATTGATTGTACCCTTCAATTAAGCAAACTAATTGCTATTGTTTTCAATCATTAAAAGAAACTTCCAAACATAATATAAGCATTATAAAATCAATAGAAATAAGTAAATTAAACAATTTCACAAGACTATCAATTTTGCTAAAAATTAGCTTAACTAGCTTGGTTTTGGCTTCAAGTGTAACTTACTTAAGTTTTCAATCATACAAAAGCATACTAAAACATGTAACCATCCAAGATACTACAAATTCATCATAAGAAACATTGAAAAAGAATATACCTTGATTAAGTTGGAATTAAGCTTCAAAATCAACGGTTTTAAGCTTAAAAGGATGGAAACTTGTTCTAGCTTGTGTTTTATGGATTCTTATGGATTAAATTCAATTTGTGTGAGTATGAGAGTGTAGAAATTTGGGAAAAACTTAGGATAATAAGGGCTGGTCATTTTTGAGGTGCTTCCATAAGAAATATGGATGAAATGATTTCTTTGGCCTTTCAAATAGAGGTAAGTGGAGGGTGATGATTGGTTGCATCATGCTTGGTGTCTTATCATGCCAAAAGCCATGTTCATGGGCTAAGAAGATGACAAAAATTGATGCTTTGGTGTTACAATCAAGTGCAATGCGGTTTAGAATGGTTTTATGCAACCTAGTCAACCAACTAATCAAATTGCACCATTTTGCATACCTTTAGTTCTTAGCCAAATGTAACATATTTCAAGTAAATATTTAGGCAATTAATCACTTTATCATATAACTAGTATGGAGCAATACAAATAATTCATTTCATGGCCATTCAACACATCAATCTTCCTTAACCAAGATGCCGAGCTTTTCACTGCAAAAAGGGCACTTAAGGAATATGTTAAATCGAGAAATGAAAGTTTGATCTCATATTTTATGTACTAATGTATGTTAAAGCATAACTGAAGCATATAATAATAATTATTCATGTTCGTGCAATCATGCTATTTGTATGCCATAATTCGATAATGCATATTGATTAGATGTATATTCATGCAAGATGCTTATTATTGGCTATGTAGGAGAGAATTGAGAATTGGGCATTATACTAATATCCCAATTATGTTAATTTATGGATGTATACTTTTTAAACACCTTGATCTAATTGAATTAAATCATATAAGCTTACTAGTAGTACTTTTAAAACTTCCAGAATTATAACATATAACCTATGAATATCCAATATATTTACCAATCTATTCTTTTTTTTTCATATGTAAATGTAAAATTACTTAATTAGGTTATAAGATCTCAACTACTAACATCGTGTGATAGCATTAGAGGTCTAACAATTAAGAATGCTATATAAGATGATGTAAATGTTAATGCACATTAGCATAGAAGTAGCATGTAATGCATGAATCACATTGGCCAAGTGAGTAGTGTGGCACTTGGGTATTACATCCTCCCCTCATTATTAAAATTTCACCCTTGAAATTTACTTACCGAAATAGTTCTGGATACTTAATTTTCATATCATCTTCCCTTTCCCAAGTAGCTTCTTCTATTGACCGATCTCTCCATAATACTTTAACCAATAAGATCTTTTTATTTTTGAGTTGTTTTACTTCTCAGAGAAGAATTTTTATAGGTCTTTCCCTTTCCCAGTTCTATAGGTTCATTCTTCAGAATAAGTGATGAATTTTCAATATATTTTCTCAACATGGCTACATAAAACATATTATGCACCTGAGACGTTGATGTCGGTAGGTTAAGTTTGTAAGCAGCATCCCCAATTCGCTCAATAATATAAAATGGATTGATATATCTAGGACCAAGCTTTCCTTTCTTTCCAAACCACATAATCCCTTTCGCTGGAGATACCTTCAAAAATACCTAATCTCCTACTACAACTTCTAACATTCTTCTTCTTTGATCTGCATAACTTTTCTCTCGACTCTGGGTAGTCTGCATTCTTTGTCGAATTTGTGTATAAGTTCTGTCATTTCATGAATTATATTTGGGCCCAAAAGCTTTTTCTCACCAACCTCATCCTATTGAACTAGAGATCTACGTTTTATGCCATATAATGCTTCGTAGAGGGTCATTCCAATAGTAGACTGATAGTTATTATTATAAGAGAATTCCACTAAAGGTAAAAATTTGCTCTATTGACCATGAAAATCTAATACATAAGCTCTAAACATATCTTTCAATATTTGTATTGTTCGCTCTGATTGCCCATTAGTCTAGAGATAATGTAATACCCAATCCTCACACTACTCACTTGACCAATGTAATTCATGCATTACATGCTACTTATATGTTAATTTTCATTAATATTTACATGGCATCTTATATAGCATTCTTAATCATTAGACCTCTAATGCTATCACATGATATTAGTGGTTGAGATCTCATAACCTAATTAAGAAATTTAATATTTAGATAAGAGAAAGAATAGATTGGTTAATCTATTGGATATTAATAGGTTATATGTTATAATTTTAGAAGTAATTAAAGGTATTACTAGTAAACTAATATGTTTCGATTCAACTAGATCAATGTGTTTTAAAGGTATACATACATAAACTAATAATACTTGGGATATTAAATATGATGTAATTTAATTTAAGTGTCATATTTCAAGGTCCACATGTGCATATGATTTTAGAAATAAAAACTAGACAATTTATTTAAGAATCGAATGTCAATCGATTTAAAGATTGAATAAACAGTTAAAAAATTTGGGTAGAATTTATTATCCAATCGTATGAAAACTAAAATAGGTTGTAAATAAAGAAATAAATGTTGAGCAATAATAGATTAGAGTTGTATAAGTTGTGTATAATATCAGATTTAAACAACTATTTTCCACCTTGAGCTTTGCCACCTCATGCTTTCTTATTAAGTTTAGGCTAACATCTCAAGTTAAAACCTCAAACCCTTCACCCTTAAGCCATGACCAGACCCACATTTCAGCCTTTTTTAGCTTCCAAGCACACACCTTAAGGTCCCCAAGTGATCCAAATTGATTCCAAATTAAAATAAAAGCAATAAAAGTAGAGGAGAAGTGAATAACATCAATTTTAACCTCGAAATCTGCATAGGTAACACTTAATTATTGTTTTGCCTTTGGTTTTTAGATTATTCTCAATGGGTTTATTATTTATTAAGCTTTAAACATCTCTTATAAAAGTGTTAGGAAGATTTTAGTTAGACTTTGGTGAACAAAGAATGGGTTTTTGAGGACAAACACTTAATAGGAAATATTCGTGGTAGAAATTGTCACCTTACTGTTTTCTTGTGTTTTAGGCTTCAAAGGTGTATGTTATGTTGAATAAAACCTTTAATTATTACCATTTACATGTCCATATATGAGGTAAGAGTATTGGAATAAATTTTGATTGGTTAGAAATTGAAATAGAGCATGATATTGGAGAAACATTCAAACTGCCAAAGTAGCAAAATCTATTTTGGTGTGCTATGAAGGAGACTAAATTAGGGGAGCTAAATCCATGCATTTTGGAAATTCTATGGCATGGTTATATGTTTTTAAATGTTATATAAGTGTGGTAAAAAGTTAGAGTGAATAAATATAATACCCAAACCTTACCCTACTCACTTGGCCAATATGATTCATGCACTACATGCTACTTATATGCTAATTTGCATTAACATCTACATCACATCTTTTATAGCATTTTTAATCATTACTTGATATTAGTGGTTGAGATCCTACAACCTAATTAAGTGATTCTATATTTTGATAAGATAAAGAATAGATTGATCAATATAATGGATATTCATAAGTTGTATGTTATAATTTTAGAAGTGTTAAAGGTGTCACTAGTAACCTTATATGAGTCAATTTGATTTGATCGAGGTGTTTTAAATGTATACATCTATAGATTAACATAATTTGGATATCAGATATGATATAATGTAATTTAAGTGTCATAACACAAGGTTCATATGTGCATGTGATTTTATAAAATGAAAACTAGACGATCATATGGAGATTAAATTAGGTTGTACATAGATAAATAAGTAACGAGAAACACTAGATTAGGGCTGTATAAGGTGTGAAAAATATCAGATTTGAACCACAACTTGACACCTCAAGCTTGCCACCTCAAGCTTCCACCTCAACCTTTCTTCATTTCTACCCTTGAGCCATGACCAAAAACTATTTTCTGAGCTATTTCACTTCCAAAACCTTAATATTGAATGTTATAAATTGCTCTCAAGTAATTCCAAGTAAAGAAAGAAAAAGGTGAAGGAAGCAAAGAGAAGTAAGGAGGAGCAAGTTGAATCAAAAATCTGTGCATAGGTGAGCTTTAATTCATGTTTTGATGTAAGTTCTTGAATTTTTTGAGGGTTTATGATTTTTAAAGCTTCTATTATTGATTATAATCATGCTAGGATGTTATTTTTGGTCTTTTAGTTCACAAAAGAAGGATTTTTAGTTGCAAAATCACAATGAAAATCACTAGGGACAGAAACTATATACTTGTTGATTTTGATATTTATGCTTTATATATATAATAACTTAATTAAAACCTGTGTACTTTACCATATATGTGTTTATATATGAGTCTAGGTGATTTATGTAAGTTTAGAGAGGTTATAAAATGTAATATAGTGTGATAATTAAAGAGGTGCTCAAAACTATCTTCTTTGAAATTCAGATTCTGTCCTATGTGAATGGTGCTGGTTTTACATCAATAAATCCATTGGTTTTGGTAGTAATTTGACCTGGTTGTCTCTTTATATGTGTTATCTAAGTATGGTAAAAATTTGGGAGTGATTGGATGTACTTAAGGGTGCCAAAACCATTAATGTCATGAAGTGTGCAAAACTGTCACGGTAGGAAAACAATCTGTTTCAGTGTGTTGTGAAGAGAGCTGAACTTGGGAAGCTATATCCATGAGTTTTAGCAATTATATGAGATGTTTATATTTATATACATGTTATATAAGTGTGGTAAAATTTGGGAGTGATTAGATATGCTTAGGGATGTCAAAATTATCATGCAACTAAATTGGACAGCAAGAAAATATGAAAATGTGAATTTGTCCCATTTGATAACTTAGCATATTTCAACCTAGACATGTTGCTATTGAGTGTTAACAAGTAGGTACATGATATTAGAGTTATAATACTTCAATTATATAATGTTCACATGTATCTAAGGTGAGAAATTAAGGTATTGGAGGGACTAGTTTGGGTTCTAGTTTGTAAAACCTAGATAGCTTGGTGTTTAAGGTCTTAGTATGATATTTTATGCTTTCAACTTAGCAAATTGGGAATGGTGCTTGATGTTGTGTAATATTACAGGCTATTTTACATCTAAGATTGGAGGGAAATAATAAACAAATCTAGACTAAGCCACCGACCAAGTGAAAGGTAAGTAAATATCTATTTGCAACTACAATGCAAGAACATAGTATGTCTTGAAGCATGTATACCTAATATGTTAATGATATTGAATTTGATTGAGAGTCTTATGATTCTTGAAACATGTTGAGAGCAAGATAACTTGCATTTCATTGTAAACATGTCTTTCATGAGCATTTACATGTGCATGCATGGTATATGAGTGTAGTGGAGGTTCTTGCATGCATATGATTTGAGACATGGTTTTCAGAAAAAAAAATATTTTGGTTGGCCACTACTAGTGTACCGAGGCATGCGATGTGTGCTTATTTGATATTTTGGGGTACCGTGAGTGTTACTTCTTAGATGATCACAGGGGTTGATAGGGGGTGTGCCTCTAGTGGTCATGAGAGGGTAAACCACTTGATTGTGCTGTTATTGATTTCGCTAATGGAAACACTTCTGAGGATCACAGGGGAAGACAGGGGGTGGACCTCTGGTGATCCTAGGAGATGGCTCTTGGATTGAGTCAATTTATTTATGGTCGTGTGATTATTGAGGTTATTCAGAGCTCTATCCGGTGTATAGTAGGTGGGCCAAGGACCCAACAAATGAAGTGATTTTTATAAAAACTCCTTGATTTATGAGTACTCAATTTGATACATTTATAGCATCATATCTTAGGGTTGAGTTGCATGAGATTTTACATCATCCTCTTGTCATGCATGATTTTTACTTATTGAGCGTTAGCTCATGTAGTTCATGCATTGTAGGTTATCATGGTGACACTTGAGACATCTGGTTTACTGACTGGCAGTGAAGCTCCTACAGGCTTTCGAAGATCAATGTACTTGAATGACGACCTGTTAGGCTATTTTGTGGGCTGTGTTTTTTATTTTACAGTTATTGTATTATATTAGTGACTTTATCCTGTATATCACTTTCAAAACTCCTTTGTGATAGTGAGTTTGGGTTTGTGATGGTTTTGATAGACTTGGTTAATGTTTAATAACTACATATGTGTATACAGTATGATATGATATGAAAGCATTTTACTTTTATCAATGTTTTGTTGAACTGAGTAGAAAAAAAATTATACACATGCATACATACACAAATTGTGTTGTACAGATTGTTTATATATATATTTATACATATTATTGGGAGGTTGTGACAATAAATACGCCTAAGGATGCTAAAATTGCTATGAAACGTAATGTGACAACAAGGAAAATAGAAAATGGAAATCTGTTCCATTTTACTTCTTGGCATGTTTCAACATATCTATGGTAAAATTGATGTTTAGCATTTAGAGAACTATTATAAGAGTTATAGAAAATCAATTAGGTGATTTTATCATAAATTTAAGACGAGAAATCAAGGTACTTAGAAGATTGTATTAGGTTTTAGTCCCTAAGTAATAAAGTTTGATTGTTACATAGTTAAATTGAAATCCAAGGAACTTGCATATGATTAAGCATAATGAACTATTTGATTGAGGATAGTGACTGATATCTTATATTTTTTCAGATTATTCACACCTAAGGGAGTAACACCTAAGAAACTAAGAAGTAAGATACAATCAATTAAAGGTAAGTGAATATCCATTTGCTACTACAATACATGTGTGATACCCAAGCCTCTTACTACTCACATGGCCAAATATGATTCATGCATTACGTGTTAATTTTATATGCTATTTGCATTTCTATTGACATTGCATAATTTATTTTATTTTATACGACATTCTTGAATATTAAACTAAATTCTGAAGTTCTTGCACGGTATTAGTTATTGAATTTTCTAATCTAAGTAGTTGATTTTATATTGAAATAAGAAGAAAATGAGGTGGATCAATATTAGATATAGATGGATATATAGGTTATAATTTTGGAAGTGTTAAAAGTGTTACTAGTAAGCTTATACGGTTTAATTTGATTTGATCAAGTTATTTCAAAAGTATATATTTGTAAATTAATATACTTGGGAATTAAACATGATATAATGTAATTTAAGTGTCCTATTACAAGGCCCATATATGCATATGATTTTAGAAATGCAAACTAGATAATTCTTTAAGAATCGGATGCGAATCGGTTTGGAGATCAAATGAACGGACATAGGAATTACCTATGGGAATGAATGGTGATTAAGATAGGTTGCAACCAAATAAAATAGGTGAGACACACAAGATTAGGGCTGCAAGATAAGGGAGAAAATCAGATTTGCCATTTACTTGCCACCTCATGCTTTCTTATTAAGCTTAAGCTAACATCTCAAGCTAACACCTCAACCCCTTCACCCTTAAGCAACGACCAGACCCTCATTTCATCCATTTTCATCTTCCAAACACACATCTTAAGGTCTCCAAGTGATCCAAATTGATTCCAAGTTGAAATAAAAGCAAGAAAAGCAAAGGAGAAGTGATTACCATCAAGTAAACCTCAAAATCTGCATAGGTAACACTTATCTATGGTTTTACCTTTGGTTTTCAGATTATTATGAATGGTTTTATTGTTTATTAAGCTTTCAATATCTCTTATAAAAGTGTTAGGAAGTTTTTAGTTAGACTTTGGTGCACAAAGAAAGGGTTTTTGATGACAAACACTTAATAGGAAATACTTGTGGCAGAAACTGTCATCTTACTATTTTCTTGTGTTTTAGGCTTCAAAAGTGTATGGTATGTTGAATAAAACCTATAATTATTACCATTTACATGACCATATATGATTTAATAGTATTGGAATGAATTTTTATCAGTTGGAAATCGAAATAGAGAATGATATTGGAGAAACACTCAAACTGCCAAAATAGCAAAATCTATTTTGGTGTGCTGTGAAGGAAACTGAATTAAGGGAGATAAATCCATTGATTTTGGTAATATTATGACCTGGTTGTATCCTTATATATGTTATCTAAGTGTGGTAAAAATTTAGGAGTGATTGGATATGCTTAGGGATGTTAAAATTAGCATGCAACTAAACTTGACAACAAGAAAATATGAAAATGTGAATCTGCCACATTTGATCACTTAGCATGTTTCAACCTAGACATATTGCTATTGAGTGTTAACAATTAGGCACATGCTATTAGAGTTATAATACTTCAATTACATGATGTTTTCATATATTTAAGATGAGAATTGAGATATTTGAGGGGCTATATTGGGTTCTAGTTTGTGAAAACTTGATTGTTAGCTTATAGCTTGGTGTTTAAGGTCTAGTATGAGATTTTGTGCTTTCAACTTGCCAAATTGGGAATGGTGCTTGATGTTGGGTAATATTACAGGCTATTTTACATCTAAGGTTGGAGAGGAATACTAATCAAATTTAGACTAAGCCACCAACCAAGTGAAAGGTAAGTAAAGATTCATTTGCAACTACAATGCATAGACATAGTTGATGTGTGAATTATATGTAATATCATAAATCATATGTGCATAGTAGAGGGCTCTCCATTGAGCATACATACATGGGCATTGTTATTAGCACGTGCATCATATACGAGCATTATGATAAATCTTGCATTGCACGGCATGATTCAGAGAAAGGAAAATATTCTGCTGACCACTACTAGTGCACCGAAACATGCATGGATTTGCATGGTTTTTATGCATGGATTTGTAGGTTCGCGTGCATGAATTTACATGCGTATAAGTATGCATGAATTTGCATGCTTATATGATTATTGGCCATTGGATTATGGCAGTGTACAGAGCTCTTTTTCGGTGCATGGGATAGTAGCGTTGGTCAGGGGCCCAAGAAAGAAATGATTTTGAGAGGAATATTTTGATGCATAAAATTGCATTGTGAGCATAGCATTTTGAGTTGCATGACTTGATATTGTGGATTATTCTTTGACATGCATAATCTTTACTTGCTGAGCGTTAGCTTATATAGTTTATGCATTGTAGGTGAGTACGACGATACCTGAAGCATCTTTTATTAGCTGGGCGGTGGTGGGAGCTCCTGCAGGTGTCTAAGAGAGTGTGTACATGGATGACGACCTGTTGGGCTATTTTGTTGGCTTGTTATATTTTGAGTCTATTGTATTATATTTTTAGACTGGTACTATATTTCGCTTTTAAAAATTTACTGTAAATAAGTATGTAAATATTGGGTCGTTGTGGGTGTTGAGCTTTTATATAAATACCGATACTGTTATATACATGACATGTGTTATAAAGTATTTTAAACAGGGTTGTACATGTAAGAAGTGATTTATCTTTTCTTATAGTGTTAAAAAAAAATATTCCATGCATGCACACAGGTTCTATCATGTCGAATTATAATATATATCTAGTTGTGTAGTAATGGGGGTGTTACAGCATGGACCTAATATTTCTTATTTTATCTATATTAAATGTGATCCTTGTATCCTGATGAGTGTATTATGAGTATTATAAATATCTTATAGTGCATGCATTGGTTGGATGATGGGACATAGGATCCGTTGTGTCATTGAACATGCCATTCATCATTATTTACACGTGAATACATAACACGTGCTCATAATTGAGGTTTTGCATGCATGATATTATTTTCAGAAATAAAATGTTTTGGTTGGCCACTACTAGTGCACCGAGGCATACTTATGTAATATTTTGTGGCGCCACGAGTATTACTTCTCGGAGGATCATAGGAGTTGAGAGGGGGTATGCCTTTGGTAGTCACGAGAGGGTAGACCACTTGACTGTGCCCTTATTGACTCTGCTGGTGGGAAAACTTCTAGAGAATCACAGGAAAAGACAGGGGGTGGACCTCTAGTGATCCCAGGAGATGGCCCTCGAACTAAGTCAATTTGTTTATGGCCATATGATTATTGGTATTATTTAGTGCTCTATCTGATGTATAGTAGGTAGGCTAAGGGCCTAGTGATGGGAAATGATTTTTAATGAACTGTTTTGGTTCAGGTGATTGTATTCATGGTGATATTTCACAGAGATGCATTGCATATATGTTAGATTATCGCTTCAGCATGCTTGATTCTCACTTACTGTGCATTAGCTCACGTAGTTCATGTATTGTAGGTAAGCATGGTGAGACTTGATACCTCTAGTTTACTGGGCTGGCTCTAGAGCTCTTATAGGCTTTCAAAGATCGATGTACATGGATGATGACTTGTTGGGGCTATTTTGTTGGTTTTGCTTTTGATTTTAAGGTCTATTGTATTATATTAGTGACCTTATCCTGTATATCATTTTCAAAACTCCATTGTGAATGAGTCTGAGTTTTGTGATGATTTTGATAGACCTCTTTATCATTCAAATAACTATCTATCTATATACAGTATTACAGGATGTTAAAGCACTTTACTTAATCAATGTTATGACAAACTAACTAGCTAGAAAAAAAAGGTTATACACATGCATACATGCACAAATTATGTTGGCGATGTTGTTTATATATATATATATATGTATACATATTTTTAGGAGTTTGTGACAGAGTGTTATCAGAGTCTGGTTTGTGGTTCTGTAGACTGTCCAAGTACATAATATTTGAAACTAGTGGAGCACAACTATGCCAGTAAGTTTTATCTGTTGTATAATTCATTTTGTATTTCATGAATAATAATGGCCATGTATTTTAAGATTTTGTATAAAATAATATTGAGGTAGACTCATTAGTAATAACAGGTATAAAATTTATGTTTGATATTCTATCTTTGGAGCTACATATTCTCTATTATCTATGAAGTATGTAATAAGACTGGATAGAGTACATGATATATATATAAGGTCAGTTTCAATGTTTTAATTCCTTCTAGAGGTTCCATATCAACTAATTATATTTTAAGAGCTCTAGGTTAATTTTGTCATATTAGCTAGGATTATGATATAACCTTTTATGTTGATTGATTTATTGAGAATTATGCATTGTGGATTATTTCAGGATATTAAGACTTTTAAATTCTAGGTGATGAAAATTTAGAAATTTTATGGAAGCCATAGTAGGAAAATATTTACTATTTGCAGAAAATAAAGAAGATTGTCAATTTATAATTTTCTACAGTTACCGTGAAAGAGTAGTAAGAAAGAGTTATTATCGATCTTTAGGTTATGTTAAATTTTTTAGAAATGACAAGTTTTTTAAAAATCAATTTGTGTGATCTTAGATATCTTGATACATATTGAAAAAAAAAGATTTTTCAAGCATGTTATTGACTAACAAATTAATTTTATCCTGATATAGTTGTAAGAACAAATCTAATCTCCTTTTCAGTTTATCATATATACCTATTGGAATTCGATGAACCTTGAGTGATATTGTTTTAATGTTGAGTAAGGTATTAAGGTTTAGTGCTTTTCCTAAACAAGATCTACTTCATATTCACCTAGAAGAAAGATGAATCTTGAGATTATGTATTATTTATTGCAAATGAATTGAGTAATAATTTGTAATAAGTACAAATTTTTCATACTAAGTTTTATTTGATAAATTAAGAAGAGCTACTATGATCTTGAGAATTGATTTTAAGTTTGAATTAATTATGAATTTCTTATTGTACCATTTGGTTGACTAATGCCCTAATTATTTTGATATACATGATGAATAATGTGTTTGATGATTCTATATGGGTATGTTTGGAGTGATATTCATCGATGATATCTTCGTGTACAACGAGAAGAAATATGACTGACCTTTCAATATGATTTTGGAAACTCTAAGGAACTAGAAAATTATTTGTTCAATTTAGTAAATGCAATCTTTTGGTTATATAATACAATATTTATTTTTGGGACTAGTAATTTTCTTAAGAAGGTGTACTTGTAACTATTCAAAACTTCGAGGTTTTACTGAAATTGGGAAGACCAATAAATGCAATTGAAATAAGAAATATTTTTTGGGTTAGTGATATTATTGGGTATTCACTCAAAATTTCTCCTTAATTGTTACTGCTTTATTTCATCGTACATGCAAGTATAGAAAATTTAAATGGTTCACTAAGTAGGAAAAAATCTCTAATTACTTAAAGAGAATTGATTTGAGCTTCGGTAGTGACTCCAACTTTAAATATAAGTTATGTATTGTGTATAGTGGTGTTATCTCATTGTGTTTTGGTATATGTTTGATGTAATGTAGAAAAGTTACTTTACACTCTTCGAGTTAATTAAATTATTTTGGTACTACATGTGACATTACAAAATTGAAGTACTTGAAATATCTATATACTCAAAAGGAGTTGAACTTGAAGAAATGATGGATATTATTAGGAAGTGAATATATTGTATGGTTAGGAAGTGAATATATTGTATGGTCCATATAACTACAGATGTCATTGGAATGAAATATCTCAATAGACTAATATTCATACAAATTTTATATCACAAACTATTATGGGAAATGATAGAAGTGTGTCACAACCGCCCAACAATATGTATATATATATATATAAATAACCTATGCAACCTAATTTGTGCATATATGCGTGTGTATAATTTTTTTTTTATTTTGACAAAATATTTATAAAAATAAAGTGTTTTCACGTCCTATAACACTGTATATACATAGGTAGTTATTAAAATATTAACAAGGTCTATCAAAATCATCACAAACTCAAACTCTCTATTATAAAGGAGTTTTGAAAGTGATATACAGGATAACGTCACTAATATAATACAATAAATTATAAAATCAAAAGCATAGCCCACAAAATAGTCCAACAGGTCGTCATCCAAGTACATTGATCTTTGAAAGCCTGTAGAAGCTCCACTGCCAGCCCAGTAAGTCAGAGGTCTCAAGTCTCACCATGCTCACCTACAATGCATGAACTACATAAGCTAATTATCAATAAGTAAAAATCATGAATGACAAGAGTATAATATAAAATCTCATGCAACTCATCTCTAAGATATGATGCTATAAATGTGTCAAATTTGAGTACTCATAAATCAAAGCGTTTTTATTTAAATCACTTCATTTTATTGGGCCCTTGGCCTACCTACTATATACCGAAAAGAGCTCTGCACAATATTAATAATCAATGGTCATAAACAAATTGACTCAGTCTAGAGGCCATCTCTTGGAATCACCAGAGGTCCACCCCTGTCTTCCCCTGTGATGCTCCAGAAATCTTCCCACCGACGGAGTCAATAAGGGCACAGTCAAGTGGTCCACTCTCTCATAACCACCAGAGGCACACCCCATATCAACCCCTGTGATCCTCTGAGAAGTAACACTCGCGGTGCCCCAAAATATCACATAAGCATGCCTCGCATGCCTCAGTACACTAGTAGTGGCCAACTAAAATATTTTCTTTGTGAAAACCATGTCTCAAATCATATCGTGCATGCGAGAACATCCACTATACTCATATGTCGTGCATATACATGTAAATGCTCATGAATGGTATGTTCAATATGAAATGCAAGTCATCTTGCTCTCAACATGTTTCAAGAATCCTAAGACTCTCAGTTAAATTTAATATCATCAACACATTAGGTATAAATGCTTCAAGACATACTATATTCATGCATTGTAGTTGCAAATGGGTCTTTACTTACCTTTCACTTGGTTGGTGGCTTAGTCTAGATTTGTTTATTGTTCCTCTCCAATCTTAGATGTAAAATAGCCTATAATATTACCCAACATCAAGCACCATTCCTAATTTGGCAAGTTGAAAGCATAAAATATCATATTAAGACCTTAAACACCAAGCTATCTAGGTAACAATCAAGCTTTTACAAACTAGAACCTAATCTAGTCCTTCCAATACCTTAATTTCTCATTTTAGACACGTGTAAACATCATATAATTGAAGTATTATAACTATAATATCATGTACCTAATTGTTAACACTCAATAGCAACATGTCTAGGTTGTAATATGCTAAGTTATCAAATGGGACAGATTCACATTTTCATATTTACTTGCAGTCCAATTTAGTTGCATGATAATTTTGACATCCCTAATCCATTCACTCCCAAATTTTTACCACACTTAGATAACATGTATATAAATGTAACCATATCATAGAATTGCTAAAAATCATGCATATAGCTTTCCAAGTTCAGCTCTCTTCGTGACATACTGAAATAGATTGTTTTCCTACCGTGACAGTTTTGCACACTTTATGACATTAATGGTTTTGGCACCCTTAAGTATGTTCAATCACTCCAAAATTTTCTCCATACTTAGATAACATATATAAGGAGACAACCAGGTCAAAGTACTGCCAAAACTAATGGATTTATTGCTGTAAACCATCCCCATTCACAGAGGACAGAATCTAAAATTTTAAGAAGATAGTTTTGAGCATCTCTTTAATTATCACACTATATTTCAATTTGTAACCTCTCTAAACTTACCTACATCACCTAGACTCATATATAAACACATATATGGTGAAATACACAGGTTTTAATCAAGTTATTATACAAATATAAAGCTTTAATATCAAAAATCAGCAAGTATATAGTTTCTATCCCTAGTGATTTTTATTGTGATTTTGCAACTAAAAGTCCTTCTTTTGTGAATTATAAGACCAAAATTAACATCCTAACATGATTATAAACAATAATAGAAGCTTTAAAAATCATAAACCCTAAAACAATTCAAGAACTTAAATAAAAACATGAGTTAAACTTACCTGTGCACAATTTTAAGTTCCTACTTGCTCCTCCCTACGTTCTTTTGCTTCCTTCACCTTTTTTTCTTTACTTGGAATTACTTGAGAGAAAATTCTAAAACTCCATATGAAGGTTTGGAATGTGAAATATCTCAGAAAATGGTTTATGGTCATGTTCAATGATAGAAATGAAGAAAAGCTGAGGTGGAAGCTTGAGGTGGCAAAGGTTGAGGTGTCAAGTGGTGGTTCAAATCTGATATTTTTTGCACCTTATACAGCTCCAATCTAGTGTTTCTCAATATTTATTTATCTATTTACAACCCATTTTAATTTCCATACGATCGGATAATAAATATTTGCCCTAATTTCTTAACCGTTCATTCGGTCTCTAAACTGATTGACATTCGATTCTTAAATGATTGACTAGTTTGCATTTCTAAAATCATATACACATATGGAACTTTTAATATGACAATTAAATCATATTATATCATGTCCAGTATCCCAAGTATGTTAATCTATAGATGTATACCTTTAAAATACCTTGATCTAATTGAATCAAATCATATAAACTTACTCGTGACACCTTTAACACTTCTAAAATTATAACATATAATCTATGAATATCCAATATACTGATCAACCATTAACATATAGAATTACTTAATTAGGTTATAGGATCTCAACCATTAACATCAAGTAATAGCATTAGAGGTAGAACGATTAAGAATGCTATATAAGATGCCATGTAGATATTAATGCAAATTAGCATATAAGTAGCATGTCGTGTCATATTGGACAAGTGAGTAGTGTGAGGCTTAGGTATTACAAAGTGGTAGAACAAATTGCCATTAGATGGAAACTAGTTAGAGATGACCATAGAGTAATGCAGATTAAAGAGGAATATCATTGCAATTTATGATAAGGGATCAAATTTTTTTGAAGGTGTCTCTAATAAAAGGGATTATGCAGCTTGGGCAGAAAAAAGAAATTTAGGGATGTTACTTACAAACATAATTCTAGGTACATTGGTTTATTTTGCATTATTGAGAGAATTTGGGGATATTGCTTGTAAACTCGATCTCTTTGTATAAATGTCTCGAGTTCACAATGTTTCATGTATTCATTTTAAGGAAATATATAATGAATCTATCTCATCTACTGAAAAAGGAACCAATAGAACTAAATTGAGGTCGGAGTTATGAAGAAAGACCTATAGAGATTTTAGTAAGGGATGTAAAGTAACTTCAGAATAAGAATATCTCATTAGTTAAAGTACTGAGTAGAAGTCAATCAACAGAAGAAGCTATTTGGAAAATGAAGCATAAAATAATAATTAAATATCTAGAGTTTTTTTGGTAAGTAAAATTTTGGGGATGAAATTTTAATAAGGAAGGAAGGAAAGATGTAATAACCAATCCTCACAGTACTCACTTGACCAATATGATTCATGCATTACATGAAACTTATATGCTAATTTGCATTAATATTTACATGGCATCTTATATAGCATTCTTAATCATTAAACCTCTAATGTTGTCACATGATATTAGTGGTCGAGATCTTATAACCTAATTAAGAAATTCAATATTTAGATAAGATAAAGCATAGATTGGTCAATCTGTTAGATATTCATAGGTTATATGTTATAATTTTAGAAGTAATTAAAGGTATTACTAGTAAGCTAATATGTTTCGATTCAACTAGATCAATGTGTTTTAAAGGTATCCATCCATAAACTAATAATACTTGGGATATTAAACATGATGTAATTTGATTTAAGTGTCATATTTCAAGGTCCATATGTGCATATGATTTTAGAATTGAAAACTAGACAATCTATTTAAGAATCGGATGTTAATCGATTTAAATATCGAATGAACGGTTGAGAAATTTGGGTAGAATTTATTATCCGATTGTATGAAAACTAAAATAAGTTGTAAATAAAGAAATAAATGCTGAGAAATACCAGATTACAGCCACATAATTCGTATATAATATCATATTTAAACAACCATTTGACACCTCAAGCCTTGCCACCTCATGCTTTCTTATTAAGCTTAGTTTAACATCTCAAGTTAAAACCTCAAACCCTTCACCCTTAAGCCACAACCAGACGCTCATGTCAGCCATTTTCAACTTCCAAGCACACAACTTAAGGTCCCCAAGTACTCCAAATTGATTCCAAGTTGAAATAAAAGTAATAAAAGCAAAGGAAAAGTGATTACCATCAAGTTTAACCTCAAAATCTGCATAGGTAACACTTATCTATGATTTTGCCTTTGGTTTTTAGATTATTCTGAATGGGTTTATTGTTGATTAAGATTTCAACATCTCTTATAAAAGTGCTAGGAAGTTTTTAGTTAGACTTTGGTGTACAAAAAATGAGTTTTTTATGACAAACACTTAATAGGATATACTTGTGGCAGAAACTGTCACCTTACTATTTTCTTGTGTTTTAGGCTTCAAAAGTGCATGATATGTTGAATAAAACCTTTAATTATTACCATTTACATGTCCATATATGAGGTAAGAGTATTGGAATGAATTTTGATCCGTTAGAAATTGAAATAGAGCATGATATTGGAGAAACATTCAAACTGCCAAAGTAGCAAAACCTGTTTTGGTGTGCTGTGAAGGAGACTAAATTAGGGGAGCTAAATCCATGAGTTTTGGCAATTATATGGCATAGTTATATGTTTTTATATGTTAGCTAAATGTGTTAAAAAATTTAGAGTGAATGAATTTGCCTAAGGATGCTAAAATTTCTATAAAACTTAATGTGACAGCAAGGAAAATAGAAGATGGAAATCTGTTCCATTTTACTTCTTGGCATGTTTCAACATATATATGGTAAAATTGATGTTTGGAATTTAGAGAACTGTTATAAGAGTTATAAAAAATCAATTAGGTGATTTTATCATACATTTAAGATGAAAAATCAAGGTACTTAGGAGATTGTATTAGGTTTTATTCTCTAAGTAGTAAAGTTTGATTGTTACATAGTTAAACTGAAATTCAAGGTCCTTATATAGGATTAAGCATAATGAACTTGTTGATTGAGGATAGTGATTGATATCTTATATTTTTACAGATTATTCACACCTAAGGTTGGGGAGTAAGACCTAAGAAACTAAGGAGTAAGATACGATCGATTAAAGGTAAGTGATAATCTATTTAAAAACTACAATACATGGACATAGTATTTCTTGTCTTATCTATATTAAATGTGATCCTTATGTCCTGATGAGTGTATACGTTATTTGGATGATGGGACATAGTATCCGTTGTGTCATTGAACATGCCATTCATCAGCATTTACACGTGCATGCATAACACGTGCTCACAATTGAGGTTTTACATGTATGACATTATTTTCATAAAGAAAATATTTTAGTTGGTCACTACTAGTGTACCGAGGTATATGAGGCGTGCTTATGTGATATTTTGGGACATCACGAGTGTTACTTCTCGGAGGATCATAGGGGTTGACAGGGGTTGTGTCTCTGGTGGTCACGAGAGGGTGGACCACTTCACTGTGACCTTATTGACTCTATTGGTGGGAAGACTTCTAGAGGATCACAAGAGAAGACAGGGGGTGGACCTCTAGTGATCCCAGGAGATGGCCCTCGGACTGAGTCAATTTGTTTATGGCCATGTGATTATTGGTATTAGTTTGACTTATAATGAAAATTATTTTTCTATTTTCTTTTGAAAAATCATTTTTGTCCTTGATCACTTCCAGAGAGATATTTGCGACATTTGGGTGTTCAAATCCAATTTTAGTCTTGCCTCCAAATGCTTTTTTTGCATGCTTATCAAGCTATCCACAAATTTGGATACTTTTGGAAATGAAGTGATTAGATTTTCTAATTTTTCACATATTTAGCTCTCTCAATATTGTAAATCCAATATTGTCTTTCAACTGAACATATTCTGCCTTGGGATTTTAACACTCATCCACATAAGCTTGTTGACTCTTCAATGTGGCCAGGAGATTTTTGTGCTCAATCTGAAGCTTGTTATTCTCAATAGTAAGAAGTGTATTCTTTTCAATGATAGTATATAGACTATGAATGCATTTTTGAAGAGCTTCATATAAATCTTCATAAAATAAATAATTTGAAAATGGAATACTTATGTTGTTTATGAAGATTCAACTACATTATTTGCCATTAAGCACATTAAGGCTTCCTCTTTCATGTTACTGTCCTCACTTGAAGATTCATACTCCAATTTTGCTGGTTGTTTACTGATTTCTAATAAGTGCATATTTTGACATATTTTTGTATTAAATCATTTATACTTTCCTTGCTTTATTCTGATAATATTATAGTTTTACTAATATTTTGTGTTATGGAATCAATGAACAAAAAAAGATCAAAAAGAGCCAAAATGAGACCAAAGAAGCCAACACGTTTCGTGAGCAAGTTGGGAGATAATATTTCATTGGATTAAAAAAAACATCGCAATTAAATGAAAAGGGCCATTTTTGCCTAAGTTCATCATATGTAGATCAAAATATATGCAAGAAATCACATGAACTTTGCAATTGATTGTTGGGCTTGTATTAAATTTAAAATAAGCATATTTCTAAACTTGGGCAGTTTATGTATTTTAGGCATAACTCTGTGTTTAATATCTTTATGGACTTGAATCTTACTTCATTTGAAAGCCAAAAGATAAAAGTATAACTTCTCTGTTGGAAGTTCAACCCAATTCAACGTTTATTAAAGCAAACAATTCGTCTAAGTGGGTGTATTAGAAGGAATCTATCTATACTGACATATCTCCTTAAATTCCTTAAATCAAACATAACTTTCTCCCTAGAGATTGGAAATAGATGATTCAAGTTGGAAAATGAAGCTACTAGAAAACACACAACTTTCATGTTGATAAAATTTTCAAAATTAGTTAATTTCTTGGAGAAAAATGTGTGATCAAATTTGAATCTGAAATGGACATCTGAATTTTGAGTATTTTTGAAGTAAATTAAGAGTGCAATTGGAGTGAATTTGAAGATGTCAATTTAGGTAGTCTTCTGCTATAAATAGGGGCTTTTGGATGGCATTCAAGATACACAAAAACCCTTAGAGAAGGAAAGAAAGTTTTATTATTGTTTTTCTTTAGGCTAAGTTTTCTAGTAGTAGTATAAGTTTTCAAGTTGTAATAGAAATGTATTCTCTAGTATCTCTTCTATTTTTAGTCTTTTCTACTTTCATTATGTCTTTCTGAATTTCATTTGACTAAGGAGAAAAGGTGAACCTCTTGATAGAGAAAGATGTTTTATAAAGGTGCATAATATTCAGGTGTGTTGTATTGTTGTTTTAAATTTTGATTGAAACCCTCCTTGTTTTATGGTGATTTTTGATTTATGTTTCACCAGTAGCACAACAAATACTTAAGTTAATTTAGCTTACTGTATGGTTCTAGTCCACCGACTGCTAATGTAAAATCTTGATTTGTTGTGAACAAAGGTGTGCATAAATACTTAATCCCATAAATAAGTATTGGCATTAAAACTCTTCTTGTTTAGTGACAATTCTTAATTTTTGTATTACCAAAGGCATAACAAATACTTGGATTCATTTAACTTACTATATGGTTCTAGTCCACCGATTGCTAATATAAAACCTTGATTTGTTGTGAACAAATGTGTGCATAAATACTTAATTCCATAAATAAATGTTGGCGTTAAAACTCTTCTTGCTTAGTGACAATTCTTCATTTTTGTATCACAAAGACACAACAAATACTTGGGTTCGTTTAGCCTACTATACATTTCTAGTCCACCGACTGCTAACGTAAAACCTTAATTTATTGTAAATAAAGGTGGGCATAAATACTTAATCCCATAAATAAATATTGGCATTAAAACTCTTCTTGTTAGAAGCAATTCTTAATTTTTGTATCACCAATGGCACAATAAAAGTTTGGGTTTATTTAGCTTACTGCATGGTTCTAGTCCACCAACTACTAACGTAAAACCTTATTTTGTTGTAAACAAAGGTGTGCATAAATACTTAATCCCATAAATAAGTGTTGGCATTAAAACTCTTCTTGTTTAATGGCGATTCTTAATTTTTGTATCACCAATTGCACAACAAATACTTGAGTTCATTTAACTTATTGTACGGTTCTACTCCACCGACTGCTAATATAAAACCTTGATTTGTTGTAGATAAATGTATGCAATAAATACTTGATCTCATAAACAAGTATTAGTGTTAAGATAATTTGCAAACAAGAAGACAATATCATGATTCCCTTAATGTATGAGCTATTTGATAATAACATCTTTCCATTAGAACCTTCATTATGTATGGATTTCAATAGTGGCTTTTAGAAGAGGTAAAAAAAATAATCGTTCTTCTATTCAAAACTTAAGAGTAGATCTCTAATTTTCAGTACTTTTATTACTTTGATTTGTTAGTTATAACATAAATGTCTCTCTATAATTTAAAACACATTCAGCCCATCAAGAAATATAAATCTGAAACTTCAACCAACTTTCCTATAGATATTAATTACTTTACACAACATGCACTTGGGTTTGCAATCTTAAAGTTGTAGCATGTTTTTTGCACCATTGCCGGAGAAGGCAAGGTAAGTATTTAGGTTTGTAAATATTTTCCCTTTGTAAATATTGTGTTTGTTTTTTGTTTATGGTTATATGTTCATATGGTATCGTATCATAATTCTCATTGTTTAGTTAGAAATAACTCTAAAACTTTATTTGAAAATTTATTTGAGTCACCTCCACACACTTCTACCATGGTAGAAAATGAAAGGGTCCAGATAAAAATGAGAATCAACAGGTGCGTACGATGCGTTATTACTTGCAACTTACTCAAAATTCTTCTCCTTCTTATTTCATTTTTCCTTTTAATGCAACTAACTTTTGATTCAAGCCAAGTATGATCCCTTTACTTCTCCATTTTCATAGTTTAGACTCAAAAAACCCTTACTTGCATCTGAAAATATTTGATGAAGTATGTGTCATTTTTATGATCAAACTTGTACAAATGAGATTGTTAAGCTCAAATTATTTCTTTTTTCTTTAAACGATAAAGAAAAAACTTGGCTTAACTCTTTAAAATCTAGATTAGTTGACACTTGGCAAGAAATGCAAGCTGAATTTTTGAAAAAGTTCTTTCCAACTCACAAAACTAATGCTTTGAAAAGATAAATCCAAAATTTTCTCAAAAATTTAATGAAGTTTTCTTTCAATGTTGGGAAAATTTTAAAGTTTTATTGAATTCAAGCCTATATCATGGTTTTGAAAAATGGTGCTTAGTTTCTTTTATAAAGGTTTAACTATTAAATAAAATAATTTGTTGAAACAATGTGTAATGGTAAATCTTTTTTATCAAGAACCTGATGAAGCCTTAGAATATCTAGGCCATGTGGCAGGAAACTTTAAATCATGACATAGTGTTAATTCTTTCGAAAGTTTTATTAGTTCTAATCTTGCTAATAGTCATAAAAGAAAATATTACCTTAATCAAGAAGATGATCTAAATGCTAGAATTGCTAGTTTGAAAAGTTGAGGCCATAGAACTTAAAAAAATAAAGAAAATCATATATGTGCAAGATGAAGAAGTTTGCAGCATTTGTGAACTTGTGGGATACTCCACCAATGAATGCCCAAATATTCCAGCACAAGCAAATTTCATGAACACCTTCAAAAAGGCTAATTGATTTACCACAAAAACTAGATCGGTTGTCATAAGCCTACCAAATTTAAACCTTACTCTTCAACAAATGTTTAATGAGTATAGTGCGACTAAGAGTCGATCCTACGAGGATCAAGGCTAATTGATTTACTATCGACCCAACTAACTAAGAATTTTAACTTCAAAATTACTAACTTAAAACTAAAACTTCAACAAGCAAACTCTAGAAATAAAAAACACACATTTGGGGGGAAAATTGAATTGATTAACTAAGTTGCAGAAACTAAAATTAATTAAAATTCAAAGCAATGAAAATTAAATTAATAAGCAACAAGTGATTAAAGTAGGTTGAGGTTTCATTCGCCACCACTAGATAATGGGTTGTAATTTTATATCAATATTATGAATAATTTGCCAATGAAATTATCAACCATAGGTAATAACAAGCTCTACTACCCTAATCTTTCCTTAGTTTCTTGTTAGATAGAACAAGCTCTCTATCTAATTCTCTACCCACCAAACAACCTAGAACAAGCTCTCTAGATTTAATCCAATGGATCCATTAAAATAAGAAAGATAAATTGATCTAAGTAACAACCACACAAGCTCGGGTCATTTAACTTAGGTTATATTTTCCATTGTAATTAACAAAAATATCCCATAATCATTAATCACAATTTACTACACATGATTAGAAATTCAAAATAATTACAAATCTAAAATCTCTAATCTAGTTGTAAGTAATTCTCAAACCCAATTTGGTTGCGCACCCAAACAAAGCAAGAAAATACCCAAAAGATATTTAAGTATAGAAAAATATAAACAACCTCAATTACCAAATTGATCAATAATATCAAACATTCAATTACAAAAACTCATGTATAGGGCTTTGAAATCAATCTCAACCAATAAAGAAGTTTAGCCTAACATGATAAGAAATGACAAAAGAATAAAAATTAGCAACATTGGGAATCAAAGAAACTTATTGGTTGAAGAAGATAGTTGAGGTTGATGGTAGATTATGGATGTCTCCTCCTCCAACCCTCTTCCACTTTTTCTTCCTTGAAGCTCCAAAAATCCCAAGAGTGCTTTCAAAATGTGAATGATGTAGAGAGTGAGTGAATCGGAAAATTGATGTTTGTGTTGAGATGATAGTGCTCTTTTATAAAGTGTGAAATGTTGATGTGATTTGGTGTAAAGTATGTAAGATGTGTTGTGTATTTTGTATAAAGTGAGGAATATGTGTTGTAAAGTATGTAATGTGTGATACCCGAGCCTCTTACTACTCACATGGCTAAATATGATTCATGCATTACATGTTAATTTTATATGCTATTTGCATTTCTATTGACATTGCATAATTTATTTCATTTTATACGACATTCTTGAATATTAAACTTAATTTTGAAGCTCTTGCACGATATTAGTTATTGAATTTCTTAATCTAAGTAGTTGATTTTATATTGAAATAAGAAGAAAATGAGGTGGATCAATATTAGATGTAGATAGGATATATAGGTTATAATTTTGGAAGTGCTAAAAGTGTTACTAGTACCCTTATACGGTTTAATTTGATTTGATCAAGTTATTTCAAAAGTATATATTTGTAAATTAGCATACTTGGTATATTGGACATGATATAATATGAATTAAGTGTCATATTACAAGGCCCTTATGTGCATATGATTTTAGAAATGCAAACTAGATAATTCTTTAAGAATCGGATGCGAATCGGTTTGGAGATCGAATGAACGGACATAGGAATTACCTATGGGAATGAATGGTGATTAAGATAGGTTGCAACCAAATAAAAATAGATGAGACACACAAGATTAGGGCTGAAAGATAAGGAAGAAAATCAAATTTGCCATTTACTTGCCACCTCGTGCTTTCTTATTAAGCTTAAGCTAACATCTCAAGCTAACACCTCAAACCCTTCACCCTTAAGCAACGACCAGACCCTCATTTCAGCCATTTTCATCTTCCAAACACACACCTTAAGGTCTCCATGTGATCCAAATTTATTCCAAGTTGAAATAAAAGCAAGAAAAGCAAAGAAGAAGTGATTACCATCAAGTTAGCCTCAAAATCTGCATAGGTAACACTTATCTACGGTTTTGCCTTTGGTTTTCAGATTATTATGAATGGTTTTATGGCTTATTAAGCTTTCAATATCTCTTATAAAAGTGTTAGGAAGTTTTTAGTTAGACTTTGGTGCACAAAGAAAGGGTTTTTAATCACAAACACTTAATAGGAAATACTTGTGGCAGAAACTGTCATCTTACTGTTTTCTTGTGTTTTAGACTTCAAAAGTGTATGGTATGTTGAATAAAACCTATAAGTATTACCATTTACATGACCATATATGAGTTAAGAGTATTGGAATGAATTTTTATCAGTTGAAAATTGAAATAGAGAATGATACTGGAGAAACACTCAAACTGCCAAAATAGCAAAATCTGTTTTGGTGTGCTGTGAAGGAAACTGAATTAAGGGAGCTAAATCGATTATTTTTGGTAATAATATGACCTTTTTGTCTCATTATATATGTTATCTAAGTATGGTGAAAATTTTGGAGTGATTGAATATACTTAAGGATGCCAAAACCATTAATGTCATGAAGTGTGCAAAACTGTCACGGTAGGAAATAATCTGTTTCAGTATGTCGTGAAGAGAGCTGAACTTGGGAAGCTATATCCATGATTTTTAGAAATTCTATGATATGGTTACATTTATATACATGTTATATAAGTGTGGTAAAAATTTTGGAGTGATTGGATATGTTTAGGGATGTTAAAATTATCATGCAACTAAACTTGACAGCAAGAAAATATGAAAATGTGAATCTGCCACATTTGATCACTTAGCATGTTTCAACCTAGACATGTTGCTATTGAGTGTTAACAATTAGGTTCATGCTATTAGAGTTATAATACTTCAATTACATGATGTTTTCATGTATTTAAGATGAGAATTTGAGGTATTTGAGGGGCTATATTGGGTTCTAGTTTGTGAAAGCTTGATTGTTAGCTTATAGCTTGGTGTTTAAGGTCTAGTATGAGATTTGGTGCTTTCAACTTGCCAAATTGGGAATGGTGCTTGATGTTGGGTAATATTACAGGCTATTTTACATCTAAGGTTGGAGAGGAATACTAAACAAATTTAGACTAAGCCACCAACCAAGTGAAAGGTAAGTAAAGATTCATTTGCAACTACAATGCATAGACATAGTAGATGTGTGAATTATATATAATATCATAAATCATATGTGCATAGTAGAGGGCTCTCCATTGAGCATACATACATGGGCATTGTCATTAGCACGTGCATGCATCATATACTAGCATTGTGATAAATCTTGCATTGCACAGCATGATTCAGAGAAAGGAAAATGTTTTGTTGACCACTACTAGTGTACCGAAGCATGCATGGATTTGCATGGTGTTATGCATGGATTTGCAGGTTCGCGTGCATAGATTTGCATGCGTATGAGTATGCATGGATTTGCATGCTTATATGATTATTGGCCATTGGATTATGGCAGTATACAGAGCTCTTTTCCAGTGCATGAGATAGTAGCGTTGGTCAGGGGCCCAAGCAAGAAATGATTTTGAGAGAAATATTTTGATGCATAAAATTGCATTGTGAGCATAGCATTTTGAGTTGCATGACTTGATATTGTGGATTATTCTTTGACATGCATAATCTTTACTTGCTGAGCGTTAGCTCATATAGTTTATGCATTGTAGGTGAGTACGATGATACTTGAAGCATCTTTGGCTGGCTGGTCGGCTGTTGGAGCTCCTGCAGGTGTTTGAGGGAGTGTGTACATGGATGACGACCTGTTGGGCTATTTTGTTGGCTTGTTATATTTTGAGTCTGGTGTATTATGTTTTTAGATTGGTACTATATTTCTCTTTTAAAACTTTACTGTAGTTAAGTATGTAAATATTGTGGTCGTTGTGGGTGTTGTGTTTTTATATAAATATTGATCCTTCTATTTTAAACAGGGTTGTGTATGTAAGAAGTGATTTAGCTTTTCTTAAAATGTTAAAAAAAAAAATATTGCATGCATGCACACAGGTTCTATCATGTCAAATTATACAATATATATGGTTGTGTAGGAATTGGGGGGGGTGTTACAGAGTGGTATCAGAGCCCAGGTCTTGATTCCGTAGACTGTCCATGTACATAACCTTTGAAACTTGCATAGCGCAGTCATGCCAGTAAGTTTTATATTATCATATATTGCATTTCATATTTCATAAATTATATTGGCCATATGTTGTCAAACTTGTATAAACAGCGCTGCAAAATGGTGAGAACTCGTGGTGAGAGCAGTGGTGGTGCCAGAGCACAGAGGAATGAGACACCCATCCCGGTTAATAATCGAGATACCATGATTAATCGATTAACAGAACTGATTAAACGACAGTCCGAACAGATTCAACAATTGATTCGGCAGAGGATAATGGTGAGCAACCACGGGTGGAGGTAAACCAACAGTGGGCAGACTATATATATATGGTGGGAGAACGATTTCGGAGACTGGATCCCCCAACATTTGAGGATGCTATTGATCCTGCCGCTGCAGAGGACTGGTTGAGGACCCTGGAGAACATGTTCCAGTACAGCAGGGTGCCAGTAGAGAAGAGGGTAATGTGTGCAACTTTCATATTTCGCGGTAGTGCAGGCCATTGGTGGGACATGATTAGCAGTATAGAGGACATTACTACCATGAACTGGGATAGATTCAAGGAGTTATTCCGAAATAAATATTTCACAGCTCCAGTTCGCATGATGAAGATGAACGAGTTTATACAACTACGACAAGGAGCGATGACTGTTGGGGAATATATTCGTAAATTTGAAGAATTGTCCAGGTTTGCTACGCACATGGTCAGCACTGAAGTATTGAAAATAGAGAGATTTCTGGAGGGTTTGAGGCCAGAGTTATATACCGGGATGTGAATATGGCGGGTACTCAAGGGGTGACATTTTCACAGGTGGCTGAGAGGGCGTTGGTGGCAGAACAGACTGAATTGAAAATCGTTCGTGCACGTGAGGCTCGATAGCAGTTCAGACAGCAGGGACAGAGATGGACTGTGGGGCAAAAGAGGCCATTCCAAATGCAGAAGCCGATCCAAATACAGAAGCTGGGATTTAAATTTCAAGGAGAACAAGGCCAACAACAAGAAGGTCAAAATAAGAGGCCACAGGTCGAATAAGGAAAACACTAATGCCAGAAGCTGTGTGTCAGAAATGTAAATCGACATATTGGAGGCTGCTATATAGAAACCAGGACGTGTTTTCGATGTGGAATACCAGGACATATTTCTAAATTTTGCCCAGGTAAACAGAATCAGACCATCCAAAAGAATATACCAGCCAAGGTATTCACCATGACCAGGGCGGATGCAGAAGCAAATCCATCGGTGGTAACAAGTACACTTTATATTTCTAGTGTTCCAACACTTGTATTATTTGATTCTGGAGCCACGCATTCATTTGCATCCACTGAGTACGTGAAGAGGCTGGGTAGAATACCAGATGTAGCAGAAATCAGTTATAGTGTAACAGTTCCCTCTGGAGATGCTAGACAAACCGATCGGATTTTGAGAGCTTGTGCTATACTTGTTGAAGGTAGAGAATTACATGCTGATTTGATTGTACTGGATATGAATGATTATGATGTTATTTTGGGCATGGATTGGTTGTCAAAGTATGGGGCTACTATCAACTGTAAGGAAAAGACGGTGACATTTCAACTTTCTGGGAAAGAGTCTTTCACATTTGCCAGCATTGTGAAGAATTTCAATTTCCTATGATTTCAGCAGTGAAGGCACAACGATTACTCGATGATGGTTGTGAAGGGTACTTGGTGAGTGTCATGAACGTTGAGGAACAACACCCACCAACTCTGAGTGAAATACCAGTGGTACGGGAATATACTGAAGTATTCCCAGATGATCTCCCGGGACTGCCACCAGATCGTGAAATAAAGTTTGTTATTGACATACAACCAGGAACATCTTCAATCTCAAAAACTCCCTACAGAATGGCTCCATTGGAGTTAAAAGAATTGAAAGTACAATTACAAGATTGTTGGACAAGGGATTCATCAGACCGAGCTTTTCACCTTGGGGAGCACCAATTCTATTTGTACGTAAGAAGAATGGCACCATGTGACTGTGCATCGATTATCGAGAGTTGAACAGGGTCACAATTAAGAATAAGTATCCGTTACCCAGAATCGATGATTTATTTGACCAGCTTCAGGGTGCCGCAATATTTTCAAAAATTGACTTACGCTCTGAGTACCATCAATTGAAAATAAAGGAAGAGGATATCCCCAAGACGGCATTTAGTGCAAGATATGGGCACTATAATTTTTTGGTGATGCCATTTGGATTGACTAACGCTCCAGCAGCATTCATGGATCTGATGAACAGAATGTTTAAAGAATTTCTGGATAAATTTGTTATTGTGTTCATAGATGACATTCTAGTTTACTCCAGAACTAAAGAAGAACATGCCGCACATTTAACATAAGTACTAGAGGTCCTGAAAGTGAAGCAGTTGTACGCCAAATTCAAGAAATGCGAGTTTTGGTTGGATCGTGTGGTATTCTTGGGACATGTTATATCTGGAGCGGGAATATCAGTAGATCCAAGTAAAGTTGAAGCTATCAACAACTGGATGCAACCTACTAATCCTTCAGAGGTGCGCAGTTTTCTGGGTTTAGCTGGATATTACCGAAGATTTGTGGAGGGGTTCTCCAAGATTGCAATGCCATTGACACAATTAACCAGAAAATGGGTGATGTTTAGATGGACAGATATGTGTGAGCGAAGTTTCCAAGAGCTGAAAAAGAGGCTGACTTCAGCACCTATTCTCTCAATTCCATCAGGTACGGGAGGATTCGTAATTTACAGTGACGCATCGAAGAATGGATTAGGATGTGTACTGATGCAGAATGGCAAAGTAATTGCGTATGCATCCAGACAACTTAAAGAGTACGAAAAGAATTACCCCACGCACGACTTGGAACTTGCTGCTGTAGTATTTGTGCTTAAAATATGGAGGCACTATTTATATGGTGAATGGTGCGAGATCTTTACTGATCACAAGAGCCTCAAATACTTCTTCACATAAAAAAAGTTTGAATATGCGGCAGCGAAGATGGCTAGAACTAGTAAAAGATTATGATTGTGTGATCAATTACCACCCAGGTAAAGCCAACGTTGTAGCTGATGCATTGAGCCGAAAATCTACACAAAGTACAATGGCTATGGCTTTAATTCAGAAATTGAACTGAATGATTTGCAGAAAATGAATATAGAGATTTTACAGACAGGAGTAATAGAGGCAAAGTTGGCAGCCCTGACGCTTCAGCCTACGCTAATTGATAGGATCAAACAGGGATAACGAGATGATGAATATCTCATCAATATGAGAAAATATGTTGCTGCAGGGAAGTCTACTGAATTTAAGATGACTCAGGATGATATTTTACAATTTAGAGGGCGGTTTTGTGTGCCAAATATTGATAACATTCGGCAAGACATTTTAAAAGAGGCACATTCAACCCCTTATTCAGTACATCCAGGGGCTACTAAGATGTATAGAGACTTGAAATCGCATTATTGGTGGCCGGGTATGAAAAAGAACATCGCCTAGCATGTGGAGCAATGTTTAACATGTCAGCAAATAAAGGCCGAACATCAAAGACCCGCAGGGACTTTACAACCTCTACTTATTCCAGAATGGAAATGGGAAAGGATCACCATGGATTTCGTAACTAGTTTGCCAAAGACTACTAAAGTCATGATGCTATTTGGGTTATCATTGATAGATTGACCAAGTCTGCTCATTTTCTTCCCATATGTTCTACCTATTCCATGGATCGCTATGCCCAATTATACATTCAGGAGATTGCCAGACTTCATGGTGTGCCATTGTCTATTGTTTCTGATAGAGATTCAAGATTTTTGTCTACTTTTTGGAGGAGTTTACACAAAGCTTTGGGAACACAATTATCATTTAGTACAGCATATCATCCTCAGACGGATGGGCAATCTGAACGAACAATACAGACATTGGAGGATATGCTCAGTGCCTGTGTATTAGACTTCCAAGGTCAGTGGAGTAAATTCCTACCTTTGGTGGAGTTTTCGTACAACAACAGCTATCAGACTAGCATTGGAATGGCTCCCTATGAAGCATTGTATGGCAGAAAATGTAAGTCTCCGATACACTGGGATGAAGTTGGTGAGAAGAAACTTTTGGGCCCAGATATGATTAGAGAGATGACAGAAGCCGTGTTACAGATTCGACAAAGAATGCAAACTGCCCAAATCGACAGAAAAGTTATGCAGATCGATGAAGAAGGGCGTTGGAGTTTGCGATAGGAGATCAGGTATTTTTGAAAGTAGCACCAATGAAGGGCATCATGCGGTTTGGGAAGAAAGGAAAATTGAGTCCCAGATATATTGGCCCATTCTCGGTGATTGAAAGAATTGGTGATGTTTCTTACAGACTAGATCTGCCAACATCTATGTCCCAAATACACAATGTATTTCATGTGTCTATGCTGAGGAAATATATTGCTAATCCTTCTCACATTCTGAAGAATGAACTAGTGGAATTAAAGACAGATTTGAGCTACGAAGAAAAACCTGTACAAATTTTATTACGAGAAGTGAAGCAGCTAAGAAATAAACAGATTCCATTGGTTAAAGTGTTATGGAGAAACCAATTAGTAGAAGAGGCCACTTGGGAAAGGGAGGATGAAATGAGAACTAAGTATCCTGAACTTTTCGGTAAGTGAAATTTCGAGGATGAAATTTTTATAAGGAGGGGAGGATGTGATACCCGAGCCTCTTACTACTCACATGGCTAAATATGATTCATGCATTACATGTTAATTTATATGCTATTTGCATTTCTATTGACATTGCATAATTTATTTCATTTTATACGACATTCTTGAATATTAAACTTAATTCTGAAGCTCTTGCACGATATTAGTTATTGAATTTCTTAATCTAAAATCTAAGTAGTTGATTTTATATGGAAATAAGAAGAAAATGAGGTGGATCAATATTAGATATAGATAGGATATATAGGTTATAATTTTGGAAGTGCTAAAAGTGTTACTAGTAACCTTATACGGTTTAATTTGATTTGATCAAGTTATTTCAAAAGTATATATTTGTAAATTAGCATACTTGGGATATTGGACATGATATAATATGAATTAAGTGTCATATTACAAGGCCCTTATGTGCATATGATTTTAGAAATGCAAACTAGATAATTCTTTAAGAATCGGATGCGAATCGGTTTGGAGATCGAATGAACGGACATAGGAATTACCTATGGGAATGAATGGTGATTAAGATAGGTTGCAACCAAATAAAAATAGATGAGACACACAAGATTAGGGCTGAAAGATAAGGAAGAAAATCAAATTTGCCATTTACTTGCCACCTCGTGCTTTCTTATTAAGCTTAAGCTAACATCTCAAGCTAACACCTCAAACCCTTCACCCTTAAGCAACGACCAGACCCTCATTTCAGCCATTTTCTTCCAAACACACACCTTAAGGTCTCCATGTGATCCAAATTGATTCCAAGTTGAAATAAAAGCAAGAAAAGCAAAGAAGAAGTGATTACCATCAAGTTAGCCTCAAAATCTGCATAGGTAACACTTATCTACGGTTTTGCCTTTGGTTTTCAGATTATTATGAATGGTTTTATGGCTTATTAAGCTTTCAATATCTCTTATAAAAGTGTTAGGAAGTTTTTAGTTAGACTTTGGTGCACAAAGAAAGGGTTTTTAATCACAAACACTTAATAGGAAATACTTGTGGCAGAAACTGTCATCTTACTGTTTTCTTGTGTTTTAGACTTCAAAAGTGTATGGTATGTTGAATAAAACCTATAAGTATTACCATTTACATGACCATATATGAGTTAAGAGTATTGGAATGAATTTTTATCAGTTGAAAATTGAAATAGAGAATGATATTGGAGAAACACTCAAACTGCCAAAATAGCAAAATCTGTTTTGGTGTGCTGTGAAGGAAACTGAATTAAGGGAGCTAAATCGATTATTTTTGGTAATAATATGACCTTTTTGTCTCATTATATATGTTATCTAAGTATGGTGAAAATTTTGGAGTGATTGAATATACTTAAGGATGCCAAAACCATTAATGTCATGAAGTGTGCAAAACTGTCACGGTAGGAAATAATCTGTTTCAGTATGTCGTGAAGAGAGCTGAACTTGGGAAGCTATATCCATGATTTTTAGAAATTATATGATATGGTTACATTTATATACATGTTATATAAGTGTGGTAAAAATTTTGGAGTGATTGGATATGTTTAGGGATGTTAAAATTATCATGCAACTAAACTTGACAGCAAGAAAATATGAAAATGTGAATCTGCCACATTTGATCACTTAGCATGTTTCAACCTAGACATGTTGCTATTGAGTGTTAACAATTAGGTTCATGCTATTAGAGTTATAATACTTCAATTACATGATGTTTTCATGTATTTAAGATGAGAAATTTGAGGTATTTGAGGGGCTATATTGGGTTCTAGTTTGTGAAAGCTTGATTGTTAGCTTATAGCTTGGTGTTTAAGGTCTAGTATGAGATTTGGTGCTTTCAACTTGCCAAATTGGGAATGGTGCTTGATGTTGGGTAATATTACAGGCTATTTTACATCTAAGGTTGGAGAGGAATACTAAACAAATTTAGACTAAGCCACCAACCAAGTGAAAGGTAAGTAAAGATTCATTTGCAACTACAATGCATAGACATAGTAGATGTGTGAATTATATATAATATCATAAATCATATGTGCATAGTAGAGGGCTCTCCATTGAGCATACATACATGGGCATTGTCATTAGCACGTGCATGCATCATATACTAGCATTGTGATAAATCTTGCATTGCACGCATGATTCAGAGAAAGGAAAATGTTTTGTGACCACTACTAGTGTACCGAAGCATGCATGGATTTGCATGGTGTTATGCATGGATTTGCAGGTTCGCGTGCATAGATTTGCATGCGTATGAGTATGCATGGATTTGCATGCTTATATGATTATTGGCCATTGGATTATGGCAGTATACAGAGCTCTTTTCCAGTGCATGAGATAGTAGCGTTGGTCAGGGGCCCAAGCAAGAAATGATTTTGAGAGAAATATTTTGATGCATAAAATTGCATTGTGAGCATAGCATTTTGAGTTGCATGACTTGATATTGTGGATTATTCTTTGACATGCATAATCTTTACTTGTTGAGCGTTAGCTCATATAGTTTATGCATTGTAGGTGAGTACGATGATACTTGAAGCATCTTTGGCTGGCTGGTCGGCTGTTGGAGCTCCTGCAGGTGTTTGAGGGAGTGTGTACATGGATGACGACCTGTTGGGCTATTTTGTTGGCTTGTTATATTTTGAGTCTGGTGTATTATGTTTTTAGATTGGTACTATATTTCTCTTTTAAAACTTTACTGTAGTTAAGTATGTAAATATTGTGGTCGTTGTGGGTGTTGTGTTTTTATATAAATATTGATCCTTCTATTTTAAACAGGGTTGTGTATGTAAGAAGTGATTTAGCTTTTTTAAAATGTTAAAAAAAAAATATTGCATGCATGCACACAGGTTCTATCATGTCAAATTATACAATATATATGGTTGTGTAGGAATGGGGGGGGTGTTACATAATGTGTGTGGTTTGATATATGTATCTAGTGTATACATATCACAAACATGTGCCAAAGGTTAAAGGATCGCCACTTATCCTACTCCAGCAAAAATATTAATTTTGTCACATAGATGGCGCCTAGGCACTATTTTCTCTATTTTTTTGTGCCTAGGTGCCCTGTTTGGCGCTTAGGTGCCATGCTCTCTATTCTGTTTGGCACCTAGGCACCCTATTTTGGTGCTTAGGCGCCGTTGCTGCTATTTTTGTTCCTTCATTTCAGTTTTTGATACAGTTTATCCTCTTTCAACTGATGTTTGACCTCTTTATGGACTGAATTGGCTTTTGATATCTTCACAAAAAACTGTAGTCCTATTTGTTATCTTTCTTTAGCCACTTGAATCAGATCAATATCACTATTTTAGAGAGAGTTATGTGATATATACCAAGACTACCATATCTAGAAGTTTCAGTGCATGGTTGACTCTTTAATCGAATTTTACTCTTTGAAATAAATTGAATTGGGACAAGTTACCAACATGAAAGTTGTAGATACATCACTTATCTTTCCAATAAGCTAAGAATTAGGTCAATAGAGCTTTTGGAGCAGACATGTATGCCCAAAATACAAATACTGCCACAGTAGAACCGTGTTAATTTAGCCCAAGAATGTTTCTTTCAACTTCATTTTGGCTCATTTTCGATCTTTTCATTCTCAAACTCCTATCATATACAAAACATTAATAAAAAACCTATTATTAACAAGAACAAAGCAAAGAAGACATAGAAGAACTGATACAAATAAATATAAAAATACACACTTATCAAATTCCCCCATACTTAACCTTTGCTCATCCTCAAGTAAACCAAAAACAAGACATAAACACAACCAAGCTAATCCATTTTTGTAGGAAATCACGATTACATTTAGCACATGCAACAAGCCTTTAAACTTCTAAGTGGACCATAGAGGATGAGTTGTAGTCTCGTGAGGGCTTCCAGTGGTGATACCACGAAAACCTATGACCTCTAACTTCCAACGATTAATTCTCAGGGAGCAATGAAGTAATATGATAATGAAATCAAATAAGTGTTGAATTTAACCTTAGTTATTCAAAAGTTAATAAATTTCCACAACAATCATACTCAAGTGTGTGTGTGAATAGCCATTGTCAATAGTGATGAAACCATACATGATTCAAATAAGTGAATTCCCATACAACCTCACAAAAGCTATCACTGGTTTCTAATGAAAGAGTCGAAACATTATATGCTCTTATTTTAGCACATATCTCCACTACACCGAAGGCACCACATGAAATCAAAGGTCTTAAACAATGGTTTTAATGGGGCTAAAGGGTAGTGTGTGGCATAAGAAAGAAAGGGATAGGATGCAACAAAAATTCTAAAAACTTCATGAAATGAGAGACATAAATTTCATCAAGAAATGATTCTCATAATCCACAAGTTTCAACATTGGGGCCTAATATCATTGTGTTGGACCATTCTTTATCATTCTCATCACCTTTGCATTATCCCATTTGTAATTCAACTCACAATAATTTTTATTTTATTTTTTATTTTTTATTTTTTTATTTTGCAACTTTCTTCCTTATTTTCTTTTCTTTTTAGCTCCCCCACACTTATCTTCTATTTCAACCCAAATTTATTTTGCAAGCTCACATTGTCATTGAAGTGTCTCTTAAGTTCCAATTAATTTTTAGAACAAGGGTAGGATAATAGTGCATTTAGGTTAGGTAAGAAGATATGGTTATCAATGAAATAACTTATTCAATAAAAGGGTCAAAGTGGCTTACTATGAGAGATGTTCTTCTTGGAACATCACAAGGGGAACAAGTTGATTTGGCCATGGTGCTAGAAAGCCTAGTACATTAATCATTTTTCAAGTAATGCTCAATCAGTTGTTCGCCTTGATAGACCTCTAAAAGAGTTCTAATATTCAACTTCCACATGTCGAAACCTAAGTGATAATTAAAGTGAGGGTATAAGAACTACCTATTTTGACATGTTTGTTTCCATACCAAAGAACATAGCTATTTGTGCAAAAAGAGTTGAGTATGATCATCACGAAAAATAAATCAATCCAAGAATAACATCAAGGTCTAAAACAACACCTATCGTCAAACACACCATGTCATTCATGCTCGATTCTCATCATACAAGTTGAAAGAACACCTAGGACTCAAAAATTTAAAACAAAATATAAGTCTAAATCCTTCCCCCACACTTAATGCTTACATTGTCCTCAATGTAAGCCTAAGCTATTAAAATAAAGAATTAAATGCAATAGAGT
Source organism: Paulownia fortunei (assembly GCA_019321725.1). Classification (NCBI taxonomy): domain Eukaryota; kingdom Viridiplantae; phylum Streptophyta; class Magnoliopsida; order Lamiales; family Paulowniaceae; genus Paulownia; species Paulownia fortunei. The sequence continues at coordinate 13,415,912 of CM033113.1, read as the reverse complement.
TGGATTATTCACAAACAAAGTAAAATAAAAGAACTATATAAAATAAAAATGGATAGAAAGAAAAGAGAATGAGAGTTAGAGAAATCAAATCTGTGGTTGTAAGCTCTCAATGACTTCTTTTCCATCCGTTGGGTTGCCTCCCAATAAGCGCTTGATTTAACATCCTCAGCCAGACAACATCTTCTTTTTTTTCACTCATCAACATATGTTGGCTCATAAATAAGGGACTCATCTACATTCTCCGATTGAAAATCCTCATAGTAAGGTTTCAACCTATGGCCATTAACTTTGAATATATTGTCTGTCTTCAAACTTTATATTTCAATTGCACCATAAGGAAAGATATTAGAAATAATAAAAGGACCAACGCAACGAGAGCGCAATTTACCCAAAAATAACTTAAGACGTGAATGAAATAGAAGAACTTTTTGACCAATGACAAAGTCATTTCTAGAAATCATCCTATCATGAAATACCTTAGTCTTCTCTTTATAGATCCAGGAATTTTCATAGGCATCGTTACGAATCTTCTCAATCTCTTGGAATTGTAACTTCTTTTGTTCCCCTGTTGTATCCATCTCCATATTCCATTATTGCTTTATGCTCTAACTCCACCGGGAGGTGACAAGGTTTCCTATAAACTAACTGATAGGGGGACATGCTAATAGAAGTTTTGTAAGCTGTTCGATATGCCCATAAGGCATCATCAAGGCGAGTGCTCCAATCTTTCCTATTTATTTTAACCATTTTCTCAAGGATAGACTTGATCTGATTTCCTATTGGACACCTCCACTTGCCCACTTGTTTGTGGATGGTATGATGTGGAAACTCGATATGTGATGTTATACTTCTTGAAAAGAGCTTCCACTGACCTATTGCAAAAGTGGGTGCCTCTATCGCTAATCATAGCCCGGGGCATTCCAAACCTTGCAAAAATGTGAGACTTGACAAAATGTACAATAGTTTTTAAATCATTAGTCCGAGTGGCTTTGGCTTCCACCCACTTTGAGACATAATCGATAATATGAATAATGTAAAGATTACCAAAAGAAAAAGAAAATGGGCCTGTGAAATCAATGCCCCAAACATAAAAAATTTCAACAATAAGTATAGGAGTTTGTGGCATTTGATTCCTAGGTCCCAAGTTACCTGTCCTTTAACACCGATCACAAGACTTGCAATGGCAATAGGCATCCTTGAATAATGAGAGCCAATAGAAACCACTTTCAAGCACCTTAAGGGCAGTTCATTTTGGTCCAAAATGTCCACCACATGTAAGGGAATGACAAAATTTTAGAATGGAAATAAAATCACTTTCATGCACGCACCTCCTTATCACTTGACCAGAATAATGCTTCCAAAGGTATGGATCATCCTAAATGTAGTATTTAGCATCACTCTTAATCTTCTCTTTTTGTGCCTTAGTCAATTCATCCGGTAATTTCTTTATGACTAAGAATTAACAATGTCGGCATACCAAGGGGCTGTCACACTCATTGCTAGAAGTTACTCATCTGGGAAACCTTCATTTAATAGTAATGCACCTTCCTCGTGTACCAACCTACTAAGATGGTCCACAACCAAGTTCTCAAACCCCTTTTTGTCCTTGATTTCCAAGTCAAACTCTTGCATAAGAAGAATCCATCGAATGAGTCGTAGCTTGGCATCTTTCTTGGTGAGCAAGTACCTAAGGGCTGCATGATCAGAATAAACAATTACTTTTGCACCAATCAAATATGAATGAAATTTTTCTAAAGCAAAAATAACCACTAAAATTTTTTTTCAGTGGTAGAATAGTTGAGTTGGGCATCATTTAAAGTACGTGATGCATAGTAAATAGCATGAGGAGTTTGCCCTACTCATTGCCCAATACGGCACCAACTGCATAGTCACTTGCATCGCACATAAGTTCAAAAGAAAGTTCCCAATTTGGTGGTTGGATGATAGGTGCTGAGGTGAGAAGTTCCTTGAGCTTGCTAAAAGTTGTCATGCAATTGTCATCAAACTCAAAAGTCACATCTTTTTGAAGCAATCTACACAAGGGAAGTGCTATTTTGGAAAAATCTTTAATAAACCTGCAATAAAAAACTGCATGACCAAGAAAAGAGCGAATCTCCCTAACACTTAAAGGTGGGGGTAAGGAACACACAAGATCAATCTTAGATTTATCAACCTCAATCCCTCTAGCAAAGATTACATGCCCCAACACTATCCCTTGATCAACCATAAAATAACATTTCTCCTAATTGAGCACAAGATTAGTTTCAATGCATCTTTGAAGTACAAGTATAAGGTTATCTAGGCATTTGTCAAATGAATCACCATAAACACTGAAATCATCCATGAATACCTTTATGATGTTCTCAATGTACTCAGAGAAAATGCTCACCATACACCTTTGAAATATGGCTGGTGCATTGCAAAGTCCAAATGACATGCGTCGGTAGGCAAATATACCGAATGGGCAAGTAAAGGTAGTCTTCTCTTGATCCTCCAGAGCAATGACAATTTGATTATACCCTGAGTAGCTATCAAGAAAGCAATAATGAGTATGACCGAATAATCGTTCAAGCATTTGATCAATAAAAGGTAAAGAAAAATGATCTTTGCGAGTAGAAGAGTTAAGGTTCCTATAATCAATGCAAACTCACCATCCGATTTGAACTCTTTGAGGTACTAACTCTTGACAATTATTTTGTACTACAGTAATGCCGAACTTCTTAGGAACTACTTGGACCAAGCTTACCCACTTGCTATCCGAAATGGGGTAGATGACCCCACATCAAGAAGCTTTAATATCTCTTTCTTCACAACTTCCATCATGGGTGGGTTCAATCGCCTTTAGGCCTCCCTCGTGGGTTTGGATCCTTCTTCTAGTAAAATTCAGTGCATGCACATAAATGTGCTAATTCTTTTAATATCGATAATGGTCCATCCAATAGCCGTCTTGTACTTACGGAGTACCCTACCAAGCTTAGCCTCTTGTGTATCGATGAGATCTTTAGTAATAATAACTGGAAGTGTTTCTTTCTCGCCTAAATACACATATTTGAGATGCTCCAGGAGTGGTTTGAGCTCCAATGTAGGTGCCTGCACCATAGAAGGTAAAAGTCTCTCATTAGTCAATGGCAAAGCAATTTAAGAGATATCATACTTTATATTTTATGAAAATGAGTCCAATCCTTCCACTACTTCCTCCACATTTTCCAATCGTTGCACATCTATCTTTATCTCTTTCAAGTTCTCCATGTAAAGATTAGTTCTCAATGCAACATCCAATCCATCATTGCTAGTCAGTTAAAACATTTGTTGGGTTATAAAATCAATAATATCAACTGCAAAAATGGAATACACATCACTAGGATATCTCATAGCTTCAAAAATATTAAATCTAATTATCTCACCATCAAATTCCATAGACAATATGCCATCATGAACATCAATTTTAGTCCGAGTTGTTTTTAGGAATGGTCTCTCTAAGAAAATGAGTGTAGGATGTAAGGATCTATCATCTTTCATCTCAAGAATATAAAAATCCACAGGAAAAACCAATTCATTCACTTGTACCAAAACGTCCTCCACAACTCCTTTAGGGTATGCATTTGATCTATCCGCTAATTGAATAACAACACCAGTTTTTTCTAAAGGGCCTATATTTAAGAAAACATAAATAGAATATGGCATGACATTGATTGATGCACCTAAATCTAACATGCACTTTTCAAACCTGGTATTACCAATGGTACAAGGGATGGTGAAAATGCCTGGATCCTTGCACTTTGGAGGGAGTTTTCTTTGAAGAACCGCTGAAATATTCTCCCCCACACTTATTTTTTCATCCCCTCTCAACTTTCTTTTATTGGTGCACAACTCCTTGAGAAATTTGGCATAGCGAGGTACTTGCTTGATGGCATCAAGAAGAGGGATGTTTACCTCTACTTTTTGAAAAGTTTCAAGGATCTCCTTTTCTTGCTCCTCTTTCTTAGATTTTGCTAACCTGCTAGAAAAAGGTGGAGGTTTTATATAATTATGAGAGAGAGGTTTAGGAGTGATTATCGACTTTGGATTCTCCTTGACTACGGGTGGTAGATGAGTAGAAGAGTAAGAATTATCTAAAAAAGGGATGGGATTAATTAACTCGCCCTTCTCAACCTCTTTAGATATTTCTTTTGTTGGCAAGCTAGAAGACTCCAATTGTTTCCCGATTCTAAGAGTTATGGCACTTGTATTTTCCTTAGGATTCACCATGGGTTGAGAAGATAACTTGCCCGATCCTTGTGTTTCCAATCGGCTTAAGCTAGTGGCTATTTTCCCTACTTGATTCTTAATATGTTGGAGATGGGTTTGTGTGGTATGTTGAAATTGCATAGTATTAGTAGCTAGTGTTTTCACGAGATCATCTAAGGATGCGCCCAATTGTTGTGGAGATTGAAAAAGTGGTTGCACATTCGATTGGTGAAAATCAGGTGGTCAGTTTTGCATTTGAAATGGAGTAGGTTGTTATTGTTGGTTTTCATATCTCAAATTAGGATGATCCTTCCATCCTTCATTACAAGTGTTGGAGAATGGATTATATATTTGCCTTGGTTGACTTGGAAAACCACCAATCATATTTGTTTGCTCCATAGAACTCTCTTAGAGAGATAGACACATATCCGTGGGATGCCCTTCCATGCAACAGACTCCAAATGCTTTGACTTGTTGCTCTACTGCTATTTGTTGTACTAAAGATATGAGGTGTGAGAGCTTTTGTTCAAGAAGTGATGTGTTTAACTCATTGACACTCTTAAGTGGTGGTGGTGGATCATTACGGGTGATGAATTGTTGAGAATTTACAGTCATATTTGCAATTAGATTCCTTGCTGCCTCGGGTGTCTTGTCAACTAAAGCCCCTCCACTTATAACATCAATCATGCTTCTTTCCATTGGCATAAGCCCCTCATAGAAATATTGAATGAGAAATATATCACTGATTTGATGATGAGGACAACCAGCACATAACTTCTTAAATCTTTTCCAATACTTATAGAGAGATTCCTCATTATATATCGAATCCCATATATTTATTTTCGGATGCTCCCTGCCTTGGAAACTGAAAAATACCTCTCCAGAAACGCCCTTCGCATTTCATTCCATGTGGTAATCATGCCAGATGGTAGATAATAAAGCCACTTCTTTGCCAAATCCGCCAATGAAAAAGAAAAGCCAATGAGCTTGATGTTTTCTTCTGAAATGCCAGTTGGTTTCATACTAGAGCACACAACATGAAATTCCTTCAAGTGTTTATTTGGATTCTCACCCGCAAAACCATGGAATGTGGGCAAAAAATGAATCATCCTAGATTTGCGTTCAAAGCCGGCTTCCAAGTTGGAATATGTGATACACAATGGTTGATTCTCCAATTTGGGAGTAGCTAACTCCTTCAATGTTCTATGATTATGTGCCATTTTAATAGTTTCGGGTTGATGAGGAGTATCAAAATTCGGAGGAAGAGTTTCAAACTCGAGCTTGGGTGGTGAATTGATTTGATGTATAGGTGGGAGTGGTGGTAATAGTGGCAGCGATGTATTCAAGTTAATCCGAATTTTCTCAAGTCTCAACCTCAAGTCCTTCGATGACATAAAATCTGAAAATAACAAAAGAAAACAAACTAAGATAAACTAACAAAAAGAAGTAAGTAAAGTAAAATAAAAAATTGAAACAGATAATGAATTAATTAAACACTTAGTCCCCGCAACAGTGCCAAAAACTTGATCAATTGTCGTAAGCCTACTAAATTTAAATCTTACTCTTCAATAAATGTTTAATGAGTATAGTGCGAGTAAGAGTCAATCCCACGAGGATTAAGGCTAATTGATTTACTATCGACTCAACTAACTAAGAATTTTAACTTCAAAATTACTAACATAAAACTAAGACTTCAACAAGCAAACTTAGAAATAAACAACACGCATTTGGGGGGGGGGGAATTGAGTTGATGAACTAAGTTGCAAAAACTAAAATTAATTCAAATTTAAAGCAATAAAAATTAAATCAATAAGCAACAAGTGATTGAAGTAGGTTGAGGTTTCATTCGCCACCACTAGACAATAGGTTGTAATTTCATATCAATATTATGAATAATTTGCCAATGAAATTATCAACCGTAGGTAATAACAAGCTCTACTATCCCAATCTTTTCTTAGTTTCTCGTCAGATAGAACAAGCTCTCTATCTAATTCTCCACCCATCAAACAACCTAGAACAAACTCTCTAGATTTAATCCAATGGATGCATTAAAATAAGAAAGATAGATTGATCTAAGTAACAATCACACAAGCTCGGGTCATTTAACTTAGGTTATATTTTCTATTGCAATTAAAAAAATTATCCCATAATCATTAATCACAATTTACTACACATGATTAGAAATTCAAAATAATTATGGATCTAAAATCTCTAATCTAGTTGTAAGGAATTCTCAAGCCCGATTTGGTTGTGCACCCAAACAAAGCAAGAAAATACCCAAAAGATATTTAAGTATAGAAAAATATAAACAACCTCAATTACCAAATTGATCAATAATATCAAACATTCAATTAAAAAAACTCATGTCTAGGGCTTTGAAATCAATCTCAACCAATAAAGAAGTTTAGCCTAACATGATAAGAAATGACAAAAGAATAAAAATTATCAACATTGGGAATCAAAGAAACTTATTGGTTGAAGAAGATAGTTGAGGTTGATGGTAGATTATGGATGTCTCCTCCAACCCTCTTCCAGTTTTCTTCTTTGAAGCTCCAAAAACCCCAAAAGTGCTTTCAAAATGTGAATGATGTAGAGAGTGAGTGAATCAGAAAATTGATGTTTGTGTTGAGATGATAGTGCCCTTTTATAAAGTGTGAGATGGTGATGTGATTTGGTGTAAAGTGTGTAAGATGTGTTGTGTATTTTGTATAAAGTGAGGAATATGTGTTGTAAAGTATGTAATGTATATGGTTTGATATATGTATCTAGTGTATACCTATCACAAACATGTGCCAAAAGGTGCGAAGGTTCGCCACTTGTCACCACTCCAAGCAAAAATATCAATTTTGTCACATGGATGGCACCTAGGCACCCTGTTTGGTGCTTAGGCACCGTGCTCTTTGTTCTGTTTGGCACCTAGGCACCCTGTTTTGGCACATAGGTGCTGTTGCTGCTATTTTTGTTCCTTTAATTCAGTTTTGGATATGGTTTATCCTCTTTCAACTGATGTTTAACCTCTTTATGGACTTAATTGGCTTTTAATGTCTTCATAACAATTGTAGCCCTATCTATTATCTTTCTTTATCTACTTGAATAAGATTAATATCATATTTTTAGAGAGAGTTATGCAACATAAACCAAGACTGCCACATCTGGAAGTTTTAGTTTAACCGAATTTTACTCTTTGAAATCAATTGAATTGAGATAATTTGCCAACATAAAAGTTGTAGATACATATCGTATCTTTTCAATAAGTCAAGAATTAGGTCAATAGAGCTTTGGAGAAAATATTTATGCCCAAAATACAAACACTGCCACAGTAAAATCGTGTTAATTTGGCCCAAGAATGCTTCTTTCAACTTTGTTTTGGCTCATTTTTTATTTTTTCATTCTCAAACTCCTATCATACACAAAACATTAATAAAAACCTATTATTAACAAGAATAAAGCAAAGAAGACATAGAAAAATTGATACAAATAAATATAAAAATTTGCACTTATCAGTAATTTTTTTTATCAAGAACCTGATGAAGCCTTAGAATATCTAGGACATTTGGCAGGAAAATTTGAATCATGGCATAGTGTTAATTCTTTTGAAAGTTTTATTATTTCTAATCTTGCTAATAGTCATAAAAGAAAATATTACCTTAATCAAGAAGATGATCTAAATACTAGAATTGCTAGTTTGAAAAGTTGAGGCCATGGAACTTAAAAAAGTAAAGAAAATCAGATATGTGCAAGATGAAGAAGTTTGCAGCATTTGTGAACTTGTGGAACACTCCACCAATGAATGCCCAAATATTCCAGCACAAGTAAATTTCATGAACACCTTCAAAAAGCCTTTTCATTCCTATATTCTGAAACTTACAATCCATAATAGAGAAATCATCCCAACTTTACAAGCATTCATGCATGAACAAATAAACATCAATAATCAGACTTCACAAGCCATCAATAAGATCAAAAGCATACTTTCAACATTGATAGCTTCTTTGTGTACTCATGAAAAAGGTAAATTTCTTGTTCAACCTCAACCTAATCCTTCCACTCAGTGTCATATTTCTTTTTAAGGTGAAAATTCAATCAAGAAGGCTAATTCGATCACAACTCTTAGAATGAAAAAGTTGTTGACAAGACTATTCATCCCAAGGAGAAAGTTTCTAATCCATCTTAAAAAATGAAAAATAGAAATAGTCTTGACGATGAAGGTAAGTTTAATGAAGGTGAGCTTGAAAATGATAAAAAAGAAAAATACTCACCCGTAGCTCATTTTCCTCAAAGATTGCAACGAAATAATAGTTGAACTCAAATGCTGAAATCTTTGATGTTTTTAAACAAGTCAATATTAATATTCTATTGTTGGATGCAAGCAAGCAAGTTCAACCTTATGCCAAATTTTTGAAAGATTTATGTACAATCAAAAGAAAATATCATGTAAAAAAGAAGGCAATTTTAATTGAAAGTGTTAGTTCAATCATTCAACAATTCACTCTACCTAAGTACGAAGATCGGGGTAATCCAACTATTTCATGTACCATAGGAAACACTATAATAGAGCGTACTTCACTTGACCTTGGTACTAGTGTAAATCTTCTATCTTTCTCGATTTATTAACAGTTGGGTTTGGAAGAACTTAAAACAACTTTCATTGTACTCCAACTAGCTAACTGTTCGATTAAAGTTCCAAAGGAAGTAGTAGAAGATATGTTGGTACAAATTAAGTTTTACTTTCCAATGGATTTCATTATTTTGGACACAGAGCCTGTTGCACGTACACAAACACAGATTCCTATCATTTTGGATCTTTTTCTTGCAACTTCAAATGCTCTGATGAATTATAGGAATAGTATCTTGAGGTTCTCTCTCGCAAATATGACTTTGGAACTAAATGTGTTTAATATTTGTAAGCAACCTGCAGAAGATGTCGAAGCACAAGAAGTAGATTCAATCAAGGAACTTGTTCACGAATATTTTACTACTGCTAATTCTTCAAACCTTTGGAAACTTGTTTTGAAAGTGATAGTATTTGTAAAAAGACACACTAATACTCTCTCTGAATTTTTGCATGTACAAGAAAAATATATTTGGAAGCCAAGGTTTGAAAAACTTTCATCATCAATAGTACAATCTGTTCCATCAAGTATTAAAGCTCCTATGATTGATTTGAAACCTTTACTATCTTATTTGAAATACTCTTTCTTGGGTGAGAATAAAACTTTTCCAATAATAATTTCTTCCAAACTTGATATATCCCAAGAAGTTAACATTATTGATCCCAAATCACAACAAATACTTGAGTTCACTGGCAAGGATGGAGTGGAGGTTACTTTGCAAAAACGTATCCGTATGGAGGATTTGAAAGAAAAAAAGTTGGATGTACAAATGTTGGAGAATATGGAAAATGATGTTACAGGCCTGGATTCGTTGCCAAAAAAATCAAGGTACGATAACTTTTATATTGAATTGCCATTACCTAATAAGAACTTTTACCTTCTATTGTGCAGACACCTACAATGGAGCTTAAACCAATCTCGGGCCATCTTAAATATGTCTATTTGGGTGAGAAAGAAATACCACTAGTCTACATTGCTAAAGATCTCACTCAAGTACAAGCAAATAAACATATTTAGGTGCTTCAAAATTATAAGACGGTGATTGGATAGATAATAGCTTTGGCAGCTATATTGATGAGTGATGAAAGAGGTAATGTCGGGCTGAGGATATTAAACCAAGCGCTTGATAGAAGGCAATCCAATGGATAGAAAAGAAAACTTTGAGAGCCAATAATCACAGATTTGTTTTCTCTGACTCTTATTCTCTTTTTTTATCCATCTAATTTTTTTACTTTTTTCTATTTTATTTTGTCCTAATCAAAAATGCGTGCTGACAATGTGGTAGGTAGTATTTTTTAAAATTTTGCCATGCAAGAGCACATGGTAATCATTTTTCGATAAAGAAAACTACTGGAAAGATCTTGCAGTATACATTTTGTTGACCCACTTTTTTCAAAGACACTTGCACTTTCTGCAAAAGTTATAAAAATTATAAAAAAATAGGATCTTTCTAGTTAAGTGGCGGATAATGGTACTCCATGGCAATTGAAGTCGGACTTATCATTTTTCCAAACAACTGAAATCTCTATATAAAATTTCTCTCCTTTTCTCATTCTCTTTTCTTATTCTTTTCAAAAATGATGATATTCTTCTAACTCTTAAGAAGTTATTTCCTTTTCTTCCTAAAAATGAAATTTTAAAAAATTTATAAAACCAAGATTGAGAAATTAAGGATGCTTATGCACAAGGGCATTCCAGGGGACATACGATAGATAATTAAAGCAAATGTAAGAGTACCATGTGAGTTTTTATATGAGTTTTCAAACTTGCTTACTAGATACATGTCTGGTTTTGGTAAAAACACATATTAAAAAAAATTGAAGGGTGAAAAAAATGCAATTTTATCATAAATGTGCTCAATGGACTTGCAACACAAAGTGTCGCTCATTAGGAATGGTTTCTAAAAATCAAAAAGATAAAATTCAATTCATTATGGATGGACTGAGTAAGGAGTCTTTAGATAACATTATATTGACTTGAGACGCATTCATGTGGATTAGTACATCGCACAATTCTTGATTTATCATTTTCGAGATGAATATGAGCATTATAGTCTTTGGAATCTGATATTAAAAGACCCTGTTTACCAATTTATAAGAAAACTAGATATGAAACATATGCTTAACACATAGAGGGCGTTTAAGCTATTACTGGATGTAAAACCAAAAGAAGATATGAGCCACAGTCACAACTACATATACATTCACATATAAGTAGCTAATTTTTAAATTTTGTGTCCTTATTTTCAACTTTCTGAAAATGGAAAAAGACATTCAATAAATGCATTCTCTATTTACACCTTAATAAATAGCACCATACTTACTCCATTTTTGCACAAGTCATTTTCTACTCTCTGAAAAAAATAGAAGTTTCTTCCACTCGCAAGTTCAATTATATTTGTGTCTTTTGTGGACCAACCTACAGAAAAAATAAGTTTATAGGGACAACCAATAACCTTGGTAGGTTGAAAAATTGGTATAGAAAAGTCACAATGAATGAGATAGAATATGGCTAATACTTAAGGTTGAAAGATCAAGTATGAAAATCCCGTATTAGTTCTCTTATTGGCCAATCATTATGAACAAGTTTTGAAAACCAAGATGTATCGCTATTAGTTAGGTACTACACTTCAAGGGCCCTAAAAAATGATTTATGAAAGAAAGTTATTAAATTGAATAATGCATTTAATCATTTATGCGATTTACATATACGCTATTTGTTATTACATCAGTTTAACCTCACTGAGCCTTTAGCTTATTAGATTCATGTGATGCAGGTGGAAATGTACAGGTTTAGATATTGACTAAGTGTCCAAAGCGGTCAGACAGAGATTTGTTCATATGCCATGCTTCAAAATATTTTGGATTTTTTTTTTGAAAACTCTATTTTATTTTTAAATAAGCTGTTTTGTTATGGTTTTATAAATAGATGTACTCAGTTTTGATTTATGTTTATGTATATGGTGTGTTTAAAATAATTTAAGTTCTTTCTCTTATAGCTAAAAATGAAAACTTTTATTAAAACCATAACTTTAGTATTGATGAAATGTTAACATTTCTTGACTTAACTATATCAGCTTGTTAAAGTTCTGCAGTTAGGTCAAGGGGTGTTACAGTTTGTGGTATCAGAGCGGAGGTTTAGTCATTCCTGTAGACAGAAAAAGGCATATGAACACATCCTGGTTAGGAAACTTAGTCAACTATTTATTTATTTACCTTTATGTTTCTTTGATTATATTTCATTTAATGTTATTATCATGATTATGCATTTATTATTGGCTAATGCATGTTAATGCATGCTAAAAATGTTATTGATTATATTTCATGTACTAATGCATGTTAAAGCATAGCTGGACCATATAATAACAATTATTCATGTTCGTGCAATCATGCTATTTGTATGCCATAATTCGATAATGCATATTGATTAGATGCATATTCATGCAAGATACTTATTATTGGCTATGTAGAAGAGGCATTACAATCCTTTCTTCCTTATAAAAATTTCATCCTTGAAATTTGACGTACCAAATAATTCTGGATACTTGCTCTACATTTCTTATTCTCTTTCCCACGTGGCCTCTCATATAGAATTATTCCTCCACAATACTTTAACAATTCGAATATTTTTCATTCTCAACTCTTTTTCCTTCTGATCTAAAATTTGCACTAGTTTCTCTTCATAAGCTAAATCAGGAGTCAATTCTAACGGTTCATAACTCAACACATGAGAAGGGTTTGAAATATACTTTCTCAATATAGACACATGGAAAACATTGTGAATGCTAGATAATGATAGAGGTAAGGCCACTCTATAAGCTTTATCACCAACTTTTTCAAGAATCTCGAATGGGCCGACATACTTTGGGCTGAGTTTTTCTTTCTTTCCAAATCTCATAACACCTTTCATGGAAGCTACTTTTTAGAACACATGATCCCTAATGGCAAACTCTAGATCTTTTCTCTGTTTATCTGAATAACTTTTTTGTCTATTTTGCACGATCTTCATTCTCTCTCGTATCTTCTCCACCACCTTAGCGGTATGTTGAACTATTTCTAGACCAACTAAGCTTTATTCTCCAACTTCATCCTAATGAACTGGAGATCTATATTTCCTTCCGTACAATGCTTCATAAGGCACCATTCCAATTATTGATTGGTAGTTATTATTATAAGTAAACTCCACTAATGGAAGCTTTGCATCCCAACTCCCTTGAAAATCTAGCACACAAGCTCTTAACATATGCTCTAATATCTAAATAACCCTGTCTGATTATCCATCACTTTGTGGATTAAATGTTGTACTGAATGCAAGTTTCGTTCCCATGGCACTGTGTAAGCTCTTCTAAAATGTATATGTAAACTTAGGATCTCTATCAGATACTATTAAAATTGGCACCCCATGTAATTTGATTATCTTTTTAATATATTGTTGAGTATACTGGTCCATATTGTATGTGGATTTCACTGAAAGAAAATAGGCTGATTTAGTTAATATATCAACAATCACCCATATTGAATTATACCCCTTTTGTGTTCTAGGTAATCCAAGCACAAAGTCCACTGTAATGTGCTCCTATTTCCACTATGGAATCAACAAAGGCTTCAACAACCATGATGGTCTTTGATATTCAATCTTCACTTGTTGAAAAGTTAGACATTCAGCCACAAATTTTTCTATATCTCTCTTCATTTTAGACCACCAATAATGTTGTTGTAAGTCCTTATACATTTTTGTGCTACCTGGATGTACCGAGTAGGGAGTAGTATGATCTTCTTCTAAAATATCTTCTTTCATGGCCTTGTCAAATGGCACACACAGTCTCTTTTTATATTGAATAATTCCATCATCGGTAACAGAGAAGTCTGGCCTCTTTCCAGCATCAATCTTTCTTTTCAGTCTACACAAATGTATACCCATCTTCTGACCTTCTTTAATTCTATCTTGAAGTGCAGGTCTCAACACTAAGGCTGATAATGAATACTTTTTCCCTTTAGGTATAATTTCAAGCTCTAATCTCTGCAAATCCAGTAATATTGACTTTTGTATAATAAAAAGAAAAGATGTGGATTTTTTGCTCAATGCATCTGCAACCATATTCACTTTACCAGGATGGTAGTTGATCATACAATCATAATCCTTCACAAGTTCTAACCATCTTCTTTGTCTCATATTCAGCTCCTTTAGGGTAAAAAAGTACTTCAAACTCTTATGATCTGTGTATATATCACACTTCTCACCATATAAATAATGTCTCCAAATTTTCAAGGCAAAAACCACAACAGCAAGTTCCAAATCATGGGTTGAATAATTCTTTTCATACTCCTTCAATTGCCTTGAAGCATAGGCAATAACCTTCCCATTTTGCCTTAAAACAGCACCCAAACTATTTTTTGAAACTTCGCTATACACCATAAATCCACTAGTTCCTGCTGGAATGGTAAGAACATGAGTCGTAGTCAATTTATGTTTAAGTTCTTGAAAACTTCTTTCACAAGTCCACAAGAACTTCACATTCTTTCTTGTCAACATTGTCAATGGCGTTGCTATCTTTGAAAACCCCTGAATAAATTATCGATAGTACCTTGCTAATCCCAAGAAACTCCTTACTTTTGATACATTTGTTGGTGTTGGCCACTTAATGACAGCTTCTACCTTACTTGGATCAATAGAAATACCATCCTTTGATACTACATGACCTAGAAATACCACTTGTTCAAGCCAAAACTCACACTTTTTAAATTTAGCATACAACTGTTTTTCTTTAAGAACTTGTAGCACAATCTTCAAATGTTATTGTGCTCTTCTTTATCCCGTGAGTAAATTAGGATGTCATCAATAAACACAATCATAAATTTATCGAGATATTACTTGAACACCCTATTCATTAGATCCATAAAAGCTACAGGGGCATTGGTTAAACGAAGGGAATCACTAGAAATTCATAATGTCCATACCTTGTTTGAAATGTAATCTTTTGTATGTTTTCTTCCTTGATCTTCAATTGATGATGCCCAGAGCGCAAATAAATCTTAGAAAATACTAATCCTCCTTACAATTGATAAAATGAATCATCTATTCTTGGAAGTGGATACTTATTCTTGATTATTACTTTATTCAACTCTCTATAATCAATGCACAACCGCAATGTACCATCCTTCTTTTTCACGAACAACACAGGTGCTCCCCAAGGAGAATAACTGGGGTAAATAAAACCCTTATCAAGCTATTCTTGCAATTAAACTTTTAAATCTTTCAATTGTATTAGTGCTATTCGGTATGGTTCTTTAGAAATAGGAGTTGTTCCTGGCATAACATCAATCACAAATTCAATCTCTCGATTTGGTGATAGTCCCGGTAAATCATTTGGAAATACCTCAAGAAATTCTTGAACCACATCTATATTTTCTGGGTTCAATTGTGCTTTGACTAAAGTGTTAAGAACACCTGCCAAATATCCAACACAACCTTTCTTTATCATCTTTTGAGCTTTCAAAGTAGTTATAATTGGTAAGGACTGTGACAATGAGGTACCACGAAACACAAATTGTTCTTCCCTAGGTGGCTGAAAAATCACAATCTTCTTGTTACAATCAATTGTTGCATGATATTTGGTCAGCTAATCCCTACCCAGAATAACTTCAAAATTTGGCATTGGTAAAATAACGAGATCTGCATAGAGAGTTCTATCGCTAATCTGAATAAAACAAGCCCTTAACATTTGGTTGGAATCCATTTCTTCCCCGGATGGAACAGTCACACTGTACTTTACTTTTAATAAATTTGGTGTAATGCCCAATTTTCTTACAAATGCACATGATGCAAATGAATGCATAAATCCAGAATCTATCAATGCAATTCTAGATATCCCATAAATTCAAATTATATATATGACTATGGAAGCATTTGCGTCGGCTTGTTCTTGTGTTATTGGATATACTCTCCCTTGAACTTTTCCCTACACTGTTAGGCAATCATTTGCCATATGTCCAGACTTTTTACACTTAAAGCAGCAATTAGTACCGCTATAACATTCCCCAAAATGATTCTTCCCACACTTAGCACATTTAGGCCTTTCAACTATTATAGAAGTATGCCCAACTCTAAGACGCTTTTTATTCCCTTGGTTTGATTTTTGCTCTCCTTTCTTCCATTAGTTCAAATTTCTTGGAGTGAATACTTGCTTCTTTTGTTGATGGAATTTCTCAATCTCTTTCTCATCTAAGTTAGCCATCAAAACCTTGTCCACCAGTTCCCTAAACTCTGTTACTGAAGACATTCTCACATATCTTCTAATTTCAGGATTAAGGCCACTCAAGAAATGATCCATCTTCTTATTATTGTCTCTTTGAAAAGTCAAAGAAATCATTTTCATCCAAACGACCAGCCCTTATTCTTCTAAGTTTCTCCCAAATTTCTACACTCTCATATTAAAAAAAATTGAATTCAATCCATAGGAATCCATAACACACAAACTAGAACAAGTTTTTATCCTTTTAAGCTTGAAAACCGTTAATTTTGAAGCTTAATTTCAACTTAATCAAGGTATATTCTTTTTCAATGTTTCTAATGATGAATTTGTAGTATCTTGAATGGTTACATATTTTAGTATGTTTTTGCATGATTGAAAACTTAAGTAGGTTACACTTGAAACCAAAATCAAGCTAGTTAAGCTAGTTTTTAGCAAAATTGATAGTCTTGTGAAATATGCTTAATTTACTTGTTTCTATTGATCTTGTAATGCTTATACTGTGTTTGGAAGTTCCTATGAATGATTGAAAACAATAGCAATTAGTTTACTTAATTGAAGGTTACAATCAATTAAAGTTAGAACCGAGTTTACGTTATATTAAATTAGATTGTGTGTATGTTTTAGGAGCTGCCCTAATAATTATGTTTGAATTATTAGTTATATAATGGCTGCCCTAATGTTTAATGTCTTGAATTCATAGTAAAATATAGAGTATGCATTGTTTTTAAGGTTATGTAATTGATACGAAATTATTTACAAAAGATTAAAAATTGTATATGAATTTTAACTAGAATAGACTAAATGATTTATAAAAAGGATATTAAATGGTACATGATTTGATTATGTTAGGCCTTTAACATATACTATCTTCCAAAGAGATTGATCTTTTCACTTGCCACGAAGTGGACTTGAGGTAAGTTGAAGCTTTCATTTATTGTATCACAAAAATCATGTAATGTTTGTTCATATTTTAATGTGATTGTTATTGTTTGTCAAATGATGTAATATTTGATGCATTTATGGTTCATGAAGCATGACACTATTAAGAATATAATGAGGTTTTAAAAAAAAAAGTATGGTACTTGATTGATGGTCGTGTAGATAAGGGACGCGGGAGGGACCGGCAGACCCAACAAATGATGATAAATACTTGAGATTGAAAAACCAGTATAGAAAAGCCACAATGAATGAGATAGAACATGGCTAATCCCTGAGGTTGAAAGACCAAGTATAGAAATCCTGTATTAGTTCTCTTATTGGCTAATCATTATGAACAAGTTCCGAAAATCACGGTGTATCGCTATTAGTTAGGTACCACATTTCAAGGGCCGTAAAGAATGGTTTATGAAAAAAAGTTATTAAATTGAATAATGCATTTAATCATTTATGTGATTTGCATGTATGTTATTTGTTATTGCATCAGTTTCACCTTACTAAGCCTTTAGCTTATTAGATTCATGTAATGCAGGTGGAAATATACAGGTTTAAAGATTGACTGAGTGACCAAAGCAGTTAGACAGAGATTTATTCATATGTCATGTTTCGAACTATTTTGTAGTTTATTTTGAAAACTCTGTTTTATTTTTAAATAAGCCGCTCTATTATGGTTTTGTAAATAGATGTACTCAGTTTTGATTTATGTTTATATATATGGTGTGTTTAAAACAATTTAAGTTCTTTCTCTTATAGCTAAAAATGGGAACTTTTATTAAAATCATAACTCTAGTATTGATGAAAAGTTAACATTTCTTGACTTAATTGTATCAACTTGTTAAAGCTCTGTAGTTAGGTTAAATAAGAATTCATCTCGCAGATAGTGAAATAAAACTTTTTTTTACAGCATGCTCTATAAAAGATAGCAAACCATCAAAGAAACCATTAACATTAAGAATACCTATAGGTTTTTGGTGACTGTTGATTTGTGCCCAAGAGACAACTTGAAATAATTTCTTCAGTATACTAAAACCTCCAGGTAGAGTGATCAATGCATCCACATTGTTTAACATGTTAGGCATTTTGTTCTAAATATGTGACACTTTTAGTTCATTTTCGATGGTCATACCTGTGATATTCCATACTGTTAAAGGTTTTAAGATAACTTCTAAAACTTTGACTCCTCTAACATGGGCAGAAGTAGCAACACTCACCATTAACTCTAGACTGTCTCCCCCATATACTAAATGAATTTTTCTTTCTGCTAAAGTACTATTTATTGGGTCTGCCGGTCCCTTCTGCATCCCTTGTCTACCCGACCATCAATCAAGTACCATACTTCATTTTCAAAAACCTCATTATATTCTTAATAATGTAGTGTCATGCTTCATGAACTATAAATGCATCAAACATTACATCATTTGACAAACAATAACAATCACATTAAAATATGAACAAACATTATATGATTCTTATGATACAGCAAATGAAAGCTTCAACTTACCTCAAGTCCACTTCGTGGCAAGTGAGAAGATCAATCTCTTTGGAAGATAGGATGTGTTAAATGCCTAACATAATGAAATCATGTACCATTTAATATCCTTTTTATAAATTATTTAGTCTATTCTAGTTAAAGTTCATATACAATTTTCAATCTTTTGTAAACAATTCCGTATCAATTACATAATCTTAAAAATAATGCATACTTGATATTTTACTTCTAATTCAAGACATTAATTAGGGCACCCATTAACTAACTAATAATTTAAACATAATTATTAGGCCAGCCCCTAAAACATGTACACAATCCAATTTAACATAACGTAAATTTGGTTCTAACTTTAATTGATTGTAACCTTCAATTAAGAAAACTAATTGGTATTGTTTTCAATCATTCATAGGAACTTCCAAACATAATATAAGCATTACAAGATCAATAGAAACAAGTAAATTAAGCATATTTCACAAGACTATCAATTTTGCTAAAAACTAGCTTAACTAGCCTGGTTTTGGCTTCAAGTGTAACCTATTTAAATTTTCAATCATGCAAAAACATACTAAAACATGTAACCATCCAAGATACTACAAAGTCATCATAAGAAATATTGAAAAAGAATATACCTTGATTAAGTTGGAATTAAGCTTCAAAATCAATGGTTTTCAAACTTAAAAGGATGGAAATTTGTTCTAGTTTGTGTTCTATGGATTGAATTCAATTTTTGTGAGTATGAGAGTGTAGAAATTTGGGAGAAACTTATAAGGATAAGGGCTGATTGTTTTTGAGGTGCTTCCACAAGAAATATGGATGAAAATGATTTTTTTGACCTTTCAAAGAGAGGTAAGTGGAGGGTGATGATTGGTTGCATCATGCTTGGTGTCTTCTCATGCCAAAAGCCACATTCATGGGCTAAGGAGATGACAAAAATTGATTTTTTGGTATTATAATCAAGTGCAATACGGTTTAAAATGATTTCATGCAACCTAGTCAACCAACGAATCAAATTGCACCATTTTGCATACTTTTAGTTCTTAGCCAATGCAATATATTTAAAGAAAATATTTAGGCAAATAATCACTTTAGAATGTAACAAGTATGGAGCAAAATGAATAATTTATTTCATGGCCATTAAACATATCAATTTTCTTTAACTGAGATACCGAGCTTTTCCTTGTAAAAAGGTACTTAAAGAATATGTTAAATCAAGAAACAAAAGTTTGATCTCATATTTCATGTACTAATGAATGTTAAAGCATAACTGGAGCATATAATAACAATTATTCATGCTTGTGCAATCATGCTATTTGTATGCCATAATTCGATAATGCACATTGGTTAAATGCATATTCGTGCAAGGTGCTTATTATTGGCTATGTAGAAGAGAATTAGGCATTACAAACTGATTGATCAACTTCTAACATATGTGCCAGAACATGATCTATAGATGATGGACTTATGCAAAAATGGTCATTTTTTTGTAATTGTGATGCTTCTTTAATCCAACGAAATATTATCTCCCAACATACTCATGAAACGTGTTGTCTTCTTTGGTTTCATTTTGACAATTTTGAACTCTTTTTGTTAATTGATTTCCTAACACAAAATATTAGTAAAACTATAATATTAACAAGAATAAAGTAAGAAAAATATAAAGGATTTGATACAAAATATATTAAATATATGCACTTCTCAAATTCCACCACACTTAACCCTTACTCGTTTTCAAGCAAGCCTAAAATAAACCTAAACTAATCCACTTTTGTAGGGAATCGTGATTGCATTTAGCCCATAAAGGATGAGTTATAGTCTCGCGAGGGTTTTTAGTAGTGATACTCATAGACATCTATGATAACTAACTTCCAACTATTATTTTGAGAAAGCAACAAAGTAATTTGGAAATGAAATCAAACAAGTGTTGAACGTAACCCTTAGTCATTCAAAATTCAATACATTTTCACAATAAGCATACTCAAGTGTGCGTGCGAATAGTCAATGTCAATAATGACGAAACCATGTGTGCTTCAAACAAGTGAAATCATATAGGATTTCACAAAAACCATCACCCAACCTCTAATGGAAGAGTTAAACATCATAAACTCTTTGGTACAAATCTCCACTACACCGAATACACCACATGAAATTAAAAAATGTTCAACAAAGGTTGTAATGGCATCAAAGGGTAGTGATATGGCTAAGAAATAAAAGGATATAATGCAACAAAAGTTCTAAAAACTTCATGAGATTTGAGACATAGAGTTTATCAATAAAGAATTCTCATACTCCATGAATTTCAACACCAGGGAATATTATTATTGAATTGGATCCCTCTTCATCATTCTTATTGATTTTATGACATCCCATTTTTAGTTGCAACTTATAATATTTTTAACACTTTGCAACTTTTTTTTTTATTTTTTTTGGTTGTTTTTGTTTTTTTTTTCAGAAGAGAAACTCTCCCACACTTTTTTTCTAGTCCAACCCAAATTTTTTTTGCAAGCTCACCTTGTCAATAAAATATCTCTTTAAACTTTAAATAATGTTTAGAACAAGGGTAGCATAATAGTGTATTTAGGTTAGGTAAGAAAATATGGTTACTACAGAAAAAGACTTATTTATTGAAAGACACAAAGTCATTCATTGTGGGGGATGTTATCTTGGAACATCACATGGGGAACAAACTAATTTGACCATGGTGCTAAAAAGCCTAATGTCTTAATCATTTTTCAAGTGGTGCTTAATTAGTCATTCGCCTTGACAGACCAAAAGGAAAAGTTTTGACATTCAATCCCTACATGTCGAAAATCTAAGTGATGATTAAAGTGATGGCATAAGAACTATTTATTTTGACATGCTTGTCTCCAGACCGAATAACATAACTATTTATGCAAAAAGATTTAAGTAATTATCACAATAATATATTAACCAAAGAACAACATCAAAGTCCAAAACAACACCCATAATCAATCAATCCATATTATTCGTGCTTAATTTTAATCATTGAAGTTGAAGGATAAATCTCACAAGTTGAGAGTCAAATTCATTTTATATTTTCGACCATTGTCCCTGTTGGACCAGTCCACACGAACCAAGGCTGGATTAGGTACTAACACATATGCCAGAAATTGATCAATGAGTTGGTCAAGTGTTGGAGCAGAAATGAGAATTCGTCTCGCAGACGGTGAAATAAAATCTTTTTCTACAGCATAATCTATATGATAGCAAACCATAAAATAAACCATTAGCATTAAAAATATCTATAGGTTTCTAGTGAATGTTGAGTTGTACCCAAAAGACAATTTTGGAATAATTCCTCCTATGTACTAAAACTATTCGATAGAGTGATGAATGCATCCGCATTATTTAATATGTTAGGCATTCTATCTTGAATATGTGACACTTTTAGCTCATCTTCGATAGTCATACCTGTGATATTCTCTACTATTAAAGATTTTGGGATAACTTCTAAAAAACTTTAACTCCTCCAACATGAGAAGAAGTATCCATTAACCTCTGACCGCCTCCCCCATACACTAAATAAATTTTTCTTTCTGCTAAAGTTCTACCAAAGTTATTGGTTGCCACTATGAACTCACCTTTTTTGGGATTGGTTCCACAAAAGATATAAATACAGTTGAACTTGTGAGTGGAATAGATTTTCATTTTTTTTAAAGTGAGTTGTACAAAAATAGAATAAGTACAATGCTATTTATTGAGGTGTGAAGAGCAAATACATTTATTGTACGTATTTTTCTTTTGTTAGAAAGTTAATAATAAGGACACAAAATTTGGAAAAATAAATAAATATTACATGTGAATGTAACTCACATATTCCTCTAGTTTTACGTCCACTAATAGCTTAAACACCCATCTATGGGTTGAGGATGTGTTCCCCATCCAATTTTCTTATAAACTGGCAAATAGAATCTTTTAATGTCAGATTCCTCATTCATCCCAAAAGTGATTCCATAAATCAAGAATTGTACATTATAAATCCACATGAATGCATCTCAAGAGTCAATATAATGTCATATAAAGACTCTTTACTCAGTCCATCCATAATGAATTGAAATTTATCTTTACAATTTTTAGAAACCACTCCTGAGGAATTTGCATTTTTTTGTTTTGTTTGTAATGTTTTTTTTTGTATCAGTTATTTGAAAAATTAATAAGTCCGACTTTAGTAGGTATAGAATACCGTTATCCACCATTTAACCAGGAAGGATCCTAATTCTTAATCATTTTTGTAATTTTTGTAGAAAGTATAAGTGTCTTTGAAAAAATTTGATTAATAAAATCCATACTGTAAAATCTTTTCAGTGGTTTTCTTTATCGAAAAGTGATTACCATATGCCCTTGCATGAAAAAATTTAAAAAAATACTACCTACCACATTATCAATACACATTTTCGATTAGGACAAATAAAATAGAAAAAGATAAAAAAAAATTAAATGGATAAAAAAAGAATGAGAGTTAGAGAAAACAAATATATGATTATTGGCTCTCATAGTTTTCTTTTCCATCCATTAGGTTACCTCTCATCAAGTGCTTGGTTTAATGTCCTCAGCCCAACATTGTCTTTTTCATCACTCATCAACATATGCTGCCAAAGCCATCATTCATCCAATCACCGTCTTATAATTTTGAAGGACCTAAATAATTTTGTCTGCTTGTACTTGAGTGAGGTCTTTAGCAATGCTGACCAGTGGTATTTTGTCTCACCCAAGTAGACATATTTAAGATGGTCTGGGATTGGTTTAAGCTCCATTATAAGTGTCTGCACCACATAAGGTAGAAGCCTCTCATTAGATATTAACAATTCAATATAAGAGACATCGTAGCTTAATTTTTTTGGCAATGAATCTAGCCCGGTTACATTATTTTCACATTTCCCAATATTTGCACATCCAACTTCTTTTTTTTCAAATTCTTCATAAGAAAATATTTTTGTAAAGTAACCTCTACTCCATCCTTGCCAGTGAACTCAAGAATTTGTTGTGAATGGAGTTTAATAATGTGAACTGCATAAACAACATTCATGTCAGTAGGATATCTCATGTCTTCAAAAATATTATATTTTATAACCTCACCATCAAACTCCATAGTAAGAGTGCCTTCATGAATATCAATCTCAACTCGGGCTATCTTCATAAATGATCTTTGCAAAAGAATGCGGTAGGATTAGGGCATGTGTCATCCTCCATCTCAAGAACATAAAAATCAGCAAGGAAATCTAATCATTCACCTGTACAAGAACATCTTCCACAACCCCTATTAGATATGCAATAGATCTCTCAGCCAATTGTATAATAATACCAGTTTCTTTTAAAGGTCATAGATTTAGAGAAGAATAAATAGAATGTTATAACATTAATCAATGCTCCCAAATTTAACATGCATTTTTCAAATATGGTCTTACTAATGGTACAAGGGATGGTAAAATTGCCCAAATCCTTATACTTTAGAGGGAGTTTTCTTTGAAGAATCACCGAAACATTCTCCTCTATACTTACTTTTTCATCCCCTCTCAACTTCCATTTGTTTGTGCATAGCTCTTTGAAGAACTTAACATATTGAGGCACTTACTTGATCATATCAAGAAGAGGGATATTTATCTCCACTTTTTGAAAAGTCTGATCTCATTTTGTTTCTCATTTTTCTTAGAATTTGCTAATCTGCTAGGAAAAGGTAGAAGTGGGACATAAGTATGACAGAGAGGTTTAGAAGTGGTTACCAACTTTGGATTTTTCTTAGGATGTCTTATCAATAATTTTTTTATTTCAAAGAGTTGTGATCGAATTAGCCTCCTTGATTGCATTTTCACCTGAAGAAGAAATATAACACTGAGTGGAATTAGGTTGAGGTTGAGTAGGAAATTTACCTTTTTCATGAGTACACAAAGAGGTTATCAATGTTGAAAGTGTGTTTTTTATCATATTGATGGCTTGTAAAGTCTGGTTATTGATATTTGTTTGTTCATGCATAAATTTTTGCAAAGTCTCCTCAAGGGATTTTGTATGTGGAGTTAGATAAAAAAGAAAGTTTAGTGGATTTCGTGAATGTAGCAGTTGGGCATGGTTATCATCTCACTAACTAAAATTAGGATAATTGCACCATTGTAGGTTGTAAGTTTTAGAATATGGAGAATGGAAAGGCTTTTTAAATGTGTTTATGAAATTTGCTTGTACTGAAATATTTGGCCATTCATTGATGGAGTGTCCGTTAAGTTCATAAATGCTACAAACTTCTTTATCTTGCACATATCTAATTTCTTTACTTTTTAAAGTTCCATGACCTCAACTTTTCTTATTAAACTAGCAATCCTAACATTTAGATCATCTTCTTGACTAACGTAATATTTTCCTTTATTACTATTAGCAAAATTAGATCTAATAGAACCTTCAGAAGAATTAACACTATGTCATGATTGAGAGTTTTCTTTTAAATAGTCTACATATTCTAGGGCTCATTAGGTTTTTTATCAAGAAACTCACCATTACACATTGTTTCAACAAATTGTTTTATTTTAAGAGTTGGACCTTCATAAAAGAAACTAATTAAGTGTTATTTTTCAAAACTATGATGTGAGCATGAATTCATCAAATTTTTAAATCTTTCCCAACATTGAAAGAAAGTTTCATTAGAATTTTGAGAAAAAAATTGGATTTGTCTTTTCAAAGCATTAGTATTATGAGTTGGAAAGAACTTTTTTGAAAATTCAGCTTGCATTTCTTGCCAAGTGCTAACTAACTTAGGTTTTAAAGAGTTAAGCTAAGTTTTTGCTTTATCTTTTAAAGAAAAAAAAATAATTTGTGCTTAACGATCTTATTTGTACAAGTTTGATCTTTAAATCATCAAATTCCTTAAGATGCAAGTATGGAATTTCAAAGTCTAAACCATAAAAATTAGAAAGTAAAGGGATCATACCTGGTTTGAATCGAAAGTTATTTACATTGAGAGGAAAACTTAAACAAGAAGAAGAATCTCGAGAAGGTTGCAAGTAGTAAAGCATGGTATGCACCTGTTGATTCTTATTTTCATCCTAGACACTTTTATTTTCAACCATGATGAAAGTGTGTGCAGGTAACTTAAACAAATTTTCAAACAAAGTTTTAAAATTATTTCTAACTAAAGGCCAAGAATTATGACTATGATATTATATAACCATATATACATAAATAAAATAAACACATAATATTTATAAAGAAAAAATATTTACAAACCTAAAAACTTACCTTGTCTTCCCCGACAACGACGCTAAATACTTATTACAACTTTAAGGATGCGAACCTAAGTGCATGTTGTGCCAAGTAATAAATTTATTGGAAGCCCGAGATCGATCCATATGAAAATTATTTGAAGTTTTCATGTTTATATTTCTTGAAAAATGGGCTAAATGTAGTTTAGATTATAAAAAAAAATTATGCTATAACTAAGAAATTAAAGTAATAAAAGCACTAAGGATTGAGATCCGTTCTTTAGTTTTGGATAGATAAACGATTATTTATTATTTTTTTACCTCTTTTAAATATCAGTATTGGAATTCATACACAATGAAGGTTCTAATGGGAAGATATTATCAAATAGTTCATGTATTAAGATAATCATGATATTATCTTACTATTTGCAAATTATCTCTTAATACCAATACTTATATATAGGATCAATTATTTATGCACAACTTTATCTATACAAATTAAGGTTTCACATTAGCAGTCAATGTAGTAGAACCGTACAATAAGCTAAATGAACCTAAGTATTTGTTGTGTTATTGGTGATACAAAAATCAAGAATCACCACTAAATAAGAAAGGTTTTAATACCAATATTTATTTATGAGATTAAGTATTTATGCATACATTTGTTTATAACAAATCAAGGTTTCACATTAGTAGTCGGTGGAGTAGAATTGTACAATAAGCTAAATGAACCCAAGTATTTGTTGTGTCATTGGTGATATAAAAATCAAGAATCGCCATTAAACAATAAGAGTTTTAACACCAACATTTATTTATGGAATTAAGTATTTAAGCACATCTTTGTCTACAACAAATCAAGGTTTCACATTAGCAGTCGATCTACCTAATGATCAGTCAATGGCCCCATTACTGAAAAACTTTAAGAGGTTTATGAGAAAAACCTCATAGAAATGGGTTCATCATCGATACCCAGAAGACAAGCTCAAAACAAGGCTAGTGAAGACGAACTCAAAAATCTTACATTCACCAACTTGTGTTAGAATTGTAGAAAACTGGGATATTTTTCCCAAGGATATCCATATCCAGCTGTACAACGTAACCTGAAGAGGAGAGAAAAGTTCAAAGAAATACAAAGCTCAAACAAAAAAAGGAAAAAAACTTTGTTGCTGATGCAGAAACTGCTACAACTTTAGGGTTGTAAACCTAAGTGCAGGTTGTGTCAAGTAATAAATTTGTCCGAGGTCAATCTACAAGTAAGCAATTTAAAGATTTCAGGTTTATATTTCTAAGAAGATGGGCTGAATGTAGTTCAGATTATAAATAAAATTTTATGCTATAACTAAAAAATCAAAGTAATAAAAGTATTAAGGATTAAAGATCCACTCTTGAGTTTTGGATAGGGGAACAATTATTTATTATTATTTTTACCTTTTTTAAATTTAACTATTGAAATCCATACAAAATGAAGGTTTAATAGGAAGATGTTATCTAATAGCTCATGCATTAAGGTAATCATGATATTATCTTACTATTTTCAAATTATCTCTTAACACCAATAATTATTTATGGAATCAACTATTTATACACACATTTGTCAACAACAAATTAAGATTTCACATTAGCAATCAGTGGAGTAGAACCGTACAATAAGCTAAATGGACCCAATTATTCATTGTGCCATTGGTGATACAAAAATTAAGAATCGCCACTAAATAAGAAGGGTTTTAACGCCAATACTTATTTATAGGATTAAGTTTTATACACACCTTTGTCTACAATAAATCAAGGTTTCACGTTAGCAGTTGGTGCAGTAGAACTGCATAATAATCTAGATGAACCTAAGTATTTGTTGTGCCATTGGTAATATAAAAATTAAGAATTGCCACTAAACAACCAGAGTTTTAATACTAATACTTATTTATGGGACTAAGTATTTATGCACATCTTTGTCTATAACAAATCAAGATTTTAAATTAGTAATGGATGGAGTAGAATCATATAATAAGTTAAATGAATCCAAGTATTTGTTGTGTCATTGGTGATACATAAATCAAGAATCACCACAGAATAAAGAGGATTTCAATAAAAAATTAAAACAATAATACAACACATCTGAACATTATGCACATTTATAACCATTCCTCCTCCATCAAGAGATTCACCCTTTCTCCTCAACTAAATAAAATTTAGAAAGACATAATAAAAGTAGAAAAGACTAAAAATAGAAGAGAAACTAGAGAACATATTTCTATTACTCCTATAAAACTTATATTACTATTAAAAAATTTAGCCTAAAGAAAGACAATAATAAAACTTTATTTCCCTCTTGAGGGTTTTTAAGTATCTTGAATGCCATTCAAGAGCCTCTATTTATAATAGAAGAGTGTCTAAATTGACATCTCTAAATTCACTCCAAATTTACTTCAAATATACTCTAAATTCACATGTCTTTTTCAGATCCAAATTTCATCACATTTTTTTCCATGAAATCTACTAATTTTGAACAAGTGATCAACATGAAAACTGTGTATTTGTCTGTTACTTCATTTTACAACTTGAATCACCTAATTCTAACCACTAGAGAGAAAAGTATGCTTGATTTAAAGAAATGTGTCATCATAGATAGATCATTTCCAATGCATATATTTGGACAAATTTTCTGCTAGAATCAATGCAGAATTGATTTGAGCTTCCAACAGTAAAGTCATAGTTCTATCTCTTGGCTTTCAAATAAAGTAAGATTCAGGTCTATAAGGCTTTTGTTCATGATGTTATGCCCAAAATACAAAACTACATAAGTTTGGAAACATGCTTATTTTGAATTTAATGCAAGCCCCACAATCACTTGCAAAGTCCAACTGATTTCTTGCATATATTTTAATCTACATATGATGGACTTTGGCAAAAATAATTATTTTCTTCTAATTGTGATACTTCTTTGATCCAATAAAATATTATCTCTCAACTTGTTCACGAAACGTGTTATTTTATTTGATTTTATTTTGGCTCTTTTTGATATCTTTTTTATCATTGATTCCCTAACAAAAAATATTAATAAAACTATAATATTAACAAGAATAAAGCAAGTAAAGTATAAAGGATTTGATACAAAAATATGTTAAAATATGCACTTATTACTTCGAATTCTCACTAGACTCCTTTAGTTCTTAAGATGCTGAAACCCTTAGCCCCAGTAAGCCTTGCACTTTGGTCTTAGACCATTCTACCTCGGTCTTGAATTATTGATCACCATTCTGCTCAGTCTTCTTCTTCGAGTATTGTCTAAGTAGTGTAGCCACTACAAAGGTCCCACATATATAGAAAATCTTTCAAGTGTTATAGGGGTCTTCCTAGATTAACCTACTTCTCATCAACACAAGTTGATGCTAACAAAGGGATATGATATCCTTCTAAGATGTATCCCTAGTCAGTTGTTATTTGATGTTCACCGGGGAAAGGATATTCACAATCTCAACTTTATTGGCAAATTCTCCCTAAATGAATCCAAGAATGGGGAACTTTCAAAATTCAACAAGCCAAGGCTAGAAGAGCTTCTTGAGGCATAACTTGCACCCATCTAAGAAGAGCTCCAACTCATGACCTTTCCAGATAAAGAAAGAGATACTTGTTAAGGCAAACTGCTAGACTCAAAATATGTTAGTTGAAAAATGGGCAGATTTTGAAAAGAAAGAAAAATAGGATATCAAGTGGACTAGATATCAACATGTTCTTGATGTATTGTGGAGCAGCGCCCTTAGCAAAGGATTGCTAAGGTTCAAACAAGATTGGGTTAGGGAATTAGTTACGGAAAGAAAGCAAAATCTAAAAACTAATCCTCTTATGAATATTAAGCTGGAAGAGGTTGTGATAAATCAATTAGAACTTTATTTTTTAATGACAAGAGATGAAGGAGAAAATATAGTGTTGGCAGAAGACCCTATATTACAGCACTCATCTTTGCCCCAAGAACCGCCGTAACAATCTAACAAGCCTAGTAGTTCCACATAAGCCCCACCAGCCAACCAACTAGCATATTGGGGCAACTTTAAACCAGCTCCAAATGCAACAATAGAAGGGAACCACATCAACCCTGATAATTTGAGCAAGGAGCTAAGCACGCCCAACAAATGAGTCCAATATAAGATACACAATAGTTGCCTTCAAACTTCAAGGCCTAATCACTAGCAAAAGCAAAAAAAGCTAAAGATGATGATCCTTCTATTGAAAGATGATGACAACACATCTGAGGGCCCAGAAGGCAATAAGAATGATGGTGATGGAGATGACAATAATGGACATGATGCCCATGACCATGCAGTGGAGCATTAGTGCTTGCACTTGACCCATATATTCTCAAGGAAGTCAACTATCAAGCAACAAATGGTCCAGCCAGTGATAATGCACCAATTGACATGGCTACCTCCACATTAGAAAATAAAAATAGACATCCTTCAGCCATAGATGACATTAAAAAGGATGATGAAGATGGAGAAGAAGATCCTGAGCTTGATTTAGATCCTGAGCTTGATTTAGATCCTGACTATTATTCTGGAGCATGGTAACAGCAAACTTACAATCTACTAGTGAATTACTCTACGGTATCACATAAAGCAACAAGGCAAATAGACAGGCTTGAAAATAAAATGTACCAATTTTCACATGCTCATCGATATTATAAAGTGAAAGATCAACAATATCTCCACCTCAATAGACTATATTCAGGATCAACTAACCTAAGTGAACTCTATAAAAGATGAATTTTACTCCATTCAAGGCAAGTTAAAGGAACAATTTACTTTCTAGTAGTCCAGATTCACCAGATTAGAGGAAAGATTGCAACATGTCACCAATTAGCTGCGAGAAATTCTGGATTTCATCAATCGCCGCTCCAATTTTGTAGATGCTCCTAGAAAGGGAAAAAAGTAGCCGTTAACAACAATGACACATAATTTCTCTAGTTTCTCAATAATGGAGATTAGAATAAATATAGAAGACATAAGGAACTAAAAAAAAGACAAGCTCGAGGCAAAAGTACACATCCTAGATAATAGCCAAGGCAAAACTTCCCACCACCACTTAGCAGACATAGAGCGGGAGCTTGGTCAACATACGCAATCCAGAACCAACCAGGTGATAAAGATAGGGTAAGGAAAAATGTTGACATATTATAGTTGTTGTAGCCTATGGTTTTTACTATAAAATGATGATATAATCTTAGTAAATTTCATGATATGATCATTTTGCAATCATGAAAGTAATTGTTGTTACTCTCAAAGTTTGGTCATCATCTAGAAAATGAAAAATTATTTAGATTAACTTGTATAGATTTTAATGATGAGTAAGTTAGTTTAGGATAGACCCCCAAAATTATTAAAGTTTTCAATTTTAAGTAGGACCTTCGTAAAAGATGCTCCATCAGTTGTTTTTAGAAAACTTAGCCTAGAAACAGAAAAGATAAAACACACCTAACGATTAGAAAAATGGTGAAGTGTCCAAACCAAGAGATATAAAGCAGAAACAAGGCAAAAAGGACGAAAATGACAACATACTGTAAACAATGTTAGACTGCGACTACAAAAAAAAATTTGATAGAATAGTTGTACCATAGAGATACGAGAAAAGCAAGGAAATGGGCCAAAAATAAAAGAAATCTCTAAAAGGAAGCTAAAGTTTGAAGCTAAAAAAAGAGATGCACAAATATAGAGAGACACGTGTGCATAAACATATAGAGAAATACACAAAGATACAGAGAAAATGAAACGACACAAAAAGATCTTCCAAGCTCTCTAAAATAAATTAAGTTCAAATATTTTCGCTACATAACTCTGTAGTTCATTAAGTTATTCTCGAAGGCCTTTGCCAACTGGAATAACTGAATGAGCACCAAAGTTTTTATGTCATTAAACAAAATCAGGCAACTTCATTTTCAAAGTAATGAGTATAGAGTCCTTTTTAAAGTTACTTTTTAAAGGGGTATGATATTTTTGAAAGGTTTATTCTTCCTCTCCCCCTCTAAACCCTTTTATGCCACTTGAGACTAACAAAAAGCCTTCAAGAGTTCAGCAATGCAAAGCTATTATCACTCAATTGTCTAGAAGAATTTGCATTGGAAGTTAGCTGAGTGATTCCATCAATCACTTATCCAAAATAAGTGGGGTGTACTTACGACCCATCTATAATAGCTAAACGAATAATTATACTTACGACACATCTATAATAGCTAAAGTATTAACTTCTTCCCTCTCTCTTTTCAAAATTACAAAAATCTTTCCCTCTAAATTTATTTCATTATAATCCAAATGAAAGTTTTAAATTGATAATTTTGACCTTGACTTAAAAAATTAATAAAATAGTCAAATTGTCAATTTATTAAATGTTCATTTTGTCCCTGAATGTCTTATTAATATTCATTTATTTGTGAATAGATATATTCATAATATTTTTTTAGTTGAAACGGTATCTTTGTAATATATCTATAATTAAATTTTATTATCTTAAAAAATTAAAAATATCTCAAATATAAATATCATTTTTGCTCTCAAACAATAGAAATATGTTTAGGTCTTGGAAATTCTCGTTGTTTCCAAGGAAACTTTTTACGGACTCTCTATTTTTGTCCCTCCCTACACCACAGCCCATCCCTCCTCTCTCTCCCTCTCTGTTCTTTTCTGTCCCTCCCTACACCACAACCCATCCCTTTTCTCTCTCTCTCTCTCTGTTCTCCCTCACCACCAATACTACCTCTTGCTTCTCTCATCCCCTCCTCTCACCTCTTTTCATTCTCTGTCTATGCTGCCTTTCTCCCTTTTTTTTTTCCATTGAATTCTCCCTCATTTCTTTGTCCACCCTCACCTCTCTTTTTCTTCCATCCACTATTTGCCTCTCCCCTCTCTTTCCCCTTTGCAAACCAACCATTCTTCCCACTACCCCCTCCTTCCTCATTCTCCCCTGTCACTTTCTCTATTACCAGAAAGAGAAACAAAGTGATGACAAAAATAAAACAAAAAAAAAATAATTGAAAAAAGAACATAGAATAGAAAATACAAATGAGAGGAAAAGAAAAAGAAAGAGAGAGAGAATTTTTTTTAGTTATTTTTTATATATAACATTATGTCTAACTATTTTTATATGTAGAATTAAGCCATGAATGAAGCCAACATGGAAATTCAAAAGTCTAAGCGGTTTCTCTGTTACATGTTTCTAAGGAAGTCATAATTGGAAGGAAGTGACCGTGGAGCGAAGATATAAAAAATGGAAGAAAATTTTGAAGTCCAATTAGGTTATCATTTTTACTTTCTAAGTGATATTAAAATCCATGTCATTATACTCGATACTCATTTACTAACTGGTTTTAATAAAGGATTTAATGAGAAAAAGGAAAAAGAAAAATATAATTTGAAAAAAAATAAAGCATAAGATTATACAATTTTGCATGAGAAAATCTTCACACACACACACACACATATTTATATATATATTTTCTCATTAAAAATTTATAGTCCATACATATGCTTAATTTAATTTTGATTCATGTCTCAACTATAGATACCTATGTTTAAAGCCATAGATGTATGAAATTCTAATTCAAATCAAATTTAATCGAATTCAACTTCATCACAAGGAAAGTGGATATATAATTTCTATGTAATGGTTTGGCCTATTTGGGTATGGAGAAATTTTTTTCCAAGCAGACATGTGATGAGTAAGTTTAATTCTCAACTTAAAATAGTATCTAATAATTGAAATCTACAGACAACCTGACCAAATGAAATTGAGGTCCAATCGTAAGCTATTTCTGGTTTAGAAAATGTCTGATCAGCTGATGGTTACTGATATATACAAACAAATTGGCAGGATTCAGGAATAAACCTTAATTAGTCAATTGCATTGATTAATTTGATTAGAATGGGATAATAGTCCAGCTCCACTTATCATTCCAATTATTTAATTCAATACCCATTATAAAATAAACGACAATTCATTTCTACTTCATTATCCATTACAAAAAGGAACAATCACTAGGACCAATCGATAAACGTAAAAGAATGGTCAGAAAATAATGTAGATTTATTTTGAATGAAATAAAGCGGCCTGTTTCCGATGTATAGGTAAGTATTTGGAAGAAGTCTTGAAGAGTCTGTATTTCTGTTGAGTACCAAAATAACATCTATGATTATGTGGGGGCAGGAGATTGGAGTGCGGCTTTGGAGATGACCTCAAAGGCATATTCGATACATGACTTGAACTTATTTGGATCCATGAAACCTTTCTCCATTGTCATTGCAATTCTCAACTTCCCCACATAGCTTACCATTGTCACGGATACGCTCTGCAAAAAATTCCCTAACCATAATTACATATCAAACAAACTAGGAATCCATTTATCAACAAAAAAAAAAA
This sequence comes from Paulownia fortunei, assembly GCA_019321725.1. Lineage (NCBI taxonomy): Eukaryota > Viridiplantae > Streptophyta > Magnoliopsida > Lamiales > Paulowniaceae > Paulownia > Paulownia fortunei. Next base: position 13,381,793 of record CM033113.1, on the reverse strand, counting down.
AAAAAAGTGGGTTTTATTTTTTTTTTTTTTGTTTTGGTGGAGGGGTTGTTGGGGGATATTAAATTAAAGACAGTAAGGTAAAACTCTGCAAATTTCTAATTACTTCATGAGCATCCCTTAGTTTTCTTCCTTACATACTATTAAAAAAGGAGTGTTTTTTATTCACTTCTTGCTTGATTAGAACTATCAAGTGGATTATTTCAGCTCGGAATTCAATTTTGTTCTACTTCATGAGTTCCAAAATGAATGCTCAATTTGCTAGAACACAAAGTCAAATTGTCTAAATTTTAAGCGTCTTATTATATTAATTTTGGAAAATTTTGATAGTATAAAGCTTTAAAATCTTGATATGTGTTACATTGCTTAACAATACTTTTTGATTATATTATTTATTTTTGCTCTTGAAAAAATAATTAAATTAGTTGATCAATAGTAGTAAAGGAGTATGCATTATCATGATAATCAGTTTTCCTCTACTATGCTATAAGGAAAGTCCTGAAACATAAGATTACTCTTTAATGTGTTATATGTTCCTATCCAAAATATTAGCATCGGTGTAACATAGTGATGACCAAAAAAAAAAAAAAAACAAAAGTAATTTTTCAAATTAAATAGCTACCTGAGGGGCTCCGGCCACAACAAAGTACAATCCTTTAATAGGTTGATTAGCCAATGCCATTTGTTCCACAGGCCCTATCAAATTCGAAATTGCCATGCTTGTATTCTTTAATGTCCCATGGATGTATCGACCTGTTGCCTGTTACATAAACATGCTTTCTTGACTTAGTACACCATTTGTACTTATAAAATAATTCCCACGAACATTACAAATTGGGACATACAAATACAGGGTAATGGTTCAATTTATTGTGTTTCAGGAGTAGTACTCTTTATAATAGAGATCACGATAATTTCGTATACAAAGATGGAAATATTTACACAGGGAAAGATATGTCATGACGAGCATTTAGTAATATTTTGGACATGGAAATACAGGACTAACTTCATAATGAAATTAACATGGTCTTAGTTAATACTCACAACTATTGAGATTAAGATTTTATTGAATTAGCCGTGGTTAAAGTCTGTCAAAAATCTGTGATATTAAAATTTCTTGATATTGTAAAATCACAATGGTTAATTTGGAACTATCGAAAAATTGCAAAAGGGTACTGAGTTGGATTCACAAATTAGTTGGAGAATTTAAAAGCAAGCTGAAAAATTACACTTATTTTTTGGTTTAGTTTTGTGGGTGTAAACAAAGAAAGAACATAGGGGGCAGAAATTTGAACCTGCAACCTACTTCCTCCCAGAGTAGCAAAATACTGAAAGTAGTATGCTCAATGATGAAGGATAACTAGCGGGGGCACGTACTCACAATTTAATGTCTGTCGAGAATTAGCGACAGGGACAACGTACTACTTTTCTGTTAGCCTAGAATTTAATACTAGCACTATTAAAAGATAACACTTTCTATATATTAAATGAATGTTTCAAAATAAAATTTTATTATTAAAATATTTTTTTTAAAATTATGAAACTTGAATTAAAGTAATAATGTGATACTATTAATTTTTAACCACTACTTTTAAATGTGTGTAAAAGTAAATAAGAATTATATTTTTTCAACTCCTATCTAAAATTCAATATTAAGTTAATTTATAATCATAATTTTGAGACAAATGAAGTATATCAAATGAAAAAAGAGACAGATGGAATTTTTTTGACATGTGAGAAGGAGGTGCATGCCTACCTCAGGACCTCTTATTTTTCTTATGAGGTTAAGAAGTTGACCGGTTAGATAAACTGCGGCAGAGTTTCTTTGCCTCTTAATAGTTCGGTTTGCTTTCTTAACAAATCTGAGTGGATTTTCTAGCTCAGCAGCACTCAATTTGGGTATAGGTACTTGCAAGAATGCAAAACGGTTTCCCCATGGCATTTCTGAATCAGGTTTGATCATCTCATCCACTGATTTGTAGCCTCCGACGGCCCTTGTGTTGAGCAACACTAATGCTGTAGATTTTGCTTTCCCTGATTCTTGACTGGTTTTTTGCATGTATAAGCGGGTCCCGAAGGTGATTATACCCGTAATCACATCATTAATGGTCTGCAAATATATGAGAAATTTAGTACATTATTAAAGAAAAAAAAAAGATATAGGAAGCTTTAAAATATATCAATTATATTATATGGTTGGTAGCATCAGGTTATCAGTTTGTCTAGTCGAATTCAACTCGTGGGATAATTATTGTCAAAGGAAGATTAAGGGTCCTTAATTTTGTCATTAAACATATTCTTAAGCAGATATCCATACACTTGGAAACATGGGCTCCTCTTAAAGAAGTACGGATGATATATTCAAGGAGACATTTTAATTTGATTAGGAAGGCGATGAACTTCTTTTTTGAAAAGCATAGGGAAGCCTTTTGCTATTTTTATTTTTATTTTTCTTTGTTCAGAGGGTTTTGTGCTCATTTTCAAAAGCATATGGAGTAAATTGCAATTAACACTTGATTTTTGACATTAACTTCTAAAAAATCAAAGATTCAACATCACTTCAAAGTTCAGGCCAACAAGGTATAATGATTCTGAAAAATGTTACAACACATGTT